>WOXC01007700.1:0-15758 GCA_011680675.1 Gymnobelideus leadbeateri | reverse complement strand
ATGAATCTTTGCTATTTCCCCAGGGTGTTGCAGCTCTGGGCTAGAAGAATCAATCAACTCATGAATCACCCAGCATTTATCAAGCCTCTACTATGCACTTGGACACTGTACTGGGTGTTGGAAATACAAAGACAAAAATCAAACAATCAACATCTATTAAGCACCTACTCTGTTCCAAGTACTGAACTCAACTCTGGATGAGACAGTCTTTCCTTTTAAAGAGCTTCCAGTCAAGCCGGGGGAAGACAACATGAACAAATCAAAAAGTGTTTATGAAACATCTACTATGTGTCAGGACCTTTGTGCTAGATGCTGAGGATACAAAAGGAAACCAGTCCCTGCCTTCAGGGAGCTTAAAGTCTCCCTAGGGGAGACAATATGCACAAACATGAAATGAGATAATATCTATAAAGCACTGAGCACAGCATCCAGGACATAGTAGGAGCTTCATAAATCCTTGTCTTCTTCCTCTTTCCCATATATATGTACAAAAATTGTACATACAAAATAGAAACAAGGTGATTTGGGGGCAGGACACCAACAGCTGGGGGAGGGAATCAAGAAAGGTTTCACACAGAAGATGGTACTGGCTTCTGAGAGAGGGAGACAAGGAGGATACTCTTTCTAGTCACATTCAAGTTATAAGGAAAGCCAGTGCAAAGGTGCAGGAGTGAGTGAGACCAGTTGGGCTGGACATAGTGTACACAGAGGAGAGCGATGGACAATAAGGTTGGGAAGGGGGTTTCTAGGCGGGGCCCAAACAAAGGTTGTATTGGGCCACTGAGGTAATAGGGACATTGGAGATCATTGAGGGTGTGTGTGTGTGCGTACACATGTGTGTATGTGCATGTGTGTTGGTATGTATGTGCACTTGTGTATGTGTTTGCATGTGTATGTGTGTGATTGCATGTGTATTTGTGCATATGTGTGTGCACCTGTGTATGTGTGTGCTTGTATATATGTGTGCACATGTGTATGTCTGTGTGCTTGTGTATGTGTGTGCACGTGTGTGTGTGTGTGTGTGTGTGTGACATGGTCCACAGAGAGTGTCAGTAATATTACTTTGTTGCCTGTGGAAAGGATGGATTGGAGCATGAGAGGCCAATTAGGAAGCCAACACAGGAGCCCACAGGAAAGGGGGCAGCTGTATGAGTGGGGAGGAGGGGTCGGATATGAGAAAAGTTGACGTAGATGGAACAAGCTTTGGGAACTGCTGGACTATGTTGGGTGAGTGAGAGTGAGAAGATCCGGACGATGCTGGATCGAGCACCTGGGGGACCAGATGGATGGCCATACCCTTGGCAGATATAGGGAGGGCTTGGGGTCCCAGCCCACAGTGGGAAAGGGAACAGTTCTGTTTTAGACATGTTGAGTCTGAGATGTTCCCTGACACGTGTGCCTAGGGCTTGGGAGATGTGTATATTTAGTCGTTTTAGTCATGTCCAACTCTCTGTGCCCTATTTGGGGTTTTCTTGTGAAGTGGTTTTGCCATTTCCTTCTCCAGCTCATTTTACAGATGAGGAAATGGAGGCAAATAGGGTGAAGTGACTTGCTGAGGATCACTTAGCTAATAAGTATCTGAGGCTAGATTTGAACTCAGATCTTCCTGACTCTAGTCCTAGTGCTCTATCCACTGTGCCACCTAGCCCAGAAATAGGATGGCGCTCTGCCCAGAAACAAGGAAGTCTCCCACATCAAACAGCTGGTATCAGAGGCTGAATTCCTTCCTGACACCAAGTCTGGCCTTTAATCTACTGTTTTTGAGGTTTCCTCATTTGTACCATAGAGAGACTAGTACATTCATTCCATACCTCAGAGGGTTTATGTGAGAGAAAGGATTTTGCAAGTCTTAGAGCATGATAGAAATATGAACTATTATTATTAAGGCCAGATCCCTGGGAGGTGGAGTCTTCCCCAGAGGAAACTCAGGTCATGATGGTGGTGGTGGGGATGGGGAGGTCCTCATGGCCAGTCCTTCACTGTGACAGGTTTCCAGAGAACTCAGTTCTTCTCTTCTCTCTCTGCCCCTGTGGTGGTGGCGTTTACATGTGATCAATGAGGGTTGGAGAGAAATCAATGCATGCAGCCCATCCATTCTGGCAGAGGGCAGCCACCAGCAGGCCTCCCCCAATGGATCAGAGAAGTATACCAAAGAACTGGTCATGGATGAAAGAGGAATGTCTTTAGAACATGGCTGTGGAGACCTGCTCTACAAGAGAAATGGTGTTTCCTTCCACCCCTCTTTCCTCTTCTCTTCTCCCCTCCCCCTCTTCCCATTCTCTCTTCTCTCTTCCTTGTCTCTCCTTCCTTCTCTTCTCTTTCTTTTTCTCTTCCCTTCTTTATCTCTCTTTCATTCTCTTATCTTTCTGTCTTTCCTTCCTTATTCTCCTTATTTCTCTTTCTTTTCCTCTCCTTGTCTTTCTTTATCTCCTCCTTTCCTCACGCCTTCCTATTTCTTCTCCTTTCCTCTATGTTCTCTACCCTCACTTACTTTCTCTTCCCCTCCCCTCCTCTCCTCTTTTTCCTCTCTCCTCTCTCTCTCTGTCTCTCTCTCTGTCTCTGTCTCTCTCTGTCTCTCTGTCTCTCTGTCTCTCTGTCTCTCTCTCACACACACACATACTCCCAAAGGATTATACATATACTTGGTTCTTAGAGTCATAGGTTTTTAGAGCTGTAAGGGGCCTTTGGCCCTATCACAGAATAGAGCTCTGGAAGGGCCTCAGACAACCACCAGTTCAACCTTCTCATTTTACAGAGGGGTAAACTGAGGCTCTTGGAGGACACTAGGCTTCTCAGTAACCTGTTTAGGATTAAAGCCAAAGTCCCCTGACTCTGACATCCCTCTTCCTGTTACTCCACACTCATTCTACAGATCTGGAGGGACTGAGGTGACATTGAAGAACCCTGAAATCTTGAAGTTGAAAGGCACCTTGGGGGGTCTTCAGAATCCACTTCTTCCAAATCATGAATCCGTTATTTAATACAATGGCATCTTCAAAGCACTTTGAAAAACATTACCTCATTAATTCCACAGAAATCATCAAAAGATTTTTTTTTGTTTTTTTGCTTTTTGGAGGGCAATTGGGGTTAAGTAACTTGCCCAAGGTCACACGGCTAGGTTTTTTTTTTTGTTTGTGTGTGTTAAGTGTCTGAGGCCGGATCCGAACTCAGGTCCTTCTGATTCCAGGGCTGATGCTCTACTCACTGCGCCACCTAGCCACCCTCATCAAAAGATTTTTGATCTCCCTGGCATAGCAACTCCCTCCCCGAAGCCAAATAGCAACTTATCCTTACAGTCTGATAGTTTCCTGAAACTCATGATGGAGCTAGAAGGTCAGATGCCCAAACTTTCATAGCCAGCATCTACACATCTACACAATCCCAGCTCTGTCTACATGAACTTGGATAAGTCATTTCCTCTCTATGGCTTTCAGTATCTCATCTATAAAATGGGAGAGAAATGGGCCAGGGATACAGTGACCTCTTCTAGGGACTCAGTAGTTCACGGCCTTGTAGTTTTACTTCTGGGCATTATCTGATCTTGTTGGGCAAGTCTACACTTCGGCAAGTGTAGACCTTAATGTCTTCATCTATAAAATGAGAGGCTTTGACTGAATGGCTTTTTAGTTCCAGTTCTTGTTCACCCTTCATTCTTTTTTTTTTTTTTTGGAGGGCAATTGGGGTTAAGTAACTTGCCTAAGGTCACACGGCTAGGTTTTTTTTTTTTTTTGCTTGTATGTGTTAAGTGTCTGAGGCCAGATCTGAACTCAGGTCCTTCTGACTCCAGGGCCAGTGCTCTACTCACTGCACCACCTAGCCGCCCCAGTTCACCCTTCATTCTTGAAGAGGACCTCAAGAGGCCTGAAGAGTATTGATGAATTCTGTGGTTAGCTGAACATTGACATAATACTGATGAATACATAGTGGATAGTGTTGGTGTTGGAGCCAAGAAATCCTGGGTTTGAATCTTCCCTCTGATCCTACCTGTCAAGCTTTTGCAGGACCTGGTTTCCTAATATGTAAAATGATGTGGGTAATGATGCCTTCTAGCCCTAGACCTCTGCTCCTGTGATTCATTTCTCCTTATCAGATGAGAATCTGGCTCCTTCCCTGTGCCAACCTCTATCTTCAATTCTCTTCTAGGGATCTGGCTGCTTACCAAGGGTCAGAAAGGTGTCTTAGAACCTCTATGGTCTTGCCAAGACTTTCACTCCCTGCCATGATTTGATGGCTCCTGTGTGATGAGTTGATAGGTCCTGATCCAGTTCCTGCCAGGCAGATGTTCTGGTCACATCTGTGGAGGATATGTCTCCTCCCCACATCTGGCACTCATTGACATCATGGGCAGTGGCCCAAGTGGGTAAGGGGGATGTTTGCTTTTGGGCCAATGCCTGCATTGCATTGAGTGGCCCATGGTCACAGTCTGGAATCTGACCCTGGATGGCTGTAATCCTGCCTCTTCTTATCACATGAACACACTGGGGTCAGGTCCAAAAAAATCCACCTCACTGCTCTACCAATAATGCATTGGCATGCCTCATCTCCCACTTCCTAAATTACTGTAGCACCTGGGTCTTTTTTGGGGGGGAGCTTTCTTCAATCCTAACCCTGCATCATTTGTTAAAGTTTAAAAAAATCCTCTGCAGCATTGTGTTTTAGGGTCAGAGCTATAAGAATGAAAATGCTATCATACAGATTCTGCATTTGCAAGGAGAATGGTGACCATGCAGTTAGAAAGAGACAGAGAAACAGAGAGACTGATAGATGGGAGGGAGGGGAGAAAGAGAGAGAGGAGAGAGGGAGGAGGAGGAAGAGAAGAAGAAGAAGAAGAAGAAGAAGAAGAAGAAGAAGAAGAAGAAGAAGAAGAAGAAGGAGGAGGAGGAGGAGGAGGAGGAGGAGGGGAGGAGGAGGAGGAGGAGGAGGAGGAGGAGGAGGAGGAGGAGGAGGAGGAGGAGGAGGAGGAGGAGGAGAAAGGAAGGCAGGGAGGGAGGGAGGAAGCAAGGGAGGGAGGGAGGGAGGAAGGAGGAGGAAGGGGACCTAGGCTCAAATCCTACCCTTGACAATTATTATCCATGTGACTATGAGCAAATCACTAAACCATCTCTGAGCCTTAGTTTCTCTTCTATAAAATCAGATAATAAACCCTGCAGGATTTATTCCTCAGGGTTGTTGTGAAGCTTGAATAATATCATTGTCCACTGAGAACTTGGCAAACTTTTAAAAAATAAGCTATAGAAATGCCCATTCTTGCTCCTCGTTGTTAGCTTGTTACCTTGGGCAATTCATTTCACTCCTCTGACCCTCATTTTTCTCATCTATAAAATGGAGATCATCCTATGTGCTCTTCCTTACTTGAAGGGTTACTGTAAGGAAAGTGCTTTTCAACTGTAGTATACACTCCCCAAATAACAAAGGTTCACATCTGGTTGGCCCCTTTAAGTTTACAGAGAACTCCTGTCCTAGTAATTCTGTGAGGGAGGTCATTCATGGATCATTTTCTCCCCACTTTTCAGATGAAGCAACTGAGGCTCAGAGATAAGAGAAGTAGCTTTCTCCAAGGGGGAACTTGGGGACAGAACTAGAATTTGAACCCAGGCCTCCAGGCTTCTCAGTCACCATGGTATTTGCTTGTTTTTTACACCATTTTGCTTGGGCTTGGTGCATAGGGGATATCTAACTTCACAAAGGAATAAAGAACATTTCAAGTTAGAAGCTGCAAAATCAAGCAAAAAAAATGCTGAATTAGACATGTCCCACAAATGTACACCTCATTCAATGCCTTGAATCCATCATGCCTCTCGGAGGGTGGGGAGAATGCCTCATAATTTGTCTTCTGTGAATCACTTTGCTGATCAGAATTCCTAAGTCTTTCAAAATCTTGTCTTTACAATGTTGTCATTGTCTACACTGTTCTGGTTCTGCTCACTTCACTCCATTTAAGTTCATACAAGTCTTCTCAGCTTTCAGTGAAACTGTCCTCTTCACCACTTACTGAAATGGAGGCTAAAGATGGAGTCAGTGGGGTCAAGAAAGGAGTGATTCAAACTCTTTGCCTCCAAAGACTGGATTTCGTCTAGTTCCCACTTCCATTTCCCCTTCCTCCTAAGAAACAGGCTGCTTTGATGGTCTCTAGCTTTGGACATGTTCAAGAAGAGGCCAGATGGCTTTTTGTTGGGGACCTTCATGCTCTAGATGGGAATTTGACCTGATGACCTTCTAGGACCCTTCTTCTTCAGTTTCTTCATGGGCTTTCATGGAATCTTAGGTTCATTGACCATCTCCTCTCCCCCAAGTTGGAAGGGATTTTATTGTAACACAGAAACTTAGGGTACAATGGGAAGAAGAATTGGTATCAGTTCTCTGGCACCTTCCCCCCCAAAACACACAGCTGCTAGAAGCATGTAGCTAGAAGCTAGGAGCACAACATTTTGGCCTGAGTGCTGGATCAGTAACTTGGTCCAACTTTGTAAATCCAATGATTAATCAAATGAACTCACAAGGAACTGACTCAGCCTTCTGGGATGGACTTCGCGAGGTATAGAATGAATTATTTGCCTCATCCATCATCCCCAGTCAATGGCATGACAATGGGTATGGTTTCAGCTCTTGGATGCCAGATAAGTTGGAAATACTGATGCTGTGAGCTTGCCAGGGAGGAAACAAGACCCCAGAATGGAAAGGAACCTGTCCCCTCGGTATTCCTCAGGTCCAGTTCTATCTCCACTCATAGTTTTGGTCATTTTAGGATTATAGGGTCATTGACTTAAAACTGGAAGGGACCTCAGGGGTCAACTAGTACAATGCTCTCATTTTACAGGTTAGGAAACTGAGACCAAGAGAGATGGGAAAGACTTGCTCAAAGTCACATATATAACAAGCAGCAGAGCTGAGATTCAAAGTCAGGTCCTTCAACTCCAAATACAATATTCTTTCTACTACTCCATTATACCTTTTAATTCTCTCTGTTCTATTCTTCCAATCTCTCCCTCCCTTTCTCTCTCCCCCCCCCCTCTCTCTCTCACACACACACACACACACACACACACACACACACACACACACATTCACTCACTATGTACTTTTCTTTCTTTGCCTATACCTAGAGTTGACTCTTACCAACCCTTTTGGGGCAGGGGATTTAGACTACAGGATAACACTATAAGTTAGAGTCTATGTCTCTGAGTGAGGCGGGCCTCTTTGGAGAATGGGGAGGGATTTCAGGATGCTACCTGAAACCCTTCCAAAACTATATTAGTGTGGCCCCTTTCATATTTTTCTTTTTTTCCTACTTATTATATATTTTTAATTATTTTTTTTATTTTTATTAATTTGTTTGTTTACTTTTAGTTCATAAGATTCTGTTCTACAATCGCTTGAGTTTCAAAATTTCCCCCCCTCCCTCTTATTCCCCCCTCCCCCCACCATGGTGGCATGCAATCAAGTATAGGATCTGCAAAGGTTATAAAGAAAGATTGTGATGGATGGAATGAATAATGGGAAAGAGGAAACAAAATAAAACAAGAAAAAAAAGAGAGAGCAGGTAGTTTGCTTTAATCTGCATACAAACTCTGTTCTTTCCAGTTCTTTTTCTGAACGTAGACATCTCTCTCCATCATGAATCTTTTGGAGTTGTCTTATAATCCTGCATTGCTGAGGAGAGTCCAGTTATAAAGCCATGTAAGAGCAGCTTTCCAGAGGACTGCTGCTGTGAACAGCTTTTAAGATTCTAATTACATAGTATAGTGAACACTCTATTTAATAACAAATCAGAGCAAAACATTCACAGAGTACCAAGGTACAGCATTCATAATGTTACAACTTATCATAGAAAAGTCAAAATACAGCATACACAATGACCTATCACTAAAATGGCCACATAGTTTTCACCAAAGTGGTCACAATAGTTTTCAACAAAGTACAATCATTTAGCAACTCAATCATTAAATCATCTTTAAGGAGGCTTGCCTACTTAAGGGTCACAAAATACAGTAGTCAAAGTTCTCCATAATGGGGCACACTAAGTTACAAATCAGTCACTACTCAGTCATCAGTCACTACTCAGTAACCTCTTAAGGGGTAGTGGAAAATACACAGGTCATCCACCCCTAGGTCACAGTAAATCACAATCTTCTCAGTCAGTGCACAGAATCCAAGTAAAGTCTTCTTTCAGCTTGACTCGAGGCTGACTCTCAGCTTCCATGGTTCCTTTTCCAAGGTCCCAGCTTCAACTGTCACCTGGGTTCAAAGGCAAGCAGCTCTCAGTTCCTTGTACAGCTCCTTGTCCGGTTCTTTGTCCAGTTCCTGTTCCATACTGAAGCTCAGTGTCCAGTCCACCTCAAGTTCTTCACAGTTCCTGTTTCTAGGAAGACAAGGCTTAACAGAGCCACAATAATATTCATGCACATTGCCGGCACCATCATCAATTCACTATCTGCCTGTGAAACCAACTCAGACCCACCAACAAGGTCTGAGAACAACATAAATCATCAACATAGAAATCAACACTGACCCACAAACAAGGTCCGAGAGGTCAGCACAAATCATCATTAAAGTCCCAGGACCTCCAAAATCCTCCTCCAGGACTTCTGTAAACATACAACCAGAAAATCCTCTTTCAGGGCTTCCAGTAAGGTCCCAGGGCTTCTGTACAAAGTATTATACACAAACACAGACAGAGCAGACAGAATGCTGGGATACCACAAGTTTTCTTCTTCTTAACTCTACCACCACAAGAACCTTCTTCTCAGTTCCTTCTGTAACTAGCCCTGGGGCTCTCCTTATATAGTCATTAGCTCCTCCCCAGGAGTTCACAAGTTGTAGAGTTCCCATGTTTTGTTCCTTAACTGAAACAAGGTGTTAATTCAATAGCTGAAACAAGGTGTAAACCACTTCTGTGCTTGCCATTATACCAGTCTATCAAAGTTGGTCATCACATATACCTTGTGTCTGTAATTGTGTACAAATTTTTCCGGGTTCTGCTCTTCTCACTTGGCATCAATTTATATAAGCCTTTCCAGGTAAATATGAAGTCCATCTGCTCCTCATTTCTTATAGCACAATAGTATTCCATTACATTCATATACCACAACTTGTTTAGCCATTCCCCAATTGATGGGCATCCCCTTAATTTACAATTCTTTGCCAATTCAAAAAGAGCTGCTATAAATACTTTTGTACATATGGGTCTTCCTCCCACTTCTATGATCTCTTTGGAATACAACCCTAGAAGTGGTATTGCTAGGTCAAAGGGTATGAAATTATTTATAGCCCTTTGGGCATAGTTCCAGATTGCTCTCCAGAATGGTTGAATCAGTTCACAACTCAACCAACAATGCATTAGTGTTTCAATTTTTCCACATCCTCTCCAGCATTTGTAATTTTCCTTTTGTCATCTTAGCCAATCTGACTGATGAAATGTGGTACCTCAAAGTTGTTTTTATTTGCATTCCTCTAATCAATAGTGATTTAGAGCATTTTTCATATGCTTATAGATATCTTTAATTTCTTCCTCTGTAAACTGCCTGTTTACAACATTGATTGTAAAAATTCTTCCCCAGTTTTCCACTTCCTTCTTAATTTTGGTTACATTGGCTTTATACAGAAACTTTTTGATTTAATGTAATAAAAATTATCCATTTGCATTTTATAATGCCCTCTAATTCTTGTTTGATCATAAAGTCTTCCCCTCTCCATAAATCTGACAGGTAAACTATTCCTTGCTCTCCCAGATTGCTCACAGTATCAGCCTATATACTTAGATCATACATCCATTTAGACTTAATTTTGGTATATGGTGTTAGATAATGATCTATACCCACTTTTTGCCATACTATATTTCAGTTTTCCCAGGAGTTTTTGTCAAATAGTGAGTTCTTATCCCCAAAACTGAGGTCTTTGGGTTTATCAAACAGTAGATTACTATAGCCATTGACTGCTGAGTCTTGTGTACCCAATCTATTCCATTGATACACTACTCTATTCCTCAGCCAGTACCAAGTAGTTTTGATGACTGCTGCTTTATAATACAGATTAAAATCTGGTATGGCTAGGCCACGTTCCCTAGCATTTCTTTTCATTAATCCCCTTGATATTATGGACCTTTTGTTCTTTCTTTCTTTTTTTTTTTTAAAGCAATTGGGGTTAAGTAACTTGCTCAAGGTTACATGGCTAGTCATTATTTGTGTGTGGGTGCTCATTTTCTGAGGCCGGATCTGATCTCGGGTCATCCCAACTCCGAGGCCGGCGCTCTTACTCACTGTGCCACCTAGCCGCTTCTCCTTTTGTTCTTTCAAATGAATTTTGTTACTATTTTTTTCTAGTTATATAAAATAATTTTTTGGTAGATTGACTGGTATGGCACTAAATATGCAATTTAATAAAGGTAAAATTGTCATTTTTATTATATTAGCTTGACCCTGCCATGAGCAATTGATGTTTTTCCAATTAGTTAGATCTGATTAGTTAGATCTGTGAAAAGTGTTTTGTAGTTGTGTTCATATAGATCCTGGGTTTGTTTTGGAAGGTAGATTCCCAAATATTTTATGATGTCTATAGTAACTTTAAATGGGATTTCTTTTTCTATCCCTTGTTGTTGGATTTTGTTAGAAATATATAAGAATGCTGAGGATTTATGTGGGTTTATTTTATATCTTGCAACTTTGCCTAATTTATTTATTGTCTCAAGTAGTTTTTTACTTGATCCTCTAGGATTCTCTAAGTATATTATCATATCCTCTGCAAAGAGTGATAGCTTAGTCTATTCTTTGCCTAATTTCATTCCTTTGATTTATTTTTCTTCTCTAATTGCTACTGCTAACATTTCTAGCACCAGATTGAATAAGAGGGGTGATAATAGACATCCTTGTTTCACCCCTGATCTTATTGGAAATGCTTCTAGCTTATCCCCATTACATATAATACTTACTGATGGCTTTAAATAGATGTTACCTATTATTTTAGGGAAGTTTCCATTTATTCCTATACTTTCTGGTGTTTTTAAAGGAATGGATGTTGCATTTTGTCAAAGGCCTTTTCTGCATCTATTGAAATAATCATGTGGTTTCTGCTAGGTTTATTGTTGATATGGTTATTCTGATGGTTTTCCTAATATTAAACAATCCTTGCATTCCTGGAATAAATCCTACCTGATCAAAGTGTATTATTCTCATGATAAATTGCTGTAGTCTTTTTGCTAACATTTTATTTAAAATTTTTGCATTTTTTCATGAGGGAAATTGGTCTATATTTTCTTTCTCTGTTTTATCTCTTCTTGATTTAGGTATCAGTACCATATTTGTGTCATAAAAAGAGTTTGGTAGGACTTCTTCACTAATTTTCCCAAATAGTTTGTAGAGTATTAGAATCAATTGTTCTTTCCTTTCCATATTTTTCAATTGCTGGCATTAGCTCTTGCCTAAGACAAGTGTAGAGACAAGCCCTGTAGTTGACTGTGGGTGGGTGGGGGAAGGGTAGAATGTGGTCCATTATCTTACCCTCCATTTAGATGATTCTGGACCCCTTGGAATCAGGCCATGGCCCCTACTTTGGAGACCACTGAGGTAGTAGAATGATCATTGCCTTTGAATTGAGAGCTCAGGGTTCAGATCTCAGTTCTTATTTTGACTAGCTGCATCACCCTGGCCTCCAGAAAGTATGTTTCATTTGTGGAGGACTTCCTGTGGGGCATGGAAAAGCTTGGCATAGGCTGAGAAGGCCTGGAGATATTGCTGTCTGCATTGGTAGAGAAAATGCTCACGCCCCGTGAGATCACCTCTTCTTGACAGAATCGTGGTGGCTCTTTGGGATCACTGCTTCCTTTTCAGATATTCGATAGCTCTCTTTTTAATAATATGTTCTAGAATTTTGCCAAGAATCAAAGACAAGCTCACAAGTTCAAATCAGAGTGTTGAAAGGTACGAGTTCACAGATCCCAGGTTAAGAGCCCTCTTCTGGAGCCAGCGTTCTTTCCATGAGACCACCTTGATACCACCTTGCCTCAATGTTCATAGAGTTGGAATGAACTGAAGTGTTAAATTACCTTGAGTGAGTCATTTTAGCTCCCCTGAACTTGTTTCCTCATCTGTAAAATGGAGAGAATGCTCCTTATGCTCCCTCCCTTTCAGGGTTGTAAGCTTGAGGAACCTAGGAATAGGACTGCAGTCCTCAGACCCAAAGCCCACTGCATGAGACTATCTCCTCACCGGGGGAGAGCAATACCGCAAATCCGCATGAGGGGCAGGGCAGAGTTGTCCAGACTGGGGGTGAGGACAGTTCTGTTCTCTTCAAGCTTTTCTTCAAGTTGCCGTGGTCCCTTGTCTGCTCTCGGCTTCCAACTTTGAGAGAAGACGGACAATGCCGACGCCACTCCAGGTTGTTAAAGGGAAGATAAGGCTTTAGGAAGAAGCCAAGATAAGGAGCACTAGCAGTCCCCATCATGCCCCTTCCCCAGCTTGCTACACCAGCAACTTCAAGGAATTTTCCCTTGGGTGAGATCTGGGACTCTCTCGGTGGAGCTGAGGTATCTCTCTTCCAATGGGAGAGTTCCTTCACTCTATTGTGTGGCATATATCATTCTATATATACCTTCTCGGAGTTCCTTTTTTTCTATAGACTTGGATAAATTATTTTCCTCACCAACTGCTATGTGTGTTCATTGTAGAACTGATATTTTGTGGGAAGAGACTCAAGTCTTGGTTATAAAGATTGGGTCCTCCTTTCCCTATTAATGGACAGTGATCAGAAGCTTATTTTGAACCTGAAAATCATATCCCCTAGAGACTAACAATATTTAAGGGAGCAGATACATATAACCCTAGTTTGGCATTCCTTTTCTCTGAGAAGAGCAGCATGGTCAAACTTCTGGCTCCAATTTCCTGACTCCCCTCCTGACAGGAAATAAAACCTCCCTTGGAGAAGGGTGGGGGAAGGAGACACTAGAGATGTCTATTATGCCTCTGCCTCCCGATGCTACATATAGGGTATAGCCTGGCTATATGCAGGAATAAAGTATTTAATTGGAGTTAATTCTATTCATAAGTGTTATTAGAAAGGTTCTCACCCTCCTTGGACAAACCTGGAGCTTTTCTAAGACATCCCCTTTCTTCTCTCTAGTGGTTCTGTGTCCAGTCCCCGTGCCCAGGGGTCCTGGAGAATGACACAGCTGCCATCTTCTCCAGCTCTGGCCCCAAATGACAACGTGCTCCTGTTTTACATAGGGACCACTGGGGATTCTCCCTGGCGCCTGACCTATATTAATTGAAAGCTCCATTTATTCTGGCCTGCATCCCTCCTTCATCCATCCCTTCCTCCCTCCCCCCCTCCCCCAGCACCCAGCCTTCTCCTGCACAAACACCTTTGTAACATCCAAGGACGTTGTAAAAATAAAATGATCACAACCCACTCCTCTGGGAACTCCAGTTTGACAATGTATCCTGCTCTGGGCTGGAGGGAGGAAGGTACAACCCAGTTTGAGGAGGACTGACAGAAAGAGGAAGGAAAGAAAGGAAGGAAAAACTGAAGGGGACAGGGGAGCTCAAGAGAGGAAGGGAGAGATATGGGCAAGGAACTTGGTGGGGATTAGAAAAGAAAGAGAAGCTAAAAGGAAGAGGGTAACAGTGACAGAGATGTAGTAGGGAGTGCTGCTTTGGAGTAAGGCAGAGGATTTTAGATTTGGGGTTAGAGTTTGAATTCTGTCCCCACTACTGACTACCTAGGTGACCTTGGACACGTCCTTTCCCTTCTGAATGCCAGTTTCCCCATTTGTAAAATGAGTGCTAAGGGGAAGATGACCCCAAAGTTCCTTCTGGCTCCAGCTTCTAGGAAATAAAGAAGAGAATCATAGGATTTCCTAGCTGGTAGGGACCACAGAGATCTCATGGAGGATCAGTTCCTTGAGGGTAGGGATTGTCTTATTTTGCCTTTGTGCTCCCAGCACCTAACATAACAGGTATGTTAAGAATTGTTTATTGCTTCAAATTGAATGAAGCCATTCAGCCCCCTCTCCCCCACATTTTACAGAAGGGTAATGTGATTAGTGTTATCTAGAATGGGAGACTCCCCAGCGTCAGAGGACCAGTGTTCACAACCTACCTCTGAGCTTTACTATCTTTGTGACCTTAGACAAATAACTCACTCACTGTCCATGGGCTTTGGTTTCCTCTTCTGCAAGATAAAGGGGTCAGGTTAGATGACTTTTTGAGGTTCCTTCCAGTTCCAGAGCTCTGAGCCTCGGACCTGGGTTCAGATCCTGCCTTTGACACTTACTACCTGTAGAGCCTTGGGCAGGTCAGTCAATCTCTTACAGCCTCAGTTTCCTCATTTTGGGAGGGCAGGGCAATTGGGGTTAAGTGACTTGCCCAAGGTCACATGGCTAGTAAGTGTTAAGTGTCTGAGGTCAGATTTGAACTCAGGTTCTCCAGACTCCAAGGCCTGTGCTCTATTCACTGTGCCACCTAGCTGCCTCGCCAGAGATTGGTCTTGATGGCTAGACATCAATGGTCCTATAAGCCTTTCCAGTACTGAAGCAAAGAGTCATTTCCTCTGCGGCTGGAAAGGTATGGTCGATGTCAGGAGCTCAGGCTGCCTGCCATGGCTAGATGAACCATAGAGGCGACCTGATCCCACCCCTCGTGTTGTAGTTGAGCAGAGGGAGGCTCTGAAGGATTAACAAACTTGCCCTTGGTCACACAGGGAGTTAACAGCAAATCTGAAATGGCAAGATGGGCAAGTGTATGCACATGGCAAGACAGAGAGGCAATAAGGAAGGGATTCCAATTCCAAAAAGCAGAAATGAGTGGAGGCATTTACTAGTCAAGGTAGACAGATGGAAACGGAGTAGGAAGAGAAGAAAAGGACAAAATGGGTGAAGGGGAAGAATGTGGCAATGGGAAAACATGGGAGAAAACAGATGAAATGTTGGCAGCTTAAAATATAGTGTTGGGTGATCTGATGAAAGCAGAGACCGAAGCAACAAAAAACCCCCAACAAAACCCACAATAATAATCACCACCATTTATTAAGCACCTAATATGCACTGTGCACTTGTGCTAAGTGTTTTATAAATTCTGTCTCATTTGATCCTCACAACAACCTGGGAAGGTAGGGACTCTTATTATCCGCACAGATGGGAAACCAAGGCAAAAGAGCTCAAGTGACTCCGACTAAGGTTAAACAGCTAGTAAAGGTCTGAGGTCAAATCTGAACTCATATGTTATTCCTGACCACTTGGCCACCCAACCAATATAAGAATATAACAAGTCTGAAGAACAGAGAGTGAAAGGACTTTGAGATCTGCTCTAGCTTTGAGATTCTGTGAACAGTAGCACTACCTACCTCATGGGACTGCTCAGACAGAAGAATGAAAGGAAGGACAGGCACTTTCCTTGGTAGGACCTCAGTTTCCCCATCTGTAAAATGAGAGTTGGACTCTAAGGGTCTTTAAGTTTACCCCCAACTCTGACACCCTCTATTCTAAGTTGTCTTGCCCTGACACTCCATGTTTTAAGGTTTCCCCCAGCTCTGACTTTCTCTGTTCTCATGCATCACCCGCTCCCCAGTTCTGACATTCCCTCTTCTAAAGCCCCTCCCCAGCCCTGACATCCCCTGTTCTGAAGCCCCTCCCAGCTCTAACATCCCTTATTCTAATACCCCTCTCAGCTCTGGCAGGCCATGATTCTGGGAGGTTGTTCAGATAGAGCCTGACAATGATTGAAAAGGGAATGGGATGGAAAGGAAACCAAAGGACTGAGTCTCTCAAACAA
>WOXC01007699.1:0-383342 GCA_011680675.1 Gymnobelideus leadbeateri | reverse complement strand
AAAGAAAGCCAAGGTATCTGAAAGGTAGAAATCAGAAAGGAATTTTGGAGTCATATTGTGGTACTAAGTTTTCTCTCAGGCCACAGATTTTCCTTGCTGGGATGCATGCTTCCATTTGCTTCCCTGTATAAATGAGAAAACATATGTAGATGCCATATTAATGTTGGGGGATTGTCATTCAACAAGCAGTTATTAAGCACCTTGTGTAGGCCAGATATATTGCCAAGAGCCAGGACTGGTACAAAGAAAGGCAAAAATGCAGTCATTACTCTCAAGGTGGCATGGAACAGGAGGTTTTAAAGAGATGACTTATATCATTTACTCATCATCTAGTTAGTACACATTTTTTAAAGAAATGAAAAATATGCCTGAACTTCTCTTGTTAGGCTTTAGTTGACTAAAGCATTTCCTTGAATATGTGTTAATTGAGAATATACTTTTTCCAGCCTCAGAAAGGCTTCTTAGAAGAAATACCCTCAGAAGAGTAGTGTTAGTCTCTTCAAATAGAGAAACCTCTGGAGAGGATTCTTAGAGTGCAGCAAGAAGTGATTCCAACTGGTAGATGATTCTTGACAGCATATTAGAGTGGAATAAAATACCTCAGATCCTGCCAATAGACACTAGACTATTGAAATGGTAGCTGATTTGTGACCATATGTTTATTCTGCAACACATTCAAAGAACAGGCATTTGACAAACATTTGTTGAATGAATATTCAAATGAATGAATCATATGCATTATCCCATGTGTTAGACTCTTGGGCCAAATGCTAAAATGGTGGTTTCATTACAAAAGATCCCCCCCCCCACATTCTATAGAAGAGTAGAACAATCCCCAAAAACGTATACAGCATACAAAAGTTCCTTAATTTGTCTCTCCATTTCTGGCCTATGTTCTAAATTATACCATAAAACTGCCAAAATAAACTTTCTAAAGCATAAATTTTCCCATGTCAATCACTTGCTTAAGAAACTTTAGTGGCTTCACCGAGGAAAGGGATTTGCTGTGGGTTGCTCAGTGTCCAGCACTAAGCATGATTGGAGACATGAATAAGAAATAACCAGGCCATGTGGGTACCTCAAGAAAGAACCATAAACTCCATTTATTAATTCTTAGTACAAGATTTTTATAGAGCAAATGAGACAAAAGAATAGGACTCAAGTATTCTTATCATTACCTTAGTCTGTTATATCCTGGAAGTAGCACAAGATAGATAATGTGATAAGGCTTTGTTATCTAGACACCAAGAAGTCTTAG
Source organism: Gymnobelideus leadbeateri (assembly GCA_011680675.1). NCBI lineage: Eukaryota > Metazoa > Chordata > Mammalia > Diprotodontia > Petauridae > Gymnobelideus > Gymnobelideus leadbeateri. The sequence continues at coordinate 382,084 of WOXC01007699.1, read as the reverse complement.
GAAAAGTCATTTAACTCCTTTCATATACAGTCTCATTACTAAGGATGGTCTTGAGCTGGCTTCAAGGCCAAAGCCAAAGCCATGATCATCAGAGGCCATGTATTAACAATGCAATATTCACTATGCCTATGGCAATTATAAATAGGCTTATGTGGTTATTAATCACAAAATATATCAGTCTCTCTATATGGGGGATAAAGCCAGAGAATTTATTAAAATACCAAATAACCGAGTCCCAAAACCAGAAAGTCAAAGCCATCAGGATAGTTATGAAATTGGCATAAGTAGTTAACATAGTAAACAACCACATTCTTAAGCCTTCAAAACAGAACAGGCTACTTCAGGCAAAGGTCCTTCTCTTCCGACTCTCAGCAACTGCTCAGCGTCCAGGAAGCATGCTCACAACAGCTCCAGCCCCCCGCAGTTCCAGTTCCCGGCAGCCCCCAACAAGAGTCCTTAGCAGAAATTCTGGCTGGCTTAAAAAGAGATTTGGGCCTCCACTTCTACCTTGGCTGCTGCTGCTGCTGCTGCTGCTGTTGCTGTGGCCACCAACAGTCCCCAACAGTCCCCAACAGAACTCTAGCTTTTTCTTCCTCTTACTCTTGCCCCTCCCCTTCCTGCTATGTCAGCAAGTCCAATGGGGCATGGAAGATCTTTAAATCCCATAACCCTTACAGGCCACCACCTAAGAATCAAATATTTTGACTTTGAACAACTAAAGTCTTGGGGTAGAGCCTGTTGGTCTCAGAACTCAAACCACATCCTTTTAAGTGTAGCCCATATCAAAAGACCCAAGGAGCAAACTTAACAAAAAGCCATGTGGTGAAGGGCCTTCTATAAAGCACTTTCTGAGATTTTTATCTGAGTCCTGAATCAGGCTTCCTTGGCTACCCACAGGGATTTTTGCATCATGGACCCCTTTGGAAGTTTACAGAAATGTATGTAACACTTCTCAGAATAACTTCAGGTTATTGAAGGAAATTCTAAACTCAGGAAGAAGTTAGTGAAAATAAAGTTCTATTTTTCCCTATCCAGGTTTTTGTACCTTGTGAATTCTATGCATGATAAGAACACCTGATTGGGATGAGATACACACTTCTCAGCTGCTCAATCAGTCCTTCATAGTTTAGCTTTAACCTACATTATTGCCATTCATGGACTCTCCCTTCTAGCCAAAATAACTGATCCTGAATTTATTATTCCATCTCTCTCACTCATCGGACTGGCTGCTCCCAAAGTATGAAATGTATGGCAATGAATGCCCATGTCCCCTTCTAGTTAGTGTTGACTTTCTAAGTTATCTAGAACTGAGGTTATCACAGTAAATGTATTCCCCAATAAGACACAAACTCATTGAGTGGTGAGATTATTTTTGGTATCCCTGGCACCTAATAGGCACTTCTTGAGTTGAATTAATTCATTTTGGTTTTAATTGGCAGGAGGCCTATGGGCAAATAATATATATATATATATATATTTAGTTTACAACCTTCAGTTTCACAAGCTTTTGAGTTTTAAATTTTCTCCTCCCCTCCCCAAGACAACATATGCAATCTGACATAGGCTCTACATATACATTCATTCATATTAAACACATTTTCATATGAGTCATGTTTTAAAAAAGAATTATAATACTACTAGGTCTGTATCTGAAAGAGATCATTAAAAAGGAGAAAAGGGACACATGTACAAAAATACGTAGAGCAGCTCTTTCTTATGGTGGCAAAGAACTGGAAATTGATGGGGTGTCCATCAATAGGGGAATTACTGAAGATGTTGTGGTATATAGATGTAATGTAATACGATTGTGCTATAAGAAATGATGAGTAAGCAGACCAGAAAAACCTGGAAAGACTCACATGAAGTGATGCTGAATGATGGGTGCAGAACCAGGAGAATATTGTACACAGTAACAGCAACATTGTGTGATGATCAATTATGATAGACTTAATTCTCAACAGTACAATGATCTAAGACAATTCCAAAAGACTCATGATGGAAAAAATGCTATCCACATCCTGAGAAAGATCTGTAAAGTCTGAATGAAGATCTAACCATATTTTTTCTTTTTTATAATTTTTCCCTTTGGTTCTGATTTGCAACATGATTAATGCAGAAATATGTTTAATATGATGTTACATGTATAACCTATATCAAATTGCTTTCCATCTTGAGGAGGGGTAGGGAAGGGAGGGAGAAAAACTTGGAACTCAAAATCTCACAAAAATGAATGAAAAACTATCTTTACATGTATTTAGAAAAAACAATATAATATTAAGTAGGATTTTTTGAGGAAGCTGTGGTGTATATGTTAAATTATTTGCCATGGACATATGACAAGTAATAGGCTAAAGTGGAATGTGACTCATGCCTTCTTGACTCCAAGATGACTACCAAAAACATTCATGGAATACTTACTCTGTGCAAAGTATTTGGCTGTGTGCTAGGAATATGACAAGAAAAATGCTTTCTGCTCTCAGAGAGTATATTTTCTCCTAGTTAGAGGAGCTGGCCTGTGTAACAATTCTGGGTAACTACATCTTGCTTAGATTATAAACAACTCTGAGGAGCTCATGCCCTATGCAGATGGAAGGATGATAGGGGTTTGCACGACTAGGGAGGTCAGGTATGGAGGAGGGAAAGTGGGGCAGTGTTCATGATAATGGGTGAAAAGGAAGGTATAACCAGGTTGAAGAAAAGCTCCAAGATTGGGGATGGTAGGAATGGTAGATTATAACCTATTTTCGCATCTTTGACTTGGTTACCCCTTGGGATCATGCCACAGCCACTTGAGATGCAGAGCCCTCATTTTGGATATGATCAACCTGGGAGGCATGTGTGCTCTAAAACTCAGTTGCCCCAAGGAGAGCAATGCCTACTCTATCTCCTTCAGCACTTTTAGGTGAGGTCTAAAGTGTGAAAAGATGAGCAAGCAGAAAATACTGTTGTCTTTAATATCCTCTCTCCTCCATCTTCCTGACTCTGACCAGTACTTCAACATTCTGAATCCACCCTCCCAGCTGGTATCCCAAAAACTGTATCATTTTTAAAAGCCAATTTTATGTTTAAGGTGTTTCAGGCTGGTTCTGCTTTCTGCTTTCTAATCCTACTTGCTCATATCCTTCAAGACCCTTTATGTAAATGTAATAAGCTTATTCAGGAAGGTTTAAAATGATACTAAATAGAAAAGTGATACAAAGCTACAAAAGACAGAAAGGTTATCTTTGGGAGGATTTAAAATGGGATTTAGTTTGGAAAATTGAAAATTAATACATTGAAGAGAAAAGGAAGCAATATACTAATCTCCAAATGTCAGGAGCAACCCACAGAATCATGTTATTAAAAGGAAATGGTCATGAAGAAAATGAAAGAGAATAGTAGAAACTAGCTTACATTGTATTATTAAAATTTCCTTCCAAGGCTACTTTGACCTCTTTATAATGATTCATAAAATAAGAATGTTTCAATCGGGGTATGCATAAGACTGGTCTGGAGAGGAAAAAGTATGAATGGACTTGCCAGGGACAAAAGAAGCAGTAATCATTGACTCAGGAAAAAGGTGTGTGTGTGTGTGTGTGTGTGTGTGTGTGTGTGTGTGTGTGTGCATATAAGTGTGCATAAAAGATACTAGCATTAATATAAATCAGCAACTTGTCTATTACCTAATCACAGGATCACAAACTCAGAGGTGAAAGTGATCTTACAGGTCATCTGTGTCAATTCCTTTATTTTACAGATAAAGAGAAATTAAGGCACAAGGATATGATAGATAGATCATAGAATACATACAGACAGATAGACGATAGATAATTTACTGAGTGCTTACTATGTACCAGTTATTGAACTATGGGCTAGGGATTAAAATATGAGCAAGGTGGCAAAGACTTAGAAACTGAGTAGGTCCTCATCATTTGGGAAGGGGCTGAACAAGTAGGTAAGGATGATAGAGTATTGTTGTGCTATAACAAATTATGAAAAGGACAGTCTCAGAGAAAACTGAGAAGATTTGTAAGAACTGATGCAGAATGAAGTAAATAGAACATAACCAAAGAACAATTTATATAGTGACAATGATGTAAGAACAAAGATTTAGGAAGTCACAGAAGCATAAAGACTAGCCCCAGTTCCACAGGACTCATAAGGAACATGCTATCTATTTCCTGATAGAGGTGAAGAATCATGTGTTTGTGTATGTAAAGATGGATACAGAGATGTGCATGTGTGAATAAACACACATACATATGTGCTTTGCTTCTTCAGTGGATTAAGGCAAACAGAGGTTACGTCACTTGTTCAGGGTCACATAGCTAGTAAATGTGAGACTGGATATGAACTCACATGTTCATGATTCCAGGCTTAGCACTTAATCCAATAAGCAACCTATCTGCCTACACAACAGATACACACACATGTGTGTATGTATACACATATACATGTATCTATATGTATATACATACATTTATGTATGTATATATGTATGCAAATGTGTATATACATACATACATGTGTTATATACATAGATATGCACTATTGAATATGACCAATGTGAATATTTGTTTTGTTTGACTATACATATGTTTATTTTTTTTTATTTTTTCTAAATTTTGGTGTGAGTGATAGAAAAAAGATGGCTGAATTTTGCTCAATGAAAAAATTTTAAAAGATAAATAAACACATGTGAGAAAGAGAGTTTCCTTTCTTAAAGAGTTTTTGTCCTAATCGATTAAGACAATACATGGATACTGGTGGGGTGGAATTGGGACCTGGCAGCTTGCTTTGGTCATTGTCGTGAATCAGAGGACAAAAATTCTGAAGAGAGGGAGATGATGAAAATATAGGCAGGTAGAAAGTAATATCAAAGCCTAGTTCTAGGCAAAAATGTGTGAAAGGTTACCTATTAGAAGCTGATTTTCCAGGGATAATGTATGAGGTTCCTGATTGAGGTAGATGGGGATGATTACCTGAATCCAAGGATAAATAATTTGCCCAAGGACACTAAAGTAGTTTAAAAAAATAAGTTGAGATTTGAACCCAGCGTTCATTCCAAATTCAGTGGTCTTTCCATAATAACATATGTCACTTTATTTGACACTGAACTTCCTCAAGCTATCATGCTGTAGCTTTCCTCCCTTTCTCAGCTAAACTAGGAAAAGTTGGCTATATTTGTTTTGTTTTGTACTTCCTTGCCTCTCACTTCTCATCCATTGACAGTCTGGCTTCTGCACCCACCACTCAACAGAAACTGATTTCTCCCCCATACCTACTAAAATAGTGATTACTGACCCATGGTGTGAGGTGAAAGGAATATGCACTTATTAAGAGACTACTATGTTTCTGGTACTATGATCAATGCTTTATAAATATTATCTCTATTAAAACTCACAAGACCTGTGAAGTAACTGTTATTATCCCCATTTTATAGATGAAGAAACTAAGTCAAATTCTCATTAAGTGATTTGACTGCGGCAAATAATTGTGGTTGGATTTGAATTCAGATCTTCCAGATTCTAGACCCAATGCTCAATACATTTGCCATTAGCATTTAGCAAGAGTGGTGGTGGTGTAACAGGAGGGACTGGGAAAGGTTTCCTGCAGAAAATAAATTTGAACTAAATCTTTGAAAAAGGAAAGCAGACAAGTTAGAAGTGGAGGTAAGCATTCCAGGCATTGGGGACAATGATCAAAAAGGCATGTTGTTGGGAGATGGAATGTCCTATTCAAGGAACACTAATGTCAGTGAGATGAGAAAGAAGGGAAAAGGTCAGGAATCAAAGGACTCAAAATGCTAAACAAAATTATTTATTTCATCTTCAAGTTTGTAAAAAAAAAAAACACTAAAGATCATTGGGCAGATGGATGGTGCAGCAGCAATGTAACATTTATACCCGGGCTTTAGGAAAAAGCATTTTGTCTGATGAGTGGAGAATGACTTGGACTGAAGAGAAACTTGAAGCAGAAGACTAAATATCAAACTATTACAGCCATTGAGACATAAAATGATGAAGCTTGCACTAGATTGGTGGCTAGTTGAATAGAAAAAATGGGACAAATTTGAAAAAAAGCTATGAAGGAAATTACAAGACCTGGCAAAAGTTTGAATTTGTGGAATGGATATAAGAAATAACTTCTTTTGTCTCAAGGTCCTAATTTAATAATCACATGGTTCATGACTACAGGATTTTAAAGTTGACAAATTACCTTCTCCCCAAGAGCTCCATGAAATAAATAGGGAAAACATAATTATCTCCTTTCTACAAATGAATAAAGGCCAGAGAATTGAAAAGGCACATGTCTATGGTATTATCTATTGGAGCTAATTTGAGCCAGTTGAGAAAACTTCATTATATCATTTGGATAATATTGGTATGTTGTTTGAATCTAACTTTGTGTGTTTAGCTATTGTTTAATCAATGATATGTAGGACAGTAAGCTTTACTGACCCCAGAAATGTTCCAGGGGAGCCAGAGATTACTTCAAGGAATCATGGGAGTCTATCCAAGTCTTATTTCAAGTTCATGAAATAGTCCAAGTTCAGGCTTCCCCCTATTTTTATTGAATGTTCATATTTACCTGATGATAGACATCTCAAGAAATCTATGTGCCTTGTCTGGAAACTGCCTATGTGCAAGCAACTCAGTGTTTGTCTGTATGATACAAAACTTACTCAAGAGGGAGTTGGCCATACCTTTTCTGACTCTCTTCCCCTCTGCTGGATGTCTGATAAAATTGTTTCTAAAACCTTTTTTTTTTTTGAGTTTGAGGTTTGTTCTCATCCAAATCTCAACCAGGACTCAAATTCAAGTCTTTTGTCTCCGAGTTTGATTTGATTCTCACTATACGACACTATCTACCATTTACAAAATGAAGTTTGTCAAACCTGCCCTACCTCTCTTCCAAAAGAGCTATTGTAAAGGTCAAATGAAAATGGGTGTAAAACCCTTTTGAAAAGTACAAAGTGCTATTCACACACGTCACCATCACCATAAGCACCATCAATGGTTATCGTCATTATTTTTAGCCAATGACTCAGAAAAAATATTTTTCATAACCTTCATTTTGTTTGACTTATATTGACTAATACATCATTTGTAATTGGCAGCCCATAACGTGTTTATTTTCTTCTCTATCCTACGCTACAGTTGCTCTCACATAATTATAATTATAATAACTATTATTTGTAGAATGCTTACTAGGTATTGTGCCAAACACTTTATAGTTATTATCTCATTTGATTCCCACAACAATCCTGGGAGGTAGGTGCTATTATGATCTCCCTTTTATAGATGATGAAGCTGAGGCAGACAGAGGTTCAATGACTTGTCTAGGGTCACAAAGTGAATAAGTCCCTGGAGCTGGATTTAAATTCAAGTCACCTTGACTTCAAGTCTAGCACTCTATTCTCTGTACTACCTAGCTTCACATCAGCAGAGGTTGATTTTTGTTTTTCCCTACAGTAACTTCATTCAAGGGAACTCTCTCTGTGACATCTTTTCAGTTTCTGACTTGCCTTTCCATTTCATGACCTGTAGGAACAAAGATGGCTTAGCCACATGGTGTTATATCAGCTTCTCCTGTGAATTTCAAGAATCTCCCTTGACATAAAGCTTGTTGATGCCTGTCTTCTATTCAGGAGAGAAACACATTGTTTTCTTTCATGCCTTCCCTAAACTCTTTAACTCTCTTTGCTTAGTATTCAATATTAGTTTGTTGCTATTTAAGGCAATAATGGTCCTTCGACAAAGAGAGCTGAGCATTATAGTAGAAGGAACCTCTCCAAACTTGAAGCCTAAAATTAGAGAAACTATTATTCTTTATCATTTACTTGGTCCAATTCTCTAAAACAAGGGGCTTAAAATACTTTTAAAATTTGACATAAAATAATAATAGAGAGTTTTTACTAGGGTTTACTGAAGAATTAAGTGAACCTTTCATTTATTTTTTGGTTTTGAAAAGGACTTTAAAGAAATTTCTCATATATATGTGTGTATATGATTTTTCTATATAGATATAAATATGTAGACACACATGTAGATACAGTGTACATGTATAAATATATACATACAATGCATAAATATATAAAATATGCATATATAGACCTAAATGTAGACGTGTACATATAAGAAAACATATAAATATCATATAATTATACTGATATACATGTTATATTTCATATTATATCACATATTATATATGTATATATATTTGCCTTTTCTAATTTTCTAATTATATATGTATGTGTACATACATAAACCTGTATACATACACATGCATGTTTGGTTTTTCTAATTTCCTTGTTAGGTTCATAGTCAAGCTGTAAATGTTTCTATTTTGCCATTCTCATCATGGATTTTCTTTCTTTTCCCCTTAAAGAATAAATAACAGTGGACTATTCTGTTCTTCCTTTCAGTTTCAATGCTCATCAAGGAGGAGAAAAACCTTGAAAATAAGGTATTTAGCAGAAGGTTATATGCTTTCATTTTCTGAAATCTCTGTTCAGTCTCTTTGAAAAGTTCCATTTAAATGTCTATAGTAATGACATTGGTGTGTGGGCAGCATTTTAAAGTTCAGGGTGGTAGAGTAGGCTTTTTGAAAAGTTCTGTGCTTCAGGTGCAACTGAGTTAAGGATAGTGATTAAGTGTAGTATGAATAATGTTTGTGAAAAAAAATAAAGTGTACAGTCAGCTAAGGAAGATGTAAGGATTGTGGTTGTAGTGAAGGCAAGGCCATTTTACTCATTGGAACGTGTCTATTTCCTGACAAATACAAAATGGGTCAAAAATGTCTAGCATCTCTGCTGAAAATGGGCAACTAAATTTGTACATCATTACCAAAGTTTAGCTTCAATGTTTGTCAATAATCACACAGAAGCCTAAGAAAAGGGTCATAAATAAATACCAAATTTGGAATCCAATGCTAGCTCTGTTGTTTGTTACCTAAACAACCTTGGAAAGGTCACTTTTCTTTTTTCCTTCATCTACAATATATGGGACTAGATTAAATGGCCACTATAACCCCTTCTAATTCTCCTTTGACATAGATTTAAAACTACTTAATAATATTGTAGACTTAAGCAAGTCACTTATTTCTGGTCCTCAGAAAAAAATACTGTTAGGGAACTGGATTGAATAATCTTTAAGGTCCTTTTTTTTAGCTCTAACTACTTTTCTAAAGTTTATTATAAGAAATGTGCTTATGTTTAGGTCTTGGAACTAGAATATTTGTCATACATAATAGATAAATGTAAAATATTATTTGTATGTGGGTTGAGAGCTGTCCTTTAAATTAGGAAGACTTGTGTTTGAGTCTACTTCTGACACATACTGGCTAATGGAACCTTTATTTTTTTAGTTTTCCTAGGCAACTAGTTGCCTATGGCTCTAATTATTAGAGAAGGTGCCAACCTGTATTATGGAGGAAATCCTTCACCTAAGGAGTTCCCAATGCCAATGACATAACAAGTTCAATGCCTAGAGTGGCAGATAAACAGGGATATTATGCTCACTCTGCATAACTCTGAATTTTGAACTTTTTGTTGTTTAGTCATTTTTTCAGTAGTGTCCAACACTTTGTGACCACTTTGGGGGGTTTCTTGGCAAAGATATTGGAGTGGTTTGTCATTTCCTTCACCTCTTTTTACAGATGAGGAAACTGAGGCAAAGAGGGTTAAGTGACTTGCTTATGGTTCACATAGTAGGTGTCTAAAACTGAATTTGAACTCATGTCATCTTGCCTGCAAGCCTGGCACTCTTTTGACTGTGCTACCTAGCCACCTTAATTTTTGGACATATTCATGGGTAATCTATATGTATGTCATTTTACAAGCATATTATATCAATGCTATATTTTTTGGGATCATGTCTTCTCGCCCTCGATAATCTATAATCTCCTTGAGGGTAGGGGTCATGTCTCATTTATCTTTGTATTATTCCCTCCCTATGGCATAAAGCATAGTCCCTTGTACATGGTAAATGCTTTGATGAATGATAATTTTTTTTATGAATGAATCTACAATAACACACACATATATTTGTTAGGAATATCTCTTTGTCATGATAATATTTTAGTACCTTAAGCAAATAGTAGGAATAATTGGTCAACTTAGCAAAGTTGATTCCATTTTGTTGTAATCCCCCATTTTATGATTGAGTTCTTTTGGTACAAAATTTTTCAATAAAATAAGCTTTTTTGATATGATATAGTAAACAACAACTGATAGACCTATTCAGACCTTCTGATAAGACTGACCACCAATGAAATAATATACACTTTATCAGTAATTTATGAAATAAACTACCAATCAAAGCATATGAAATGATGAAAAATGCTATCCACCTCTGGAAAGAGAACTAATTGAGTCTGAATGCAGATGAAACCATACTATTTCTCACGTTACTTTTTTCATGTTTTTGCCTGTTTTCTTTTTCATGGCTAATGTAGAAATATGTTTTGCATGACATAAATAACCTATATCAAATTGCTTACTGTCTCGAGAAGTGTAGGAGAAAGAGGGAGTTAGAGAATTTGGAACTCAAAATTTTAAAAACTAAATGTTAAAAATATGAAATGGGAAAAAATAAAATATTATTAAAAATAAAAAGAAATAAAAATAAAAAACCACCAAATAAAGGTATATGATAAACATTTTGGAATATTCATAGCTAAAAGTATAAAAAAAGGTAACTGAAGCCAATGTCATAAGACTTTTTCTTAGGGCATGCATGGGGCTGGTTCCTATATTCTCACACTTGAAACTCAAGCAAATTGATCTCCCATGAGCACAATGCTGAATAATTTATGGAGATGACAGATGACCAGCTCAGAATGGGACTCACAAATTCTACATAGAAAGGGAACTTTGTCATGAGTCTGGTATGACATAAGCTTATTGGAACTTCTAAGACAACTATTTTGTGGTTTATCCTTATAGAAGGGTATTGTTTGCAAGAGTCAATTAATAAAATTTTATTGCATATATAGAAATGTAAATGTAGTTAGTGTTTACATCACACTAGTTTGCTTATTTACTAGTAAATAGTCTTTAAGTGTGTACAGTATATTATACTCTGTTGAGCTTACAGTCTAGAATATATCATCCACAGTCAAGGTAAATAAAATAACTACATAAAATAAAATTATTAATGAGTTTGATAATGGATTAATGATAGCATTTATGTAACATTTTTAAGTTTACAAAGATTTTTACAAATTTTATCTCATTTTATCCTCATAACAACCTGGAGATATGGATGCTATAATTATTGTCATTCTATGGATGAAGAAACTGAGACAGACATTAAATGACTTGTTCAAGGTCACATAAGCTAGTAAATATCTGAGGTCATATTTCAATCCAGGTCTTTCTAACTCCATATCTTACATGTGATCTGCTCAAATTGTTGCCAAATCAAAGAAATATTTTGAATATTTTGATTATACCAGTATAATAAATATTAAATTATTTAAAGACTAGGAAATCAGTTTGAAGAAAAATAATATGTTTAAATTCCCAAAATGTTAATATTACTTTACATTTAAATCAAAGTCACTTTTAAAGCAGACATGGAAATTTATTGAAAGTGCTCTGTAAACCTATACAGAAAATATGAAAAAACAAATTACCAGCTAGTCAGAGTTTTCATTTGCTGCTATTTAACACACATTGTAAACTACTTTTTGATAGCATGAACCACTGAACAATCTACACTGCAAACTTGGGTTAAAGAATTTACCATGTAAAGCAGATGAGATTCCTTAACATTTTGCAAAGCTCTCAGACAACTTTAATGCATTGTACAAAAGCTAGTTTTTGTTGTTATTGTTGTTATGAAGATAGGAATTGCTTAGAAGCTTTTAAATAAACTCATTACTCTGATCTTCTTGATCAACTTGTTGCTCTGCAGTCACACTGACTGATGACCTTGTATCAATCAATCAAAAACCATTTATTGCATATACAGGCATGGTGCTATGCAATGGGAATTCAAAGTCCAGAAGCAAATAGTGCTTGCGTTCTCCCAGTGAAGATGTAATGAGGTAAGATATCCAATCTAATTTACTCGGTTTTTTTTTTATTTTTTTTCTAAATGCTTTATTAACTTCTGGGTTACATCATTCATTTCCGCCAGATTTTGAGTTATAATTTTTCCCCATTTACCCCCTACCCACCACCCCAGAATAGCAGTCCCACAGGATATCCCCTCATCCAATCTGCTCTCTTCCATATATTCTCCCATATTCCCTTCTAGTTTTCCATTAGGACAAGCTGAATCTCTGTGCCTCAATGCCTGCACATCTTATCTCCCAATTATATGCAAAATAGTATTAATAATAGTATTTTTATATATTTGAAACTTTTAATTTTAAAAATTCAAATTCCAGATTCATTCCCTTCCTCCCTTGTCACCCACTCTTGCTAGGAATATAAGCAATTAAATATATAATTTACTCATTTTTAGTGATATTTTTTTGTTTTGTTGACACAGAAGATGCCACATAATAAACACTTTATTGTAAGCATGGCATATCTCAATTTAATGATTTTATATATCATAGTCAAAGAGACCTACATGGAGAGTAGATAGAGATTCAGTCCAGAGGTCAGAACAGAGTGGCTGTGGGATACTAAAGAAAGCACTTAACTTCCCAGTACCCTGGGAAACTTTCTAAGATGAAATTGAAAAAAAAAATAAAAATTCAGGGACAATATTGTTAAATCAGAGAGTATATAATGGGGAATAAAGGGTAAGAAGATTGAAGTTAGGAAGGGATTTAGGTTATCAAAGACTTTACATGCCATTAAGAAGATTTTTTATTAGATCCTGGAGGTAATACAGGAAAGCACTGGAATTTATTTTGTATGTGGGGAGTAAGGAGAGGAAGTGACATAATGACATTGCCATTACTACACTTTAGGAAAATAATTCTGACAACTGAGTAGATGGACTGGAGTGAGATTCAGTTATTATTTCCATGTAGATAATTCTCAAATCTATGCCTAGTTCTAATTTCTCTTCTGATCTCTAAAAGTAAAGAGTCAATTGCCCCCTGAACATCTCTACGTGGATACCCTTTGACCCTGCAACACCACTTTCTATGGCCGTATCCTAAAGAGATCATATAAATGGGAAAAACTCACTTTTACAACAATATTTATAGCAACTCTTTTTGGGGTGGCAAAGAACTAGAAATTGAGGGGATGCCCATCAATTAGGAATGACTGAACAAGTTATGGTACATGAATGCAATGGAATATTATTGTGCAATAAGAAATGAGCAGGTAGTCTTTAGAAAAACCTGGAAAAATTTATATGAACTGATGCTAACTGAAGGGAGCAGAACCAGGTCAACAGTACACAGTAACAGCCACACTGCTCGATGACAAACTTTGATAGACTTTGCTCTTCTCAGCAATACAAGTTTCTAAGCCAATTCCAAAAGACTCATGATGGAAAATGCTATCCACATCTAGAGAAAGAATTACAGAGTCTAAATGCAGATTGAAGCATACTATTTGCGCTCTCTCTCTGTCTCTGTCTCTGTCTCTGTCTCTGTCTCTCTCTCTCTCTCTCTCTCTCTCTCTCTCTCTCTCTCTTTTGTTTTGTTTCTTCTTTCTCATGCTTCATTCCATTGGTTGTAATTCTTCTTTGCAACATGACTAATGTGAAAACATGTTTAACCTGAATGTGTACATAGAGCCTATATCAGATTGCATGTCATCTTGGGAAGGGGTAAAGGGAGAGAGGGAGAAAATTCGGAATTCTAAAGCTTGTGGAACTGAATATTGTAAACTAACAAAGTAAATAAATAATAAATAATTAAAAAAAAAGACTTAGCTCAGGAGATGAATGAACTTTACAATGAACTTTACTGATCCCCTCTTATAGGACTCAGCTCTTTCCCCTTCCTTTGAATTTATTTTTTTTTAAAGCAATTGGGGTTAAGTAACTTGCTCAAGATTACACAGCTAGTCATTATTTATGTGAGGGTGCTCATTTTCTGAGGCCGGATCTGATCTCGGGTCATCCCAACTCCAAGGCCGGCGCTCTTACTCACTGTGCCACCTAGCCGCCCCTTTAGGGCAATTGGGGTTAAGTAACTTGCCCAAGGTTACAGGGCTAGGTTTTTGTTTGTGTGGATTAAGTGTCGGAGGCCGGCTCCAAACCAGGTCCTTCTGACTCCAGGGCCGGCACTCTATTCACTGCGCCACCTAGCCGCCCCCCTTTGAATTTATTCTATACATATAAGCCAGCCTGACTTAGATTACCCTCTCACAGAGACATTAATAAGGAGACCTAGTAGCTTGTAGAAAGGAGAGTTGAGGGGGGAAGGCAGGAATTTCTTTGGCATTACCCATCTTTCAGAGGTATTTAATCTTGAAGGAACTTCTTTGAGAAGCCAGGTGAAAGAATGAAAAAAAAGCCAAGAAGTATCTCAATAAAATGTAAAGGGTATATGGTCCATTCAGCACCATGCTTTTTTCTGCCAGCTCACTAGAGATCTTAGAATGAGCATGTTGTCCCACTGCTGCTGAAGGTAAAGAATAGTAGGAAAAGTAGAATGGGAACAGAAATAAGGTGTTAGGGATGCCAGTGTGAGAAAGTTGAGAGAGGATGTGTACCAGGCCCTGGACCAGAACAGGATGGGATGAAACAGCTGAGGGATATGTTTGATGGGATGAACAAAGTCTAGTCCATTGCCCTTTTGATTCATGTTCCATGATGGAGTATTTCTTTGGTAAACCTTTTGCCCATTCTTTAAGAACAGGTTAAAAAAATCTAATTTCATTGCCTGGTCAGGGAGGAAGAGAGTTAAGGGTGGGGAGGAGATAGGGTTACACTGAAAAATATTTAATAACCAGATATACAAAATTGCAGGACACACTTTTTTAAAGTTTAATATTCATCATTAACATTTTCTCCATCAGTTTCTTAAGTCTAGACAATCATCAAAACAATAAATCAACCTCTAACATATGGTATTTGCTGATTTACAAGGTATAAATGCTCACAGTGAAAACTTATCAATTGGCTCTCAAGAGCTCCAGTACACCCATGCTATGAGCCTGATGTATCTTACTTGGATTTCTCTCTGTGTCTTTAAGTTATTCAATACCACTTTTAAAATGAAGGTCCTTCATGAAAAACTTATTAGAGTTGCCAATAAATGCCTCAGAATTGAACATAGCACCCAAGGATTAGCAATACTCAGACCAGATAATGTGAACATTGATAAAGACCCATCATGGACTCCTATAAAATAAATAGCATGATTATCAGAGGAAATGTAACAATTCAAGCTTTAGTTTCAGAATCAGTGAGTAAATTCTTCTCTTAAGTACCTATTGGAGAAACATCAACAGAACAGACAATACAACTACATTCCATATCTGTATTTAGGTTATTAAGTAAAGAATTTAAACTATAGAATGCATTCCCTACAATCTATTTCCCCCCACCTCCTCAGTATGAGACTATATTTAATTTAATAAATTCCAACGGTGAACAGAAAAATAAAAATTCTGGTTCCTTTACAATGACTTCATCCAAGCTTGAGAGCAAGTTGGTGGGGGGGAGGGAGGAGGGAGAGGGAGAGGAAGAAAGAGAGAGAGGAAAGGGAGGAGATACTTTGTGGAAAACTTGACCATATTTATACCTATTAAAATGCTTATAGAACCAGAGAAAACTAAAAAAGAAACTAACTTGAAAGTGGAGAAGGGTGGAATTGGCATCATTGTATCTAGATGTCACTAGATTTGGCAATGCTATTTGAATTTAATTTTGGCATTAGATGACTTCTAGCACCATAAACATAATGCATTCTCATGGTCCCCTAACATTTGGGAGTTTCTGCTTACATATACATTTTTTATTTACACTTCTATTTCCTCAAATAGAATATGAGCTCTTTGATTTTTTCCAGCACAGGTTTTTTTTTTTTTTTGCATGCAGTGGGGCCTCAATAAAAGTGTTTTTAATTTAGTTGAGTCCTGTGCATTTAAAAAAGATTGAAGCATACAGTAAGTTGGTAGATATGTTCCCAATATGAAGGACAGCATATTGTGCTCATCTAGTCCACATCTTTTGAAACTCATCACCGTAAAAATAAATGGAAATTTCTGAGCCTAGATAGTAAAATGATAGAAAGAAGTATGGAAAAGCTAATATTTTACATGTTTTACCTCTAGCTTCATATCAGTTACATTAATGCTTTTTTATCTATTAAACAAATGCTTTATTAACTTCTGGTTTGCATCATTCATTTCCACCAGATTTGAGTTACAATTTTCCCCCATTTTTCCCTAACCACCACCCAGAATAGCAGTTCCACTAGATATCCCCTCATCCAATCTGCTCTCTCCCACATCTTCTCCCACACCCCCTTCGACTTTGCCATTAGGGCAAGGTGCATCTCTGAGCCCCAGTGCCTGGATATCTTATGAAACATTTAATTTTAAAACCTCGATTTTCAGATCCATTCCCTTCCTCCCTAGTCACCCACTCCCTCTGAGAAGAAAAGAAATTCAGTATGTGTTGTACATGTATAGCTATGCAAAACATTACCATAGTAGATATATTGTAAAAGACTGCTTATATTTCCCTCCCACCCATCTCACCTCCCACCTGGTCCATTCCCTACTTTGATCCTGTCCCTCTTTGAAAGTGGGTACTTCCAACCTCCACTCCCCTTAGAATGCCTTCCCCTTCATCACCACCCTCATCCCCTTTCCTCTACTCTCCTGGAGGGTGAGATACCCCACTTAGTATGCATGTGATGGTCTCCTAGAGCCAACTTCAATGAGAATATGGTTTTGCCTTTTTGCCTTCCTGTTCTTTCCCCTCCCCTGCAACTACTTCCCCTTGCCTCTTCTACATGAGATAGTTTACCCTGCCCTGTCTCTCCCTATCTCCTCTTGCCACTTTCCTCTTAACTTCACCCCGTAAATATCATCCCTTACCATCAAATTCAACCTGTGCCCTCTATCCATGTAAATCTGTAAACATATGCCCATGTACCATTCTTCAATTATTTTCATAATGAGAATGGTTTAATCAGACACAGTTATTGTTTTTCCATGTAGGAATGTAAATAGTTCAATGTTGATAAGTTCCTTTTGATTTCTTTTCCCTGATTACCTTCTCAGGCATCTCTTGCTTCTTGTGTCTGAATGTCCAATTTTCTATTTAACTCTGGTTTTTTTCCTCAAGAATGCTTGAAAGTCCTCTATTCCACTGAATGACCATATTTTCCCCTGAAACAAAATACTCAGTTTTGCTGGGTAGGTGACCCTTGGCTTCATTCCCAGCTCTTTTGCCCTCTGGAATATCATATTCCATGCCCTTCTATCCCTCAGTATAGGAACTACCAGTTCATGTGCTATTCTGATTGTGTTTCCACAATATTGAAATTGTTTCTTCCTGGCTGCTTGCGGTATTTTTTCCTTGACCTGGGAGTTCTGGAACCTGGCTATAATATTCCTAGGAGTTTTCTTTTTGGGATCTTTTTCAGGAGGCGATCAGTGGATTCTTTCAACCTCTATTTCCCCCTCTGGCTTTAAAAGATCAGGGCAATTTTCCTTGAGAATTTCTTGAAGGGTGATTTCTAGGTTCTTTCTTTGATCATGGCTTTCAGGTAGTCCAATAATTTTTAAATTATCTCTCCTGGATCTATTTTCCAGGTCAGTGGTTTTTCCCATGAGATATTTCACATTGCCTTCTATCCTTTCATTTGTTTGGATCTGTGTAACAGCATCTTGATTTCTCATAAAGTCACTAGCTTCCATTTGCTCCAGTATAACTCTGAAGGAATGAATCTCCTCAGTTAACTTTTGAGAATCTTTTTCATTTTGGCAAATTCGGCTTTTTAAGGCATTTTTCTCCTCATTGCCTTTCTGAGCCTCTTTGCCATTTGAGTTAGTCTATTTTTAAGGTGTTATTTTCCTCAATCAGGCTGTTGACTGTTATTTCATAGTTTTCTTGCATCTTTATCATTTCTCTTCCCAATTTTCCCCCACTCCTCTTATCTGCTTCTTAAGGTCCTCTGTGGCCTGTAGCCAGCTTGTATTTTCATTTGGGGCTTTTGGTACAGGAGTTCTGACCTCACAGTCCTCCTCCATGCTTTGATCCTCTTTGCCCCTAAAATAGGAGTCCAATGTTGAATTTTTCTGTTTATTTTGTTTCTTTTGCCTAGGCATGTTGCCACTTAATTACTTGATTTTGGGGCTTGTTGCCACAGTAGGACTCTGCCACCAGACAGGGGAGCTTCCATTCCAAATGTGGGGTCTTCACAACTTCCTCAGGTTGGCTAGACTCTGTAAAGCCTCCACATGCTCTGGTAAATTGGATACCCACCCCAAACCTCCCCCCCCCCCCCAGACAACAATCCAGATACAGGCAGTTTAAAGCAAGAGCCATTATCCCCCAGACTGCTTGCTGGATCTCCCTACAGTTCGCAGACAAGGCTCTAGAGCCGCCAGTGACGCTGCAAAATGTCTTCTGTGCCATGTTTCTTCAGCAGCTTTTTGCCCCCAGGGGAGGAAGCCACTCGTTCCCCAAATACTGGTCCCAAAGTCCATAGGGCACTAACCTCTCACTTTGTGCTAGGCATATCTGTGCTGATAATTCTGGAATTGCCACAGCTCCTGGTGTTCTGGGGCCCCTCTAGCCGGCTGCTGGCCCAGCCACCCTAGGGCTAAAACCTCGGCTCACAAGGGTCTGGGCTCATCTCGCAGAGCTCTGTGCTGTTGGTTCCCAGCAGGCTGTGCTGCCTGCTCTCAGAGGCTGCTCCTTGCAGGGTTGATGGGCTGTCCTCAGTGGGAGGATAGCTTCTCTGTGTCATTCTGTAGGTTCTGGGGCTCCAGAAGTTGTTCAGATTCTCCTTTTACATTGTTTGGAAGTTTTGTGGGGCAGAGCACCTTGGAAGTGCTGTTTCTACTCCACTGTCTTGGCTCAGCCCCCAGCACATTAATTTTCATTATATATATATACATATTTATGTTTTAGGAATTATTAAAATTCCAGAATATTAGTTGTATCATGAAAGTTTGTTATGGACATGATAGTTTTCTTTTTGATAGTAGAAAAAGCTTATGACCCAGTAAGTCAACCAACTCTTTTAGTTTTTTTTTTTAAGTCAAGCATAAATAAATAAAACTTAAGACTATTCTCTTTCTTTGATACTAATCCTGGCAATAAATACTAAAGATACTATCCATTCCTTCTCTATGAGGTGGATAACTGTTTTGTTCTTCTCCCCTAGTCAGCTCCCAATTCAAATTGGGAATCTTACATCATTAAGTTATGACTTTATTCAATTGAGAAAGTATTTTATTTACAAGAAACAGCTTGGAATAAAGGTTAGAGACCGCAGGGTTGAGAAGGCCTCCATTCAAGTTTCACCTCTGGAATCTGCTGACTCTGAACCCTGGGCAAGTCATCCTAACCTCTCACTACCCATAAGCAATTTTCTATGACTATGTTTTTGTTTGTTTTTGTTTTTGTTTTTCTTTGTTTTTGGGGGGTTTTTTGTTGCTCATTTGTTTGTTTTTACTATCGGTACAAATTTGCATTGAAAGAGTGAATATCCTCACTAGTTGCTCCTTATTGTATTGAAATCTATGGTACCTTCCAAAACAAATAAATAAAATACATCTGGTCTTAATGTCAGATTAAAAAAAATATGAATAGTTAGTGTACTTAAAAAGAAGGCAAAATTTCACTTTTGATTTTTCTTGTTATCAATGGAATGCCCAAGCCTGGTTCACTTATTTTTATGCTACTACTAATTCACTTAAAAATAAATGAGAGGGGCAGCTAGATGGTGCAGTGAGTAAGAGCACCGGCCTCGGAGTTGGGATGACCCGAGATCGAAACCAGCCTCAGAAAATGAGCACCCACACATAAATAATGACTAGCTGTGTAACCTTGAGCAAGTTACTTAATCCCAATTGCTTTAAAAAAAATTTTAAAAATAAATGAGAGCATAAAAGAACTCAAGGAGTTAAAAACATTTTTGACATTAATTTTATGAAACTTCCCCAAATATATTCCATTCTGGAAGTCTAAATATATGTTATGTGACCTTTCATGCCACCTGTTTTGTTTTCATAAATTTTAAATCTGTTTTTTTTTCATTTCTCCAAATTATTTTTAAAGCTAAATGGAATTGATCATCTTCACCATTTCTTCCTGTCCCTGTGCCTTTAAACGCTAATTTCTACTCATAATATCTCCCTCCTAATAACAGTGTCTCATTAAACCCTGTTGCTTTTCATGGTATTTATTTTCAGTATCAATGAGAAATTTGGTTAAGACTAAATGAAATATTCAACAGCAACAAGGGGAAGTTCTCTTGCTTATCATGAAGAGAAGACAAAATGAGAACAGCAAGAGATATGTCCTCTGGACAAGTAATGAAGCATAGTACATTTAGAATGAAAATGGTTGCCCTAAGAGATTTCAAGTTGTCCACTATGCTTATGCGGATTATATGAGCTGAAATATGATTAATTAGGAAGTCTATTTGGCAGGTAGATAGTTCAGTGAATAGATCACTGGGCATGGAATCAGGAAGACATCTTCACGAGTTCAAACCTGGCCTCAGACACTTACTAGCTGTGTGGGCAAGTCACTTAACCCTGTGTGCTTCAGTTCCCTCATCTGTAAAATGAGCTGTAGAACAAAATCGCAAAGCACTACAGTATCCTTGCCAAGAAAACCCTAAATGGGGTCAGGGAACATCAGACATGACTGAACAACAACAGAGTGTTTGTGTAGCCAAGCAAAAACTAGCTGTCGTATCTGAGGAGAGCAAGGTAGTAACAGACAGGAACTAGTCCAAATAACAAATTCTTACAAAATTATGGGCTCCCACCATCAATTTTGCAATATTGAAACTAGATCTTAGAGTTTGGCTAATATGGTCCTAGGATAACAGACACATACTACCTCACAAGGTTCATACACAAAGCCTTTCCAGCTTGTAGAACATGGAATAGCTTATGATTCATCAGAGATTTATAAATGTGAACTGCCTCCCCGCTATTTGCATTGATCATCGGAGAATTTTAGGAGAACAAGAAGACACAGAACTTTTTTCTTTCCTGTCCCAAAAGTAGTGATTTTTAATTTGCATCATGCATTTTCCTTTACATAAATCAAATATGTATATTTTCATACTTGATTTTGTAATAAAGAAGAAAGATTTCTCTAAGGGAGGGGGAAAATCAGTGTCTTTTGTTATTACTGACAAGGTGGAATGTGGATTTTTAGAGAGGAGAGGGGAAGACATTTCACAAGGGGATAGAGCATGAACAAAATTTAGGGGAAAGAAATGAGTAAAACGTCATTTTACCACATATTTAGTGAAATTGAAGAGAGAACTATTAAGATTCAAAGTTGCAAATGGACTTTTTTATTTGGTACTTTGGGAAATTGTCGAGTCCAGACAAATATGCATCATTAGAAATATCTTGGTTTATCTATTCAATTTTTTTATTATAACTACAGTGCCTTGGATTACATATTGGCTTTTGTTGTTGCTATTCTATCTCTTTTCTTCCTCTCTTTCTTTGAGTGCATCTTGTACACATTCCTGACTTCAGCTTTCCTTTGTCTTCTCATCTCGATCCAGACTTCATTTGAACACCACCCTAGTAAACCTGACACCTGTCGCATTGATCAAAAGACAGCAGCAAGACAATTTAGAAGACTGATCTTCAATGAACAGTAATATCAGGACTATTAAACTGCTCCTTATGGCTCAGACTATTCTGTAGAGACCTTTCTTTTGAAATGCTTCTCTTCCTGGAACTTCCATCAGCACACACTGTCTCCCAACTAATTTTTAATTATTTACAAAGATGAGGGTCTTAAAGTAGAATTAATGTACCAGAACTCCTAGCCAATTCCCTTGATCCCCAAAGAAATGCTTTCCCAACACCAATTTCCCTTCTGCCCCAAGCCTTTTACAAATATCAATAGCCTCCAAGGTTAATTATTTGGAATTTCTTTACTCTTCTCCATAATTTTTCCTGTCTATAATGTACAATTTGGATATGAGTTTTAAGTCTGCTTATGAAATGCTGTATTGATAATTTGATAAGTCTTCTGGAAGAACTTCTGAGAGAGAACTCATTTCTTCCATTTATTCATTGGAAAAGTTGGTTTACTCTAGAATAGAACCAACTTTAAAATTATAAATATTTTTTGCAGTTTACCTAACCTTTCTAATGTAGTCAAATATTGCACCTGGCATGAGGGAAAGCTCCTCTGATTACTGGTCACCTTTTCTTTAAAATGATACTAACGGGGCCGGTGGGAGGGACCCCAGAGCACCAGCTCCTGTGGAGATTCCAGAATTATCAGCACAGACATGCCTAGGACAAAGTGAGAGGTTAGTGCCCTATGGACTTTGGGACCAGTATTTGGGGAATGCATCAGCTTCTTCCCCTGGGAGCTAGAAGCCACTGAGGAGACACTCCATTGTGCAGTTTTCAGAGACAGCTCCAGCTCCTGGCCTGCAAACTGTAGGGAGATCCAGCGATCAGTCTTGGGGGGGGGGGGGGTAATCACTCTTGCTTTAACCTCCCTGGATCTGGATTGTGATCTGGGGTGGAGATCATGGGTGGGTTTCCCCTTGCCAGAAACGGAAGTTGGGCCCCCACACACATTTGGGGCCAAAGTTCCTGTCTGGCACCAGGCCATACTTTGGCAACAAGCTCAAAAGTCAAGTAATTAAGTAGCAACATGCCAAGGCAAAGGAAACAAATTAAACAAAAAAAAATGCAACCTTAGACTCCTACTTTGGGGGCAAAAACGATCAAAGCATAGAGAGAGAGAAGGACTGTGAGGCCAGAAGTCCTGCTCCAAAAGCCCCAGGGGGAAATATGAGTGGGTTGCAGGCCATAGAGGACCTTAAGAAGGACTTTAAAAATCAAATAAGAGAAGTGGAGGAAAAATTGGAAAGAGAAATGAGAAGGATGCAGGAAAAGTATGAAATGAGGGTCAACAGCCTGACTGAGGAAAACAACACCTTAAAAAAGAGGCTAACTCAAATGGCAAAGGAGGCCCAAAAGGGCAATGAGGAAAAGAATGCCTTAAAAAGTCGAATATGACAGATAGAAAAAGAATCTCAAAAGTTCACTGAGGAGATTCATTCCTTCAGAGTTAGACTGGAGCAAATGGAAGCTAATGACTTTATGAGAAATCAAGATGCTGTTAAGCAGATCCAAACAAATGAAAGATTAGAAGGCAATGTGAAATATCTCATGGAAAAAACCACTGACCTGGAAAATAGATCCAGGAGAGACAATTTAAAAATTATCGGACTACCTGAAAGCCATGATCAAGGAAAGAACCTAGAAATCACCGTTCAAGAAATTCTCAAGGAAAACTGCCCTGATGTTTTAGATCCAGAGGGCAAAATAGAGGTTGAAAGAATTTACCCATCAACTCCTGAAAAAGATCCCAAAAAGAAAACTCCCAGGAATATTATAGCCAGGTTCCAGAATCCCCAGATCAAGGAGAAAATACTACAAGCAGCCAGGAAGAAACAATTTCAATATTGTGGAAACACAATCAGAATAGCGCAGGACCTGGCAGCTTCTACACTGAGGGATTGAAGGGAATGGAATATGATATTCCAAAGGGCAAAAGAGCTGGGACTGAACCCAAGGGTCACCTACCCAGCAAAACTGAGAATTTTGTTTCAGGGGAAAATATGGTCACTCAGTGGAATAGAGGACTTTCAAGCATTCTTGAGGAAAACACCACAGTTGAATAGAAAATTTGACATCCAGACACAAGAAGCAAGAGATGCCTGAGAAGGTAATCAGGGAAAAAGAAATCAAAAGGAACTTATCAAAGTTGAACTATTTACATTCCTATATGGAAAAACAATAACTGTGACTGATGAAATCTTTCTCAGTATGAAAATAATGGAAGAAGGGTATATGGTCATTTGAATACATATGTGAATGTGTGTACATATGTTTACAGTTATACATGGATAGAGGGCACTGGTTGAATTTGTTGGGAAGGGATGATACTTAAGGGGTGAAATTATGAGGTGAGAGAGGAAAGTCGCATGAGGAGATGGGGAGAGACAGGGTAGGGCAAACTATCTCATGTAGAAGAAGCAAGGGGAAGTGGCTGTAAGGGGGTGGGGGGGAGAATAGGAAGGCAAAAAGGCAATACGACATTCTCATTGAATTTGGTTCAGGGAGAGAATGACATACATACTAAATGTGATATCTCAACCTGCAGCAGAATAGGGGGGAGGGGGATGAGAGGAGGGATGATGGATGGGAAGGCATCCTTGGAGGAAGGGGAGGTTGGAATTACCCATATAGAAGAGGGACAGGATCATGTAGGGAATGCACCAGGTGGGGGTGGGATGAGTGGGAGGCAATTATAAGCAGCCTTGTACAATATATCTACTATAATAATGTTTTGCATAGCTAGACATGTACAACATATATTGAATTACTTATCTTCCCAGAGGGAATGGGTGACAAGAGAGGAAGGAAATGGATCTGAAATTCGAGGTTTAAAACTAAATGTTTCAAATATATATAAATACTATTATTAATACTCTTTTGCTTGTAATTGGGAGATAAGATGTGCAGGCATTGGGACACACAGATTCACCTTCCTCTAATGGAAAAATCGAAGGGGGTATGGGAGAAGATAGGGGAGAGAGCAGATTGGAGGGAGCAATATCTTGTGGGACTGCTATTCTGGGATGGTGGGTAGGGGAAAAACAGGGGGGAAAATAATGGTAACTCAAAATCTGGCGGAAATGAATGATATAAAACAGAAGTTAATGAAGCATTTGTTTAATTTTTAAAAAAAGAAAAAAAAAAGAAAAAATGATACTCACGGTCAGCTAGTGGCGCAATGAGTAGAACACCAGCCCTGGAGTCAGAAGGACCTGAGTTCAGGTCCAGCCTCAGACACTTAATACACACAAACAAAACCTAGCCCTGTGACCTTGGGCAAGTTACTTAACCCCAATTGCCCTCCAAAAAGTAAAAAAAAAAAATGATACTGAGATGTCTTTAGGCTTAACATTTTTCAAATGTTAAGCACTTTCATATGCCTCAATCTAACTGCATTCGTGCTTAACCTCCTTCCCCAGGTGCCCTGGGCTCTGATTGGTGTACTTTCATCACATTTTACCTGTTTTCCTATTTTCACACAACCATTTCCGAGTCATCCCCAAGTCATGCTTTCCTGTACTAAGTGACCCCTATTTCCTTTTTTCCAACTTTTGCTGTGTGATTTTCACCTATTATAATATAACATCTTTGTGGCAACATAGCACATTGTTTACTTATATTTGTCTTTGTGCCTTGAGGGTGTAGGACCTTGAAAGGAATTACTCAATTTATTGTTCAGTCATTTCAGTCATGTTCTACTCTTTATTGACTCCATCTGGAGTTTTCTCAGCAAGGATAATATAATTTTCTATATCCTTCTCCAGCTCATTCTATAGCTGAGGAAACTGAAGCAAACTGAGTTAAGTGACTTGCCCAGGGTTATAAAGCCAGTAAGTAGCTCAGACCAGATTTGAGCTCATGAAGATGAGTCTTTCTGACTCCAGACCCAGAATTCTATCCACTGGGCCACCTAGCTGCTTAATTATTACTTTTATTTGCTTTATACATTTTATTTTTTCATTTACTCATCTATTTTCTCATTCATGCTTCATTTTCTACTTATTTCAGTTAATATTAGGGTAATAGGGAGTATTAATTATTGCAAAAATGTGTTTTGTCCTTTGGGGTATTCTCAAATTACAATATATTTTTAAATGAGCATTATTTTCTGTTCTCCCTCCTACTTTCTTCCCCCTGAAAGAAAAAAAGAGGGGAAAAAAACACAAAAGTTTGTGACAACTATCATTATTCAAGTAAAACAACTTCCGATGTTGGATATGTCCAAAACTGGTATATTTGTTCTGCATATTTAGTTTGTCAATTCTCTATCAGGAGGTGGACAACATTCTTTGTTGTCAGTCCTTTGGAATCATTGTTCATTATTTTATTGTTACTATGATTTAGCCAGTCCATAGCTTGGATGTATTCCCCTCATTTCTACTTTTTAACCGTTGTTCATATGTTCCCCAATCTAAAAAGTCATTCCCTCTCTGCTCTAAAAATCAATATCCCAATAGAACCTTCAAGACCTAGCTCTACTGAGAAAAATATCTTCAGTAAAATGTTAATAATGATTCTTTTGTCATCTTCATCCCTGAAGCACTTAGGTGTTTGACTGGAAGGCAATAGTGCAGTGTAAAAGACAAGATTTTGTGTCACATGTCTGCCACAAGCTACTTCTGTTACCTCAATTAGCCATTTTTACCTCTACAGAACTCATTCTACTTATCTAGAAAATCAAAAAGTCTAACTAGATAACATCTGAGTTCCTTTCCTCACTGAAATCTTGGAATTTATGATCCTATTTTCTTGATATTCTTTAGTAAATTTTCAGATGGAGATATCTCCTAGAAAATTTCTGATTACAAAAAAATACTATATTCCCTATTTATATAATACTTTATAATTGCTAGAACACTTTTCCCACAACCTTTTGAAGGAGTGACCCTATGAAGCTATACTAGGACTGCATTGGCAGAGAGAATCTTTCCACCATTGAAATGGCAAATCCTTATTTCCTCTACTTTTTTTTGTATCTTTACTCCAGAACCCAAAATATATTTTAATGCTGGGGATATAAAAATAACAAAAGAAAGCCAGCGTACCTTTTTGTAGTGGCAGAGAATTGGAAATTGGGGGGAATGCCTATCAATTGGAGAATGGCTAAACATATTGTGGTATATGGTTGTGATGGAATACTATACTACGGAATACTATGCCATAAGAAATGATGAGTAGGATGCATTCAGAAAAACATGAAAAAAAAAACTTATATGAACTTGGGCAAAGTGAAGTGAGCAGAACCAGAAGAACATTATACACAGTAATAGTAATATTGTATGATGATTGACTATGAATGACTTAGCCATTCTCAGCAACACGGTGGTCTAAGATAATTTCAAAGGGCTCATGATGAAAAATGCTATCCACCTCTAGAGAAAGAACTGATGGAGGCTGAATGCAGATTTAAGTATACTTTTAAAACATTCTTTATTTTGTTTTGTTTTATTTTTAGGTCTATGCTTTCTTTCACAGCATGACTAATACGGAAATATGTTTTGCATGACTGGACATG
The DNA here is from genome assembly GCA_011680675.1 of Gymnobelideus leadbeateri. Taxonomy (NCBI): domain Eukaryota; kingdom Metazoa; phylum Chordata; class Mammalia; order Diprotodontia; family Petauridae; genus Gymnobelideus; species Gymnobelideus leadbeateri. The sequence goes on along the minus strand of WOXC01007699.1, from coordinate 354,854 downwards.
TATAACCTATACCAAGTTGTTTCCCCTATTGATGATGGGTAAGGGGAGGGTTGGAAGGATAGAACTTGGAACTCAATTTTTTTTTAAAAAGCAAATGTTATTTTTTACAAGCAACTGGAAAAAATATTTGAAAATAAGAAAGACAATACAGCTTAGTATATAAAATAGTGAACTTGAACATGGTTTTACTCTTGTCTCAGATACTTTCTAGTTAAGTGAGTTGGCAAGAGCCAACTTTATGTGTAAAATGATAATAAAATACCTACTCTGTTATGGACTGTTATAGGAAAAAGGCTCTGTAAACCTTAAGTTATCAGCCATTATATAAGCAGACAATTTCCTGCTAAAGGAACTAGGCTGTCACTGATTTAAAATTCATGTTTCAGACCTCTTCCTTGACTTCAGGTTCCTCTCCTTATCTCATGAAGAAAAACTATAGTGAGAGAATACAGGCTATCCAAGCATAGTTTACATTATCTCAATTGGACAATGTGGTAGAAAGAACACTGGAATTGCAATTGAAGCACCTGTGTCCAACTTTCATTTTTTCACTTGCTACATTTATGATCTCAGATAATTCAGTTAATGTCTCCAGGTTTATTTTTTCGTCTTTAAAATGATTTCTGGTATCCTGTTATTATTTCAATAAATAATCCTTGAATAGCTACCATTTCTCATGTTATTAATCAAATAAATCAGGACAGAATCAGTCCATGTATTGGTATTCTTAGTTTCAAAGAAAGAGTATTTATATCTGAGCTCTCTCTAGTGCTTCTCCTCAAGATGGGAATGGGTGACATAAAAAAGAAAAATAATTTCCCTTGACTAATTAAGAATTTAAGAAAATGTTTAACTATTTTAGACATCAAGACTGATGACTGGACAACTATTCCAAAATTCTTTCCATTAACTAATTATAAATTCAAGAAAATATTTATCTGCATTTCAGAAATAATCTTAGCTTCTCCCTCCTTTACTAGTCATTTGTCTTCCTCCCCAATCTCCTGTTTCAATCTCTTATTTAAACAATGGCCATGACAACATCAGTAAACTCTCTGTATGTCCAGGGAGAATTCAGTATCATTTCCAAGTGAATCTGAACTCAGAAAAATCAATCACATTATTCTTCTTCTGCTAAACATGAGCTTAACTTCGATAAAGTCAATGTCTCCCTAATACCTCTGTACTCAGAGACACAAGAAAGAACTATAGAAAAAGATTCTTTGGAAGTATTTTGGATCTTCAAGAGATGTATATTTTAGGAACACAGCCTTGTTAAAGAAATACTGCCCCAGGACAAGAAAATATATCTTTTTTTTCAATTCCCCCACAGGATCCAGATTGGTAAAAACAAAAAGACTTATGCTTACTTCTCATTTGAAAAATCAGGGAGGAGTGACTAGAGAAACAAACTATGAAAAAAAATGAGCAGAAACCTATGTGACTTTTGAAACTGATGTTCCTGCATCCCTACTGTCAGAGATTCAAGTCATCACATAATCTCTACAATAAACAAAAGCAGAGCCCAGGAATTGAAATAATCAGATTATTAATGTTCTGTCCTATCTTGTCAGACAACATAATCTCTTCTTCCTTAGTATTACAAAATGATAGCCTAAGTACAGAAGATGGTGAGTATTGGAAACATAGGAAAACACAGATACCTACCTAAGTATTTCACTAGAGTATTACCAGAATGATGAATTTGGGAAGTATTTGAAACACTTATGAATAAATACAAACTACTATTATTATTATTATTTCTAAGTAAGGCAGTGTGGAGTAATAATTAGACTGCTAGATCTGAAGTAAAGAAGATTCAGGATCAAATCCTTCATCTAACACTTAGGATCATTGTATATTAGATTTTTAACCTGGAAGATACCTAAGAGGCCATCTGGTCCAACCCCTTTATTTCTTTACTTTTTAGAAATTTCTTTATTTTGAGTTTTCAACATTTACTTCCACAAGATTTTGAGTTCCAACCCCCCCCCCATCTCTCCCCTCCTCCCATCCCAAGATGACGTGCATCCTGATTATCCTTTCCCTCAATGTGCCCTCCCTTCTCTCCAACCCCATTTATGTCAATGATAAGGTAACTGAAGTCCACAGAAGTTGTTATTTTCCCAAAGTCATACAACTGGTCAGTAGTAGAGCCAGGGTTTGATTCCAGGTTCTATGATTCCAAATTGATCATTCTTTCTACTGTGCACTGTGATCTCCACATTTATGAGCTGTGTATGTGGGCAAACAATTTAACCCCTCTAACAGAATCTCAGACAATTCTCTAAGACCTAACTGGGCTTCTGTGACACAGTTAGATAATGGCAGGGGATAATGGGAAGAGATGCTAAGTTTATGTATTACCATAGGAGCAAGAAGTGGATCCTGTGAAAGATAAAGAAAAACAAAAAACTGGCAGTCAGAATGCTGCAGGTATCTATTGGGAATATTTCACCATTTAGAAGGATAAAGACTCATGAATAAATGTGCTATGAGATCTTTAACCAACACAAGGGATGGGAGCCAAGGGTGCTATTTGCCTTCTCATTTTATATATGTCATGGCACATCTATAGGTGGTTTTATTTCCCCTTTGGGGAAATATTCTTCTCGGTATTACTATAGAATGCTTTTCACTCAGGTGGAGCTCTCTGGAGCTGGAATTACATTCCTCTCAGTTCCTTTCTATTTCTACCACCAATAACCACTATTTCACACTGCATTCTCTAGGGGCAGTGAACACTAGAACTAGCAATGAAGAAAATCACAATGCAACAAATAATGGGCTTTTTATTTTGAACAGGAGAAAAAAATCAACTTGGACTCTTCATTGATGAGTGTGAAATTAATGAATGCCCCATATTGTGTCTTTTTACATATTGTATCTAGTCAAGAAAAATACTTCTCCATGGTATACTCACCAGTGTAAAAACAAAGCTTTCATTGGCAAATGAGTCACAGGGAAATTAGCAGTCAGCCTTGGCTCTGGCCTTTAATGGAAATGTAATCAGCAGTCCATCTTTATGAGATGTGTGCTGCCATCATCAAATATCCACTGAGGGGAACAGGCCAGGGCTGCAGGCAGGAGTCCAAATCATTAACATCCCCAGGTGATAATAATACTAGGAAAAATGCTCATAGGGAGAGGATTCATTTCACATTTCAAATACTTTTGAAAGTAAAACAGAAAGTTGGTCACTTTATATCAATTTACTTGACCCAAACTCTTTTCATTTGCCAGCTTCCTCACCATCCATTTAATACATGCTCAAGCTCAATTCCCACTATACTCTCATTATAGCTACAATTGAGCCCCACTAAATGCTATCCTGAAGGAAACATTTCTGTGCTGATGGCCTAGATGCATGTGGCTTCAAAGCAGTTATAAAAGTATGGAGGTGAAAGGTTTCATTCCTGATCAAACCAGAGACTACAAAAATATAGTCATTTCCAGGGTACTTGTTGGTCTGGATTGAATCTCAAAAACTGCTACCCATTTCTCTTGTGATATTTTAATAATAAACATCTCTTTTGGGTTATTATCTGTACCAACAAAGGAGAATGTGGTACATTGGAAAGAACACTGGACTCAGAAATGAGTTTGAATCCTAGAAATAAGGTTTATTCCTAGGACATGTTGGGCTTTTGAAGGCCTCAATTTCTTTGTTTCTAGAAGAAAGGGGTTGGGTTAAATACTATCTGATATCTTTTGTAGTCCTTATGATTTCTCTGAAAATAGCTAGAAGAAGACTTGAGAGAGACAATGTATTGACTGATTTTGATAAAAGAATGAGGAAGAAAAAGGTACAAAGGACAGAAAAAAAAGTTGAAGTTGGTTGTTCAGGACAATTCTGAGTCTCAAAAATACAGGAACTATTAAAACCATTAGGAAATGAGGACTTCCCCCCAGCTCCTACAATTGTTGAGTGTGCCATTCATTCAAATTTACCCAGGACTCTGGGAATCTTTTTTTAATTTTGGTCTTAAAATGCTTGTAAACTCAAGGAAAATAATGAAAAAAGGAAAGAATAAGGGTCTATCTGTTCTAGATCTCTGACTGTACTGTAAGTCAGGAATCATAAAAAAACAGTTTTTTTAAAAAGTTAATGAATCAAAGATGTAAGGTGCACAATATATAGAAGAAAACTAAAATAATCATATACTAATGAAAGAACTCAAAGACCATAACTCCTGAGTTAAAAATGAAAAATCACACAAAAACTATTAGGAAAACTAACAATCAGTCTGTCAGAAACAAGGTACAAATCAACATCTTGCATAATATACCAAGAGGAGCTCAAAATTGATATGTCTCAGATATAAAAGGTTATGTTATTTTTAAAAAGGGAAAGAAGACAATGCCTTTAGTAAGTATGGGTAGAAAAGTTAATAATCAAACAAGTGATAGTGAGGATCACAGAAGATAAAATGGACAATTTTAATTAGATAAAATTTAAAAGCTTCTCTATGACCAAAATCAATTCAGTTAAAATAGAAAGGGCACAGGTACCTGGGAACAAATCTGTGTAGCAAATCTTCCAATAAAAATCACTTATCTAAGGTAGGAACAGATTCAAATTTATAAGAACAAAAATGATTCCCCAATAGAGAAATACTCAAAGGATATAAATGGGTAGTTTTTAAAAGAAGAAATCCAAGCTATTAACAGATGTTTTGGGGGGAAATGTTCCAAATAAGTAATAATTAGAAAAATACCTCTGAGCTTCTTTCTCAAATTCATCATATTGACAAAAATGAAAAATGACAGTTCTTGGATAAACTACAGGGTTTAAATGGACTTGTCAAATGTTTTTTCTGAGTCTGGGGATGGGAAAATGTTGGAGAGAGCAAGACAGTGAAAAAAAGACATCAGACAGAGAACTACAGAAACAGAGAGATAGAGAAAAAGACAGAGATAGACTAAACCAGAGACAGAGACAGAGACAGAGATTAGAAGAAAAAAAAAAGCAAAGAAAGGGTGACAGAGAAATAGGCAGAAGAAGAGAGGGAGAAAGAGAAGCATCCCCATGATTTTGTAAACAATAGCCAATGATGTGGACCATTCTCCCTCAAAAAAAATATGATAAACACTTGCAAATGCTGCTAGGAAAGTGAAGTTTTGAGAGTTTCCTTTCATCACAAGCTTAGGTAAGCAATCACCAATCAGAACGAGCATGTTACATGTAAACTAATTAATATGTAATTTATAACCAGAATCCTAAAAATCCACCAGAGGCCCCTTTCAGGGTCACATCTAGGACAGATTTCTGAATTCCTCACACTTGGAAATGTGAGCATCCTGTGCTCCCTTGGGAACAATGCTCTCTCGCAGAGAGACTTGTCAGAATGACACCGACAAGGGACACACACAGCATTCAGCTGGGCAGAGAAAGAACCTTGCTATGAATACTAGTAAATGATACATTTATCAGGACTTTTAAAAGATCAAGTTGGCAGTTTGTTCCTAGAAGGCTTTAATGCTTCTATTATTGGACAGTGAATAAAGTTTGATTGTATGTATTGATGAGTATGTTACTGGTGAACTAAATAGTCCTAATAAGCATAGAAAACCCTAAATTAGTTTTTTACATGCACTTTGCCTTGTACTTGGCAACCAGAATGAAATAGTCAAGTAATACCCCTCTGAAAATGGGGTATAGAACTATATTAAAAGATCTAGTGTCCTGAGAATTTAGGGGTGAAAGAGCAGTTTTACATTTGTTTGCTCATTTGCTTGTTTTCATTGTAATTTAGAGAATATGCTTTCAGCATTGTCAGTATTCTGTGTCCTGATAAAGCTAGTTGTATTTTTTACTATGGTCTTATCAGTTAAAAGAAAAAGGTTCTTTGAAGAAAGTGAGAATTTTTCTGTTGCAAGTTTTAAACCTTTCAAACAATACAGAATCATGTCTGTGTTCCTAATTCTGACCAAGTTGAGAGAGATAGACAGAGACAGAGACAGAGAGAGGAGGAGGATATTTTTCCTCATTTAGAGAAAACTGTGATATTGGGGGGAAAAAGATAAAATCTTCTCTACAAGTTTAATCTAATGGATATTTCTGAATTATGAGGGGAATATGATTTGAATGATATAAATTAGCACACTATTCTTAATCATTTCAAATTCATTACAAAGTTTTACTTTTCCCTGATCAGATCTAAAACTTTAAGGTTTAACAGTTTTTCATTGTGCAAATTAAAAACTTCTGGGAAAGCTAAGTGGCACAATGAATAGAATACCGTCCCTGGATTTAGGAGGACCTGAGTTGATGATCAATTTTTAAATTGAGGACCGGCACACATATGTATGTATGTGTATATGTGTATAGGTATATATGCATATGTGTGTGTGTGTGTGTGTGTATATATATATATATATGTATATATATATATATATGCACATTGTGTGTGTGTGTGTGTGTGTGTGTGTATAAATGGTTTGGGGAGAGGATGTGGGTACAGCTTCCTATTATTAAAAAAATACTTTCTGGAATTTTCATAGAAACAGTACCCAGACCCCTCTATTACTCTCTTTCTCCTCACGGATATGAAAGATTTTATTGCTTTAGTGTAGGGGGAGAAGGTGATTTCACCAACTAGAGAATACCCAGTCCTTAAAACAAAATTGAAGCCAGGTTAAATATTTTGCCTCCAGTGATTCCAAAAGGGAAAGTAAAAAAAAGCAAAAGAAAAGCAAGCAATCTTGCAGTTTGCAGTTAAAGAACCATATATGAGACTTGAGAACCATCCGATGTCACTGTTAACCCTTATCTCTAGCTTGGAAAGAAAACTCCTTGTTAATATAATAATATTAAATATTGAAAAAGTCACAATTTCACTTAAGGAGAGTGATTCATCAGATCACTATGGTGTTTTATGAAGGATTTAGTAGAATGTCATTGCTTAGGTAAAAGAGAAACAGCCACCTAAAAAGGAATTAAAAGAGATCCTGCATTTCAAGTTCTAAAATAAGAAACCAAATTGGAAGGGTATTTTTGTTTGTTTTGTTTGTCTGTTTCCTTTTTGGAGAGGAAAAAGCAGGGCAGTTGGGGTTAAGTGGCTTGCCCAAGGTCACATGGGTAGTACCTGTTAAGCCTCCAAGTCTGGATTTGAACTCAGGTCCTCCTGACTCCAGGGACAGTACTCTATTCACTGTGCCACATATGCCCCAGAGGTTCTTAATTTGCACAATGAAAAACTGTAAACCTTAAGGTTTTAGATCTGATCAGGGAAAAGTAAAACTTTGTAAAGTATTTGAAATGATTAAGAACAGTGTGCTAAATTGTAAGGGAGGGATTCAATAGAATAAAAAGAAACTATACCTAAAGATGGAGACTGGGACATGATTGGGAAACAGAGGCACAGGATTGAGAAATGGGCAGTATATGAAAGAAAGTGAAATATAGAAAGAGTATGTATGGGTGGCTAGGTGGCGCAGTGAGTAGAGAGTCGGCCCTGGAGACAGAAGGACCTGAGTTCAGATCCAGACTCAGACACTTAATGCACACACAAAGAAAAACCTATCCATGTGACCTTGGGCAAGTTACTTAACCCCAATTGCCCTCCAAAAAGCAAATTAAAAAATTTTAAAAAAAAGGAAGCTGGGTGACTTCGGGCAAGTTACTTAACCCCAACTGACCTCCAAAAAAAAAAAAAAAAAGAGTATGTAAAGAACACTCTCATTCTAGGATTTGCAGTACTCAGTCTGGGTGGATCAGAGTGAGAAAAAAAAATAATTAAATAAAACTACTGGTAGTTTTCTCTAAGCTTTGTAGATTTGAAAAATAATAAAAAGCAATTATAAGTACCTAAAGGGTTTTGGGGGAGTCAAGATGGCAAAGTAAAAAAAGGACTTCCCCGCAGCTCTGACTCCCACCTTCCCCAATTTATGTAAAAGAGGACTCTGAACAAACTTTGGGGCTACAGAACCCACAAAATGACACAGAGAATCTAACGTCCCATCAAGGACAGCTTGGCAGCCCGGCAGGAATTGGTCAGGGCAGTGCTCTGGGAGCCTACCCCAGCCCTGGGTGAGGCAGAAGGTTCAGCCCCAGGGCAGCCTGAACAGCAGCCAGCTGGAGGGACACCAGAAAACCAGCAGCTGTGGCCGTTTCCAGAATTATCAACACACAGATGCTAAGGACAAAGTGAGAGGTCAGTGCAGTATAGACTTTGGGAGCCACTAGTTGGGAGTACATTGGCCTTTTCCTCCCAGGGCAAGAAGTTGCTGAGACATATCAGCACAGCTAGTGACACTTTGCAGCTTTAGCTCCTGGCCAGCAGACTGTGGGGGGACAAGGCGACCAGTGTGAGGGGTATTCACTCATGTTTTAACCTGCTTGGATCTGGATTGCTGTCTAGGGGAGGAGGTTCTGGAGTGTGTGACTAGTTTGCCAGAGCATGTGGAGGCTTCAGAGAGGGTATCCAACTAATACCTCCAGCAGCTGAGAAAACTTCAGTGTTTGGGAGGGCAGGCTGGGGAGGAGAGAAGTTGGAAGCACCCAATTTTGAAAAGGTACAGGACCAAAGTAGAGAATAGAACAAGTGGGAGGTGGGATAGGAGGGAGGGAAATATAACCAGTCTTCTACAATATATCTCCTATGGTAATGTTTTGCATTAGCTACACATGTACAACCTATATTGAATTGCTTATCTTCCCAGTAAGGGTGGGTGACAAGGGAGGAAGGGAATGAATCTGGAATTCATATATATATATATATAATACTATTTTACATGTAATTGGGAAATAAGATATACAGGCACTGGGGCATAGAGATCCACCACCCTACTGGAAAAGTTGAAAAGGGTATGGGGGAAGATATGGGAGAGAGCAGATTGGAGGAGGACTGCTATTCTGGGGTGGTAGGTAGGGGAAAATGGGGAGAAATTTTGTAACTCAAAATCTGGCAGAAATGAATGATGTTGCCTGGGACTTAATAAAGCATTTGGAATAAAAAAAGAAAACAAACAAACAAAAAAGTACGTAAATGTACTCATAGAAGTTTTAAAAAGCATTAAAATGAAACTAAATTTGGATTCCTCAATATTAGAAATAGAGATCTAGTGACTTTTCAACCAAACTGGATCAATACAAAGTCCTGATCTATGTCAACCATCAGAATCTCAAGCATGTACCAAAAGAAAAACCTGGAATTTAAGAAAACACTGCAGAAAGTTTAAGAAAATTTTAGATCTTTGTAACCTCAAGTGCAGGTCAACCAGGCTAAAAGTAATCCCTGGGCTCTGAGAGATTGGGAAATAATTACCCTACAGGGTTCTAGTGATTCCCTTGTTAAATTCCAACAAAGGACAATAACCCCTGTCTGGAACTAGTGGTTAAGTGGAATAAAGATTGAGACCAGCATATGCTGAATTTTTTAAATACTAGTTCATGAATGGAAACATAATTCCAGATACAGAAGGGGAGGGGAGGGGAAGGAAGGGGAAAAAACCAAACATGATATAACAGAATAAAAACAAAATTGAATAAATCATTTCAGAGATTCTGAAAACCCAAGTTGGGAAGTAAATAAAGAGTTAAAAATCATGGATTGGCCTGAGGAAATCTATAAAGTAGTTATTATCCCAGAGAAGCAATAATTAGAATGGATTTATTGAGTAAAAACTTTGCCCTATTAGCAAAAATCAAAATTTAATTTTTGATTATTGCCAGGAAATGCCTCATGGGTTCTGATTGGTCTTGCCTGCCTCAAAGCAAGTTGTAAACATCCCTCAATATAGAATCAAAGGAAGAAATAAGGAAATTATGACAATATTGAAAGATTCAGAACAGGAAGGAATGATTAGGAACATAATTGTTCCCTATGATCTTCCAATTTGGCCATTGAAAAAGACCAGCAGAAAGGGAGACTGAAGGTGTAATGTAGGAAAATTAAAGCTGAGACTGAACTTGTAAAAGAAGCCTCCCCTTATATTAAAGGAAAATTTTAAATTACAGGATATGATTGACCTTTGTTTACAGTTACTGACTTAAGTGGTATGTTCTTCTCAATCCTATTGACCAAAGAAAGTCAGGAACAAACTGCCTTTATATGGTAGGGGGCACAGTATAACTTCTGTTGATTATCACAAGGATATAATATGACCCAGTTTTATGCCAAAATTTGTGTAGATGAGATTGAAATAAAATGATAAAAGTACTTGCCTTATTCAGAATTACATAAATTATATCCTAATTAAGGGGCATGACAAACAAAATGTAGAGGAAGTTACAGATAAAATTACTAACTTTCAAAAAAATCAGTTAGCGTAGGCAAAAAAGGTAGGGAAGGTAAAGATTTGGGTTGGACTCTGCAAAGAATAAGATATCTTATATAATAAAGGATCATTAGTATTAGACAAGGGATTCCATGATATAGGAAAGAATGGGAGGAGATGAAAAACCCATGTAAAATCACTTATATGTGGGTAGCATTGTTAGTCTACAAGAGACCTGTCTTGAGAGATCATGGGACAATTGGAAAAATCCCTAATGTAACACTACCCTGGTTAACTTATTTAAAGATTTCCCAATGTTTTATTGCGGTATTAATGCTTCTTTGTACTGTTTGTCCTGAACCTAACCGACATAAACATTGCATGTTCGGAATTGCTATAAAAACTTTCAGTAGTTATTGTCATCTCAGTTATAGATCATATCAGATGATTCTAGTAATCAGATAGTGAAATGTAATAAGAAAAAAATATATTAATTTAGGATGAATAACTCCATTTAAAAAAAAGTCTCCATTTTGCAAGTAAGTGTTATGTAAGCTGTTTATTTTTTTCTGAAATAAGTTAAAGTACTGAATGATATAGCTTGGCAATGGCACATGACTCCAAATTTGGTAAACAATGCATAATGACTTGAATACGTCCCAGATTTGATAAACATTACTATTGTGTGTGCTCCCTCTCCCAGTAACTGCTAGACAGTTACTGATTTCTAAAGATTGCTTGACCTTAAACATCTCTCTCTCTCTCTCTCTCTCTCTCTCTCTCTCTCTCTCTCTCTGTCTCTCTGTCTCTCTCTGTTTCTCTCTCTCTGTCTCTCTCTCTGTCTCTGTCTCTCTCTGTCTCTCTCTCTCTGTCTCTCTCTCTCTCACACACACACACACACACACACACACATACACAGCACCCAAAATTCAAGATTGAGAATTTTCAATGGATTTTTATTATCTTAATATTTTAAGATACACTATATTAGCAGGATCATGGATATAGAACTGGAAAATGACCTTAGAAGTACAAAACCCTTATTTTATAGAGGAGAAAAAAAGAGAACTCAAGAAGTGACTTGTCCAAGGTTGTAGAGTGAATTCCTGTCTGAGGTCTCATTCAAATTCAGGACCTCTGACAGCAACTCCAGCACCCTTTCCATTGTACCAAAATGCCTCTCATATTTTCAGTGAATTTTTCTGTAATCATCACAGAATTCTCTTTGGTGATTGGCAGGGGGCACATGGGTCCCAGCTTTTGATCTCTCTGTCCCTTCATAAATTAGAAGGTGATGCTACCAGCATGCTCCTGTGTCTGTCATGAATGGATTCTTGCACATTCTCCATTAGATTTCATGCTGAGTGTAGCAAATTGTCATTTAATAATAACTCCACAATTGACTTAGTTTGACTGTGTTGAACCCTTGGTTCATCCAGCTGCTTCTTTCTTATTGCATTGTATTTAGTACCTTTCATGTAAAGTCAATGTGATACAATGGAAAGTGCCCTAGAACCAGAAGAGAATCAAGTTTAGATCCTTGGTGTAATACATATTGGCCATGTAATACTGATAAAAGAAATTAACTTCTCTGCCCCTCAATTTGCTCATCTTTAAAATGGGAATAATAATGCCTATATGCTACCTACTTCATAGGCTTGTTGAGAAGAAGGTGTAAGTAAGCCTTAATTGCTCTGCAGAAGCATGAGATACTATTATTTAGTCCAGCTAGAACAAGCTAGGTGGCATAGTATATAGAGTGCTAAGAGTCAGAAAGGCCTCATTTCAAACCTATCCCTGGAAATTTTGCTTCTGCCTGCATCAATTTTCTCATCTGTAACAATAAGGAATAATAATAGTAACCACTCCCAAGGGTTGTTGTGAGGATGAAATGAAATGTTATCTGTAAAGTATTTAGCGAACTTGAAGGTGCCATATAATTGCTAGTTCTTGACTATTAATTTAATTGGTTGCTAGAATATAAAATTCATCTTTATAACTCTCTCATTTGACCCTCAGATTTCACTTTACCCATTTCTTTGTTGTTCTGCAGAAAATTCCAGCATACAGATCACCATATTGTCTGATGAACCACTGTACTAGCCTAACAACATCTCAGCCATTGATTCTCACCATATTAAGTCTAGAAATCTGGATATGACTAATAAAATATGCTGCTAGAGTGTGATTTTGGCATAAAGAAGAATTTTATTGAAATAAAATTTGAAGTTTAAGGCAAAGACATTAAAGAAGTTCTTGGAAAGATGATTAAGCTAGTATCTTTTCCTTAAAGTGTTTGTCAAAATTTTCAACAAAGATGTCACATGAAGTTCTCCTGAAAAACACTTGAGAAAAAAAATGGGCTCCAAATATAAAAACTATTCACCAAATACTAAAAGCTCCTTCAAAACCAGTGAGTACCTCCATTAACCTTGGGAATACATTAGCAGAAAATCCAAAGTATAGATTATCTAAATCCTGTCAAGGTCTTAGTTATGGGGATAGAGCCTAAAGTCAGCATGAACTTAAAGTCTACATTGTTCCAGAAGACTGGCATGTACTTCCAATACTCCTCAATGTATTCTAGTTGGGGATAACAGAAGACAAAATCCCAAGCCCATGCATAGGGCAGGGCCTAGTGCCGATTCTGAGTACATTTTCCTGGTTTCAGGACAAGGCTATTTAAGGAAGTTGAGGGCCTACCCTCCTTAGACAACTTCGGGGACAGGCAGAGACTAGAGGACAAGCAATATAACTGTTGATGACTATCAAAGTATACTTCTTAAATGATAAGTAAGATTCTGTCACACATGGGGAATTTGCTATCTTTTTTGTCTGCCTAACCTATAGTGTAGGTTCCTTCCAGTCATATATACTCTTAATTGAGCTCAAATTCATGTTTTCCTCTTCCCTTCTGTTTACGTGGGCTCTCAATCTCAGCCCCACCCCACACTAGATGTACCCTTATTCCAAGTCCATCTTTGTGACTAGATATTTTCACAGAAACATGCCTTATGGAAAATTTATATCTCCAATCATTAGAATTCATTTTAATGACATCCTTGTTCCTAAACCTTATGGCATTTGGGAAATAAAACTTTGCCAGTGAAAAACAAAAATCTTCCCAAATTTGAAATCCAATTATGTTTATTCTTTATGCAACATGTGCTCAACTTTGTTTGCTTTTTAACATAAATTATCTTTTGATATGTTTTGTTTCCTCTCAAATAATCTAGTATATTTTAATGCATGAGTCTATATTTAGAAGTATCATTTATTAACATCTGCTTATTATTAATACATTGATATATACAAATACATTCTTCCTTGTAGAGCAGAGAAAATATCTGAAATAATGGACTAGAATGTAAATACGTATTGTATGCTATATATAGTCATCATCTTCCTCTCTGATCTTTGTGTACAACTGCATTTATCTCTATTATCAACATTTAGTAAAGAAATTTCCCTCTAACATCCAGGTCAAATTCCATGGCTAATAAAGAAACTCTTTAGTTAGGTAGGTTTTCAGGACATTGTTGATGAAAGTCATGTAAGTCATTTTTTTAAGAAATGTTCATCACTAGGGTCTATTTATCATTTAGACTAAACTGAAATCATGACTTAGAAATGAACTGAATACTGGAGCTCAGAAGACTTGGACTGAATGTAAATTGGTTCTATAATCACATTATCATTAGAATATTACACACAGGTGTCAGTATTTTTCCAGTGTGTTTTTGTACCTATTTTCCCAATACTGAAAACTCCAGTGTGATGACCCTTTACACTGGGAAGTACTTTCCCATTTAAAAAAAAAGATTTAAAAAATCACTTTTTCTGTAAGTTAAATATTTCTAATTGTTCATGTCTCCCACCCCCAATTTGAAACCAATTCTTTCTCTTTTAAAATATTAACTCTTGAAATAAACAAGCTTTGACTAAACTCATAAAATTCCACAGAAGGGATTGGAGCTGCAAATATTTCAGGAAAATACTTCCCAGCTTAGACTCAGAAAGTGTTAACCCTAAATAAATTCATTCAAAAAAGATCTAAGGGTTCTAGTGAATTGAAAGATTAATATGAGTCAGTAGAGTAGGCAAAAAAGTTGAGGGTGGGGGAAGGAAGCTAATACAAACTTGGTTTACATTAAAAGGAAAATAGTTTCCCAAAATAGCAAAGTGATAGTCCCATTGTCCTCTTCACTTATCAGATTCCATTAAGCATGCAGTATTCAGTTAAGTGTGCCACAATTTGAGATGTTTGTAAGCAGGAGAGTGTGCAGGCAAAAGCAACCAGGGTAGCAAAGGGTCTGGAGTCATATCTTAAGAAGATCAGTTAAAGGAACTGAGTATCTTTGGCCTAGAAAGTCAGGGAGGACATGATAGATGTCTGCAAATATTTGAATATTTGAAAATTTCCACATGGAAGAGGTACTATTCTTCTTTTTTTGACCCAAAGGGGCAGAAATATAAGTAATAGGAGGGAGTTGTAAAGAGTCAAATTCAGGCTCTATGTCATTAAAAAAAAAAAACTTCTTAAAATTTAGAACAGTCAAAAATGGAATAGACAGCCTAAAGATGGGGTGGGTCTCCCTGTCTTTGAAGATCATGTAGTAGAGGTTCAATGATCATTTGCCAAGTGTTTATTAGTGCAGATTCTCCTGGTATAAGAGACTAGATAGCTGCTAATGTCCCTTCCAAATTCAAAATTCTGATTCATTTCTTCTCTTCTATTTAACCCCCTGTAAAGTAGTGGAACACTTATTCTATGATGGTGCATTTTAGAAATGCTCCAGCCATCCTGGAATACAATTTAGAACTATACCCCTCAAATTATTAAACTTTGCTTATCCTTATCCAGTCATACCATCAGACTTATACCAGAAAGAGATCAAAGACAAACAGAAATGGCCATTAATTTGACCATTTTGGAATGCATCCAAAAGGCCAGGAGATGACTCACTTGTCTAGGTGGTGGACTGATTGAAACCGGCCTGCCACTTGTAACCCATATTTAGACAAGAAGATTCTTCCTTTCCAAATTCAATTTACCAGTAGTGGCACCATTATCTCATATCCATAGTTTCTGAAGCTAGAGTTGTTGTTTTTCATTGTCACTAATCTTTTTTTTTTTTTTTTTTTTTGCCTTTTGGCGGGCAAATGGGGTTAAGTAACTTGCCCAAGGTCACACGGCTAGATTTTTGTTTGTGTTTGCATTAAGTGTCTGAGGCCAGATCCGAACTCAGGTACTTCTGACTCCAGGGCTGACGCTCTACTCACTGCGCCACCTAGCCGCCCCTAAACTTTTTTTTTTTTTTAATTGAGGGAGCCTACCTGAACATTTTCTTCAAGGCATATTGTAGGTAAGTATTGAGTTGAATGTGAAAAAAGGTTAATATTCCAAATTCCCTCTTCTCAGAGAAAAGTAAGGGTCAAAACAGTTAAATTGTGAAATTTCCCTAAATATTGGAAAGAAAATCAAATGGGTTTGTAATAGACTCAACTTACAATTTAAAGGACCAATGTTGAGTGATGGCCTATTCTTAGAAGATTTCAGTTCAGTGCAGTGGAACAGAAAAATTCCTGGATTTGAAGGTAGACAATGTGGCTTTTCATTTTTGCTGGTTGTGTGTTAAGAGATGTAGGTCACGTAACTGTCTCCTCATATGAAAAATAAAATTATATAGTATGATAAAATAAAAATTATAATGCCTGAGCTACTTATGTCATGGGGTTGTTATGAAAAAATATTTTGTAATTCTGGAGAGAGTTTGAGAGATTTACCAGGTATTCTATAGATGAAAGGTGATTTTTTTCTTTTTAATATCTCTTTTTAAAAATTTCATCTTTAATTTATGAAAAAAACAATCATTTCCATAACATTACAACAACAAAGAAGACTGCACACGAAACTGCAAATCTACTATGCACAACTTGCTATTCCTTTCAAATATACAATAAAATCATCAGGTAAATTTATTTTTTCCTTTCCTCCTTCCCACCCTAGTGATGGCTGCTGTTAGACATATATATGTATGTGTGTGTGCATGTGTGTGTTTGTAAAAAATATCCTATACATATTTCTATTTATTCTATACATTCTTCTATCTCTGGACTCAGATAACATCTTTTTTCATATGTTCTTTATAGTTAACTTGGGTATTTATAATAGACAAAGTAATTTATTTGTTATTATTTGTCATTTTTAAAGCAAATTGCTGTTACTGTATATGCTTTCTTGGTTATACTCATTTCACTCTTCATTATTTGGTACATGTCTTTCTTGATAGGCATTTAAGCTGGTAAAATGTAACTATGCTCTGGAAAATAGAAGATCTAAGTAATCCTGGGCATCTTTTGCAGACTCATTCAACAGGAATAGAATTCTCTTGATGGCATATGACCTCCTTGTAGCTATGATCAATATCTTTAGGGCCAAGGACCTTTCCAATTAAACATGATAAAAATCAAATAGCCATGTAGCCTCTGTCCTAGAATCAGAATTCCTTATAGCAACTATCTCCAAGATTGTGTTTATCCATCTACACCTATACCTGCATGCTTTGTCTGACCATGAACTTGATGATCTGATGATCTTTTACCTGTATAAACCTTTGGTATCTCTCAGATCCCATAGGTAAGTGGATTTCTGGTCCTTTCTAGACACCTTTGTCACATTAGACCAGAGCCTATGCTTTGGTATGACATAATCTTCTACAAGTTTATAAACTAACAAACAAACAAACAAAAAAAAAAAAACCTTTATAACTTGACCTCTTTCTACCTTTCCAATATTCTTATATCTTACTTTCCTCCCTCCACATACTCTGATCCAGTGATAATGACCTCCATGCCATTCCTCAAATCCAACACTCTATTTCTTTATTCTGGACTTATTCAATAGCTATCCTCAAGCCTGAAACACTCTCCTTCCTCATATCTACCTCCTGGTTTTCCTGGCTTTCTTTAAATCCCAGCCCAAATCTTACCTTTACAAAGAAGCATTTCTTGATCCCTTGCAATGCTACTGACTTTCTTCTGTTGATTATATCCAGTATATTCCATATACTTTTTTTGCATTGTCTTTAATCAGATAATCAGAATAAGTTTTCCATGCTGTGGAAAAGCCCAGTCAATCTACCCTCATTATCACTCTGATGGAGGGAATACTCATATTGATGAGATCATAGATCGACTGAAATGCTGAAATCTACCTTCCTCTTAGCTTTATCTTCTAACAAATATAGCTTTAGTTAGCAAAACATGAACACATTGATTTTACATCAGCCTCAAGTAAAAAGTGATTTATCTTGCCTTGCATTCCCAAAGAGCAAAATTTGATAATTTTCCAGTAAATATCCTTTCCAGGCCCTACCTATAATTTAAAGGTAAACATGAGACAAGATTACTGTCTTTGAATTAGTATAAAATTTAGGAAGCAGAGCATTAATGTATGTTGGATTCCATGATGGTTGTACTAACACTCTTCTGGGGAAATGTTTTGATAGTCTGTGAAAAGGGAACTTGTTGAAATGCTTTCCTTTGGTTGATTATTGTTTTCAAATTTTTATTTCCATTTAAACTTCTTGATTTTTTTCATGAAAGGTATGTTTTGTTGTTATGTATTAGCAGCCAATCAAAGTACTTCTTTCATATAATAAACCAACTGGCTAAACACAGCATTTATCACTTCATCTTGATATATTCAACTAACTTTGAGGGGCATAGTCAGTGTTCTTTGGGGTTCCTTATTTACTGATAAAACATTTGGGGGATTGTTTTTCCTTTTTCTACCTGCTACCCAATTCATAGACATTTCAACAGATGAAATTTCCTTAAAGGTTATTCTTCAAATAACTGAGTTGTCCCTATAGTTCTAAGAATCTCTAAGGTAGAAGTGGCACCTTTCAAGGGTAGAAACCAGACTAAGATTTCACTTTTGAAAGCAATATCATTGTCTATTGTCAGTCCTAATTTGACACTCCTCCAAAGGAAAAAAAAAGTGAAATTAATCAATCTGATATAATTGGGTAAACAGTTCTAACTCGATAAGAACTAACTAGAAAGAAATCAAAGCATATATAATTCCCAAAGGAATTACCCCTAGAAAGCAAGAAGTGGACTGCAGAATGAACAGTGTCTAAAATGATGCATTAGAAACATCATAATTTGTTTTTCTCCCTAAGGAAAATAGTTTACAACATTCAAAGTCTTGCCTACTGTAGTACAGAAAAGAAAGCCCTATTTTTGGTTAATTGGATGTGACTGTCAGCCAATTGTGAGCTTTAAATATAAGTAGTTATTTAGTGTAACAACATACTTCAGGGCACACGCTCATTTTTATGTATGAGGAACTACATGTATAAATCTCTTAGCACCAAGAAAAGAATTACCACCTACATCTTTCCATGAGTTTCAAACTCAGATTACTTGTGAATCTAACTGTGATCTTTATTCCTTTTCTTTCATTTTGATTTAGCTCAACTACAGTGCTCTAAATCTCATTTTATAGAGGCTGCTGCTTTTGCAAATGTAATTACTAAGAAAATACTTCAATATCTTAGCAAAGTGATTAACCAATAAAAGTTTCTACCATTCCTACTATCAAACTCTGGTGGCAGAAACCCATCTCTTAAATAAGGAAATGCCCAATGAAATCAAGAAGCAAACTTTAAAAGTCAGTTTCTTGAAGTGAATCTATGGATTAGAATATTGATGGGCAATACCCAGTGGGCAACAAATTTACAAAAGGCTATATATTAAAACCATTTATGGGATTCTAGACAGTAACTAATCAAGAAGAGTACAGACTACTCAATTAAGGTTTGGGAAGTTAAGATTGAGTCTTGATTCTGCCAGTAATGACCTTCTTAAACTTGGGCAAATTACTTAATTTCTACACTTTTCACTTTATGGTTAGGTAAGATTGAAAAAATACCTGTCTCTATCCACTTCAAGAACACATAAGTTCTGGGGCAGCTAGGTGGCTGAATGAGTAAGAGCGCCGGCCTCGGAGTTGGGATGACCCGGGATCGAAACTGGCCTCAGAAAATGATCACCCACACATAAATAATAACTAGCCGTGTACTTAACCCCAACTGCTTTAAAAAAAACACACACACATAAGTTCTTCAGAGTAAGGATATCAAGTAGATTTGGTCTTCTAGGAAATCATTCTTATTTCGATAAGATATCACTTATAGTTTGAATAACTTTTTCAAGCATACAATAACAAGTAAGTGTCTTGGGACCTAATTAACTTGTACTAAAATCAACCAGCCATCCAACCAACCAACCAACCAACCAATCAATCAATCAATCGGTAAGAAGGTATCAAGTTTATATTATGGGTTAAATATTATGCTAATGTATGAGTGTATAAAGAAAATCAAAGGCAAAACCAAACCAAACCACAAACAGTTCCTGTCTTAAAGGAGATTAATACTAATGGGGAGACAACACATTAAAAAAAAGAAAACAACAACAGATGATAAGATGATAGATAAAGAATAGAGGGTAAGTTAGAGGGAAGGCTTAGGTAACTGAGGGGACTAGGAAGGCCTTTTGCAGAGAATAACAATTGAATGAAGCCTAGAAAGAAAGTAGTTTTTTCATGTTAAGAGGCAGAGATGGGGAAAGAAAACTTTCAAGACAATGGAAAAACTAGTACAAAGATATTGAGACCAGGGATGATGATTGTGCAAGTCCAAGGCTAAGGTTTATCAAATAAAGGAAGAGAGTATATATGCATACATATATGTACATACACTATACATATACGTATATTATATACATATTATATGTATATATGTTTGAATATACAGACATGTGTATTTATAGATACCTATATGTATATAGGTATATATGCATATACATTATAAATAATTGCATATATTACATATAATAGAGTCTAGCAATACTGGCCTACTTACTCTTCCTTGGATGAGGGTGGCATAGTACAAAAGTAAGCTCAGAGTGTGAATGTTCAGCAGAAACTGGAGAGAATACCCCAGATGCATATTCAGTGTAGGGAAGTTAAGTTGCTCAGTAGATAGAGTGCTAGGAAGACCCTGGTTCTAAACCTAGGTTCAGATACTTACTAACTGTGTGATCCTGGGCAAGTCACTTAATCCTGTTTGCCTCAGTTTCCTCTTCTGTAAAATAAGCCAGAGAAGGAAATGGCAAACCACTCTAGTTTCTCTGCCAAAAAAGTCCAAATAGGGTCACAAAGAGTGGGACACAACTGAAATGAAAGAACAACAACAGAGTAAGGAAATGAGAGTTATTGTGGTATATTAAGATCCTGGAAGTTAGTCCTTTAATAGAAAAGTATTTATTAAGTTCTTACTATGTCTTAGTGAGTGTTGTGAGTACAATGAATGAAACAATATTTGTTTACAAGGATTATGTATTAACACATACATGCACACACATATGTACACATACATATATATGTACTCATTTCAAAACACATGCCTATACATGCATGTCTATATTTCCTCTCCTGGGTCCTGTTTCTAGTTTTCTGAACTTCAAAACAGTCTCTACTATTGTCTCATCCTGGAACTTTAAGAGAACATGGAACCTCCTTGCCTTGGAAAGGCCTACCATTCCTAGGGCTCAGTCACCTTAGATTATCCCTTTGAAAAGTCCTTCCACCTTTGAGTAATTCCTTTCTGAGCACCTACTTTGTGAAAGGGCTGTCCTATCTTCGTTTCTCTTCTGGGTGGGTTCCTGAATTTCCATATTTCAGAACCATGCCCCTATATTGGATGGCTTCATCTCCACCCCAGTTTTCCTCTAACTATTTTTGAGTTTCTTTTTTTAAAACATCATTAGAACATAATCTTCTTGATTTAGGAACATTTTTGCTTGTATTTTGCATGCCTTAGCACTCTTATAATATCTGGCAATTAATAAATTCTTCCAAAATGCAATATAATTTTTATTTTATCATACTATATCATTCTATTTTTCATATCAGGAGACAGATAGTTACGTGACCTACATCCCTTAACTCACAACCAGCAAGAATGAAAAGCCACATTGTCTACCTTCAAATCCAGGAATTTTTCTGTTCCACTGCACTGAACTGAAATCTTCTAAGAATAGGCCATCACTCAACATTGGTCCTTTAAATTGTAAGTTGAGTCTATTACAAACCCATTTGATTTTCTTTCCAATATTTAGGGAAATTTCACAATTTAACTGTTTTGACCCTTACTTTTCTCTGAGAAGAGGGAATTTGGAATATTAACCTTTTTCACATTTAACTCAATACTTACCTACAATATGCCTTGAAGAAAATGTTCAGGTAGGCTCCCTCAATTAAAAAAAAAGTTTAGTGACAATGAAAAACCACAACCCTAGCTTCAGAAACTATGGATATGAGATAATGGTGCCACTACTGGTGAATTGAATTTGGAAGGGAAGAATCTTCTTGTATAATTATGAGTTACAAGTGGCAGTCTGGTTTCAATCAGTCCACCACCTAGACAAGTGAGTCATCTCCTGGCCTTTTGGATGCATCCACATGCCTTTTCCTTAGTAGTCACTGGCACCACCATCCTTTCAGATGAACAGATGGGCCTCCCAGGACGCTGGGATCCACAGAGCTGCTGTAGGCTTACATGGCCTAGAAGATTGAGTGATGCTTAATGAGAAATCTGTTCCCTTTGTACTTAACACATAAACCATCTGATGAGCTGGTACAATAAATTTTAAAATCTGCTTGTTTTGGAACTGTGTAGAACTAAAAGGAAAAAAAAAACCATAAATTTCTAAACTCCATTTATCCTATTAGAATATTATCTCAATTATAGGTAATTACCAAAGAAAGATACTTGAGCAAACCGAAGGTATCATTAATGAGAGTTGATAATTATAGTGCACCATGATGACAGCATAATCTTTTGTAATCCATATGATCCTTTAAGTTGATGTCAATTTAGAAATCATCTTCAGTTTGTATGTATATATGGTAGGATAATGCAAGGGATCATAATTTTATGTGTGAAATGAAAGGCAATATTTATCTTTCTTTTTAAAAACCATTAACCAGATTAATTCAGTCAGTTAATACCTTTCTTTTGTTTGCAGAATTGTTTGGGGGTGTTAATGTACTAATTTGTGTTATATATAAATATCAAGCTGTTTACAAAGTCAGCAACAGACTCTTCTGCTGATTAGTTTACCAATGTACCGATGAGAGTAGCAAGCAGCTCGATTTTATTTGCTTTTAGAAATTTTGGTTAAATATAAATTGTGTTTTATTTTATGCCATATTTCACAATTTGAAGTTATTACACATTTATAATGGAGTCTATTCAAACAGATGTTCACCAATAATGGTACTTCTTAGCCTACTTTTATCTAAAATAAATAAATAAAAAAAAATTCTATTGAATTGTACCACTAAATAGAAACTCACTGTGATAGATGATTAAACAATATAGTACTGAATTTCCAAACCCATTTCATTTTTGTTATCCTCTGATCTTCTTTCCCTTTCCTATGCCATCTGATACCATCTCCAATTGCTTCTCCTTAATCACTCAAACAATGGATAAATATTTAAGTGACTATTATGTAGTAGCCATTGTGCTAGGGATTAAAAAATTAAATAGTCCTTATCTTCAAGAAATTTATAGTCTTTGGGAACACACAACACAGATACAATGTATACATACACACACACACACACACACACACACACACACACACACACACACATATATATATATATATATATATATATATATATATATATATATATATATATAAGTGATATTTGCACTGGGCTACATACTCTGGGAGATAGAAGTATGACACAGCATCTACCCTCCATATGCTTATAGTTCAATGGAAAGAGAAGACTAACATGCCAAACTATTAAATCTTAAATTAATAATAATAATAATAACAGCTAATATAATATAGTTCTATAAAGTTTGTGGCATTTTAAAAATATATTATTTCATTTAATCTATATAACTAAGTGTTACAGAAGGGGCCAGAAAACTATGGCCTTGTCCATCGGCCAAACCTCATCACCCCTTATTTTTGTGTAAGGCCTTCAAGCCATATTTATATATTTAATAATTGAATACTATAATTTAATATTCAAATATATTTTTAAAAATTTTGTCTTATTTTAAAATGTAAAAAACACTCCTAGGTCATGGACTGCAGACTTTGTTTTTCGGCTCTGGTTTGTGGACCCCTGATATATGACAATAATAGCAGTTTTGTAAGGGAAGAGATAAAGTAATATGACAGGGCTTCATGGAGGGAGTGAGGATTGAGTTGGACTTTCAAGATCAAGTGGGGATTAATAGAGAACATAGAAGGAATGGGTAAGGGAAGAGAATAACATAAGCTTAGGCACAATTAATTATTTTGCAAGGGATGTTCCATTTTATTTTTAATATTTCCCCTCAATAATGTTGGCTTGCTTTACTTTCTCTTTACAGACTTTACCTTGCTGTGCAATTTATGTTCCTATTATTTAACTTGGGGAATTTGAACCTAACCAAAAGTATTGGTGAGTCTCATTAGAACTCATAATACCTGTATCACCTCCATGATTCTGAACTCTGAAATTCGGTCTCAATGTTTATAATTTCTTATCATTTTATCTATATCTCTAACTTACATAACCTATATCTATTATTCTTACTATGACTTCTACTCTCCCCCTTTTGTCGCAATCCATCTCCCATATTTTGGCCTCATTTTCCTCTCCTTATAATCTTGATGCTAAAGTTAACCAGGTCAACTTTCTGCTCTTCCCTAGCATTTAGACTCTTATACCCCTTCTACCATCATCTAGGTGCAGGCAATGCTCAAATTTGGTTCATCCCCATTAATTCTACCTATTTTTTATATCTCTTGCTGCTGAATACCTTTTTGGAAAAAGTGACTCAACTAATCTAATTTAGTTCACTACAGATTCATGTTATCTGATCTCAACTGTAATCTCATTGCTGCACTGCTAGCATTTTATTATTCCCCAACTGGATCGTTATCAAAGTACCTACAGCAACTAACTATTGCAAACACTTTCTTCTCTCCTTAAGCTACCTTTTTCCATCCCATCCCCTGTTTTCTCTCAGCAGAAAGCTCAATTCCTATTGCACTTAGAAAATAGAGTTCTTTTATTATGAACTCAGTTACATTGCCTTTCACATGCCTCAAAACCATTTAACATTTACCCACCCTTTCTTCCTTTGATGCACTCTCTTAGAAAGAGGTGACTCCCTTTTGCCTAGGCAAATTCCTTAATTCTTTTTTATTTTTCTTTTTTATTAATTAAACAAATGCTTTATTAACGTCTGGTTTACATCATTCATTTCCACCAGATTTTGAGTTACAATTTGTCCCCATTTTTCCCCTACCCACCAGCCCAGAATAGCAGTCCCACAAGATATCCCTTCCTCCAATCTGCTCTCTCCCATATCTTCTCCCATACGCCCTTCGACTTTTCCATTAGAGCAAGGTGAATCTCTGTGCTCCAATGCCTGCACATCTTATCTCCCAATTACATGCAAAAGAGTATTAATAATAGTATTTATATATATTTGAAACATTTAATTTTAAGACCTCGAATTTCAGATCCATTCCCTTCCTCCCTTGTCACCCATTCCCTCTGGGAAGATAAGTAGTTCAGTATGTGTTGTACATGTATAGCTATGCAAAATATTACCAGAGTAGATATAAGGTACAAGGCTGCTTATAATTCCCTCCCGCCCATCCCAGCCCCCACCTGGTCCATTCCCTACTTGATCCTGTCCCTCTTCTATAGTGGGTACTTCCAACTCCCCCCCCCACAAGAATGCCCTCCCATCTATCATCCCCACTCTCATCCTCCTTCCCCCTATTCTGCTGCAGGTTGAGATATCCCATTTAGTATGTATGTCATTCTCTCCCTGACTCAAATTCAATGAGAATGTGGTTTTGCCTTTTTGCCTTCCTATTCTTCCCTTCACCTGCAGCCACTGCCCCTTGCTTCTTCTACATGAGATACTTTACCCTACCCTGTTTCTCCCCATCTCCTCTTGCCACTTTCTTCTCTCACCTCATAATTTCACCCCTTAAGTATCATTCCTTCCCAACAAATTCAACCTATGCCCTCTATCCATGTATAACTGTATATACACACATTCACATATGTATTCATATGCCCAACACCCTTCTTCCATTATTTTCATACTGACAAAGGTTTCATCAGTCCCAATTATTGTTTTTCCATGTATGAAGGTAAATAGTTCAACTTTGATAAGTTCCTTTTGATTTCTTTTCCCTGATTACCTTCTCAGGCATCTCTTGCTTCTTGTGTCTGGATGTCAAATTTTCTGTTCAATTCTGGTTTTTCCCTCAAGAATGCTTGAAAGTCCTCTCTTCCACCGAATGACCATATTTTCCCCTGAAACAAAATACTCAGTTTTGCTGGGTAGGTGACCCTTGGGTTCAGTCCCAGCTCTTTTGCCCTCTGGAATGTCATATTCCATGCCCTTTGATCCCTCAGTGTAGAAGCTGCCAGGTCCTGTGCTATTCTGATTGTGTTTCCACAATATTGAAATTGTTTCTTCATGGGTGCTTATAGTATTTTCTCTGTGATCTGGGAGTTCTGGAGCCTGGCTATAAAATTCCTAGGAGTTTTCTTTTTAGGATCTTTTTCAGGAGGTGGATTCTTTCAACCTCTATTTTGCCCCCTGGGTCTAAAACATCAGGGCAATTTTCCTTAAGAATTTCTTGAAGGGTGATTTCTAGGTTCTTTCTTTGATCATGGCTTTCAGGTAGTCCAGTAATTTTTAAATTGTCTCTCCTGGATCTATTTTCCAGGTCAGTGGTTTTTCCCATGAGATATTTCACATTGCCTTCTATTATTTCATTTGTTTGGATCTGCTTAACAGCATCTTGATTTCTCATAAAGTCATTAGCTTCCATTTATTCCAGTCTAACTCTGAAGGAATGAATCTCCTCAGTAAGCTTTTGAGATTCTTTTTCCAGCTGTCAAATTCGACTTTTTAAGGCATTCTTCTCCTCATTGCCCTTTTGGGCCTCCTTTGCCATTTGAGTTAGCCTATTTTTTAAGGTGTTGTTTTCCTCAATCAGGCTGTTGACCCTCATTTCATACTTTTCCTGCATCCTTCTCATTTCTCTTCCCAATTTTTCTACCACTTCTCTGATTTTTAAAGTCCTTCTAAAGGTCCTCTATGGCCTGTAACCCACTCACATTTTCCTTGGGGATTTTGAAGCAGGATTTCTGACCTCACAGTCCTCTTCCTGTTCCATGCTTCAATCCTCTTTGCCCCCAAAATAGGAGTCTAATGTTGCGGTTTTCTGTTTATTTTGTTTCCTTTGCCTTGGCATGTTGCCACTTAATTACTTGACTTTTGGGCTTGTTGCCACAGTAGCACTCTGCCACCGGAGAGGGGAGCTTCCATCCCGAACACTGGGATCTTCACAACTTTCTGGCATGCTGGATACCCACCCCACGACCTCCACCCCAGACCACAATCCAGATCCAGGGAGGTTAAAGCAAGAGCGATTACCCCCCAAGACTGATTGCTGGATCTCCCTACAATTCGCAGGCCAGGTGCTGGAGCTGCCACTGGAAACTGCAAAATGGTGTGTCTCCTCATAGGCTTCTAGCCCCTAGGTTAGGAAGCTGATGCGTTCCCCAAATACTGGTCCCAAAGTCCATAGGGCACTAAACTCTCACTTTGTCCTAGGCCTGTCTGTGTTGATAATTCTGGAATCGCCACAGGAGCTGGTGTTCTGGGGTCCCTCCAGCCCGCTGCTGGCCCGGCCACCCTGGGACTAAAATTACGGCTCATGTGGACCTGTGCTGGGCTCCCCATGCACTGTGCGATGTGCTGCTGGCTCCCAGAACACTCTGCTGGTCCTTTTTGCAGGGCTGCTGGGCTGTCCTCAGTGAGAGGTTAGCTTCTCTGTGTGTTCTGTGGGTTCTGGGGCTGCAGACGTTGTTCAGAGTCCCCTTTTAACATGCTTTGGAGGTGATCTGGGGGGAGTGTGCCTTGGACATGCTGTTTCTACTCCACCATCTTGGCTCTGCCCCCCGCAAACTCCTTAACTTCTGCCCTAGATCCTATCCTTTACTATCCACTCTAGGAGTCTGCTTCCTTCAAACATTCTCTCCCATCTTTAGGAACTATTTATAGGGTCCTTCCCCATTTTCTAGGGCCATGACAAGTTCTCCATGAAAAAAAAACAAAAACAAAAACAACTTTACTTGGATCTTCTATCCTCTTACAATATCTTATGATATCTCCTGAGAAAGCTGAGTGGTCAGTGTTTAGATTGGGATCATTGGGCCAGGGGTCAGGAAGACTTGAGATCAAGTCTGACCTCAGAAACTTACTTGCTATGTAATCTTAGACAAGTCACTTAATTTCAGTTTGCCTCAGTTCATTCAAGTGTAAAATAGGGATGATAAAAGCACCCACTTTGCAGAATTTTTGTGAGGATCAAATGAGATAATACTTGTAAAGTTCTTTGCACAGTGCCTGATATATATTGAGTCTATATAAATGCTTATTCCTTTTGGTCCTTCCCTTTCTCTTTTATTGAAAAATTTCTAATCATCTATAATTTCACTTTCTTTCATCCTATACTCACCTTTCAATCTAGCTTCTGATTTCAACATTATTAAAAATTGCTTTCTCAGTGGTGACATGATCTCTCAGCTGCTAAATCTAAAGTCTTTTTCCAAGTCCTCATTGCCTGGCCATCTTGATTTCTTTGCAATTTTGGTGATTATAACTATTCTTCAAATGGAGACTCCTTCCTTTTGGCTTCCATGAGGTTGTCTTTTATATGTAGTTGTATGGCTTGAAGAGAGGAAGAATAGATACCCCTAACCTCTTCTCTCCCCTCGCTTATGCAAGGGAGACTTTGATTTCTGTCAGAAGGGAAAGCAGGAGCCAGAGAACAAAGGCTGATCATTCTGCTCTCCTCAGAGAAAGTGAGCAACTGGACTAGAATTACATTGTCTGCTTCTTTCAGTTATTAGTAGAGGGGATGTGGGTTTCATATTCAAGCTAAATGTCTGAATACTATTTTATTAATGGAGAAAGAAGGCACAGGTTATATATCCAATGTTT
Source organism: Gymnobelideus leadbeateri (assembly GCA_011680675.1). Taxonomy (NCBI): domain Eukaryota; kingdom Metazoa; phylum Chordata; class Mammalia; order Diprotodontia; family Petauridae; genus Gymnobelideus; species Gymnobelideus leadbeateri. Next base: position 326,502 of record WOXC01007699.1, on the reverse strand, counting down.
GTCTCCCTTTCCACTATATACCAGTTCCACAATGAACAATTATAGGGTGTAGTAAATTTGCTTATTTAACCACATCAATAGTAAAACATAAATCAGAGAAAGTATATATAGGAGAATATATACCAGACAATATAGAGTGATGGTGCTCTCCCACTAGCAGTGAAGTAACTCAGGGGGTGGGGGATTAGAGGGAGAGAGAGGGAGAGAGACAGACAGAGACAGAGAGACAGACACAGAGGCAGAGAGACAGAGACAGAAAGAGACTCTGTGTGTCCTAGATTTTACCAAAAGACAAATTCCTTGAAGTCCTGATATAGCAATAGAATGGGAATATTATGTATATTGTTAGCTCCTCTTATGTTGTGTACTTCCCAGAGTCTTATTCTCCCCTAAGCAACCTGAAATAAGTTTGGCATTGTCCATCTTGTCTCTTGAAGTTGGAAGGCAGAAGTAACCAAAGCAACTTGCAGTACCTGAAGAAACTGGAGAGATTTTAAGCTTTCTTTTCTTCAGCTCTCATGAACTCTGCCTCACCTCTCATGCAGGCACAGGGAATTGATTTCTGCCAATGATAGTGTGTTATGCCAATGGGTTATGGGAATAGTATTATATGAGACTATTCTCTTGCTTTTCCTTCTTCTTGTGTAACTATTCCTTTTTAAAAGATTTCCTTAGTGGATCATCATCTATTTATTCTGAGCCCAGTGATCTTCCAAGATCTTTCCAAGAAAGAAGCACTTTCTTCTTTTTTCTTCAGCTCTATTTTTCTCCTAATACATCTCTACCAACTCTGAGATTTATTGGCTCCTTCCTCATTTTTATGAGTAGAGTACAGATTTTTCACCAGTGGAGATGAACCCTGGCTGTCAGATATGTCCACCACTGACAAGTCTGGCCAGACTTCACTGCTGAGCCCACCAAACTAAAAATGACCCAGCTGTTGCCTTACCAGCTGGCCGATTGTTCAACTATTTTTAGCCTTGGGGAACCTGGATACAGGCCCAGATCAGACGGGGAAATATAAAAATGAACTATGTCGGGGTTCCCCTGAAGTTCTGTAGTTTAAGTCAATGACAGATCTACATCATTTGAACTGTGTTGAATCATCACACACATTCTGAGAACATTTGAATACACCAAAATCATGAACTAAAATATTACCACATAGAATTACAGAGTTAGTATACAATTATACCACTTCACAAAGGACAGTTCTAAGAAGATTCCTAATAAAAGCCCCAATTCTGCATAGTGTTTTGCAAGTATTTTTGTCACCATAATCAATCCCATTAGATTACAACTTGCTCATTGTTAATACATAATAATCAATTTCAGAGCCAGAAGGATTATTTTCACATACTAGCCTTAAAACAAGTCCCTTTCAGGTGAGCTTTGTAATAGATAAGACAAACTTTCACTGAAGAGACTGGTAAAAGTCCTAGAACATGGAAAACAAATCCAATTTATTTCACTAATCCAGTCATTCTTTGGTTGTGCTTTTAGTTTTACCTTAAGAATAAATCTCTCTTAATCTCAAAGCAATCGGACTTCAGTTTATAACTCTTCCAAAGACTCTTCAAATGTCTTTCCAATGATTCATCTATTATCCCTTCTGATATATAAGATTAGCATTTTCTTGTTTTAGTCAGAATTTTACAAATCACTTGTGCAAAGTGATGGTCAATGCCATTAATTGTTCAATTATAAAGTGGGCAAAATGAGGGGTTTCTTTTCTTCTCTTATTTCTCTTCTATATCAAATGATGCTGGGACTCAAACACATCATTAATACAAAATAGATGATTATGTTTTCTTACCTGAAGAAATTATCATCATCTATACATATTTTCACACTTTGAATTGAAAATAAGTTGAAAATATTTTGAGCAGCCACTACCATGTGGCTTCAGCTCCTGGCCTGCAGATTATAGGGGGATGGGGACGGCTAGGTGGTGCTGTGAATAGAGCACCAGCTGTGGCATCAGGAGGACATGAGTTCAAGTCCAGCCTCAGACACTTAACACTTACTAGCCTTGGGACATTGAGCAAGGCATTTAACCTGAATTGCCCTCGAAAAAGAAAAAAAAAAAAAGGAAAAAAGGAAAAAATAAAAAGATTGTAAGGGGACCATGCAACCAGTTGGAGGGGTAATTGCTCTTGCTTTAACCTGCTTGGATCTGGATTGTGGTCTGAGGTGGAGGTCCTAAGGTGTGTGACCAGCTTGCCCGAGCATGTCATGGATTCAGAGAGGGCACCAAACAAATACTTTCAGCAGCTGAGAAAACCCCAGCTTGTGGGACAAAGCTCCTCTGTTTGGTATCAGAGTCCTACTGTGGCAAAAAGCCCAAAAGTCATGTAATTAAGTGGCAATATGAGCAAAGGAGGGAAACAAAGCAAGCAGAGCAACCCAACTTTACACTCCTATTTTGGGGACAAAAAGGATCAAAGCATGGAGCAGGAGGAAGCCAATGAGGTCAGAACTCCTCCACCAAAAGCTTCCAAGAAAAATAAGCTGATAATTGGCCATAGAGGACCTTAAAAAGGATTTTGAAAACCAAATAAAAGAAGTGGAGGAAAAATTGGGGAGAGAAATTAGAATGATGCAAGAAAATTATGAAATTGGGGTCAACAACCTGACTGAAGAAAATAACAGCTTAAAAAAATAGACTAACTCAAATGGCAAAAGAGGCTCAAAAGGGCAATGAAGGGAAGAATGCCTTAAAAAGCTGAATTAGCCATATGGAAAAAGAATCTCAAAAGCTCACTGAAGAGAATCACTCTTTCAGAATTAGACTGGAGCAAATGGAACCTAGTGACTTTATGAGAAATCAAGATACTATTAAACAGATCCACACCAATGGAAAAAAAAATAGAAGGCAATGTAAAATATCACATTGGGAAAACCACTGACCTGGAAAATAGAACAAGGAGAGATAATTTAAAAACTATTGGACTGCCTGAAAGCCATGATTATAAAAAGAACCTAGAAATCATCCTTCAAGAAATTCACAAGCAAAATTGCCCTGATGTTTTAGAACCAGAGGGCAAAATAAAGGTTGAAAGAATCCATTGATTACTTCCTAAAAAAAGATCCCCAAAAGAAAACTCTTAAAATATTATAGCCAAATTCCAGAATTCCCTGATCAAAGAGAAAATTTTACAAGCAGCTAGGAAGAAAAAAATTTGAATATTGGGGAAATACAATCAGGATAACACAGGATCTAGCAGCTTCTACCTTGAGGGATCCAACAGCTTGGAATATGATATTCCAGAGGTCAAAGGAGCTGGGATTAAAACCGAGAATCACCTACCCAGCAAAACTGAGTATCATGTTTCATGGTAGTTCAGTAGAAAAGAGGACTTCCAAGCATTCTTTTTTTTTCCCAAATGCTTTAACTTCTGGTTTACTTCATTCATTTCCATCAGATTTTGAGTTACAGTTTTTTTTCCCCATTTTCCCCTGGCCCCACCCCAGAATAGCAGTCCCACAGGATATTCCCTCACCCCATCTGCTCTATCCTATATCTTCTCCCATACCCCCTTGCAATTTTTCAGTAGAGCAAGGTAAATTTCTGTGCCTCACTGCCTGTATATCTTATTTCCCAATTATATGAAAAATAGTATTAATAATAGTATTTATATATTTTTAAACATTTGATTTTAAAACTTTGAATTCCAGATTCATTCCCTTCCTGCTTTGTCACCCACCCTTACTGGGAAGATTAAAAATTCAGTATATGTTGTACATGGGTAGCTATGCAAAATATTACCAGAGTAGATATATTGTAAAAGACTGATTATATTTCCCTCCCTCTATCCCACCTCCCCGTTGGTCGATTCCCTACTTTGATCCTGTCCCTTTTCAAAAGTGGGTGCTCCCAACACCCCCCTTCCCTCTGACCCTCCATTCCATCATCCTCCCCTCTCATCCCTTTCCCCCCTACTCTCCTGTAGGATGAGATATCCTATTTAGTATGTATGTCATTCTCTCCCTGAAACTAATTCAATGCGAATAAGGTTTTGCCTTTTTGCCTTCCTGTTGCTTTCCTCACTTGTAACCATTTTCCCTTGCCTCTTCTATATGAGATAGTTTACCCCATTCTCTCTCTCCCCATCTCCTCTTGTTATATTCTTCTCTCACCTCTTAATTTCACCTTTTACGTATCATCCCTTCCTATTAAATTCTACCTATGCTCTCTATCTATGTATACCTGTAAACATATATACACACATTCACATATGTATTCATATGCCCATATACCTTTCTTCAACTGTTTTCATATTGAGAAAAGTTCAATCAGTTACAGTTATCGGTTTTCCCTGTAGGGATGTAAATAGTTCAACTTTGTTAAGTTCCTTATGACTTCTTTTCCCTGTTTACTTTCTCAAGCATCTCTTGCTTGTATCTGAATGTCAAATTTACTATTCAACTCTGTTTTTTTTTTTTAATGAAGAATGTTTGAAAGTCCTCTATTCAACTGAATATTTCCCATAAACCATGATACTCAAATTTTCTGAGTAGGTGATTCTTGGTTTAATCCCAGCTCCTTTGCCCTCCAGAATACTGTATTCCAAGCCCTTCAATCCCTCAGGGTAGAAGTTGCCAGATTCTGCACTATCCTGATTGCATTTCCACAGTATTCAAATTGTTTCTTCCTTGATGCTTGTAATGTTTTCTCCTTGATCTAGGAATTCAGGAAGCTGGCTTTAATATTCCTAGGAGGATTCTTTTGGGGATCTTTTTTCAGGAGGTGATCTGTGGATTCTTTCAACAATTATTTTGCCCTCTAGTTCTAAAACATCAGGGCAGTTTTCTTGAGAATTTCTTGAAGGATGATTTCTAGGTTCTTTCTTTGATCATTGTTTTCAGGTAGTCCAGTAATTTTTAAATTATCTCTCCTTGTTCTATTTTCCAGGTCAGTGGTTTTTCCCATGAGATATTTCACATTACCTTCTATTCTTTCATTTATTTGGATCTGCTTAGCAGCATCTTGATTTCTCATAAAGTCACTAGGTTCCATTTGCTCCAGTCTAATTCTGAAGGAATGATTCTCCTCAGTGAACTTTTGAGATTCTTTTTCCATCTGGCAAATTCGGCTTTCTAAGGCATTCCTCTCCTCATTTCCTTTTTGAGGCTCTTTTGTTATTTGAGTTAATCTATTTTAAGGTGTTATTTTCCTCAGTCAGGCTGTTGAGTCTCATTTTATACTTTTCTTGCATCTTTCTCATTTCTCTTCCAAATTTTTCTTCCATTTCTCTTATCTGCTTCTTAAGGTCCTTGATGGCCTATAACCACCTCGTATTTTCATTTGGGGCTTTTGGTGGAGGAGTTCTGACCTCTGAGTCTTCCTCCTGTTCCATGTTTCTATCCTCTTTGCCCCCAACATAGGAGTCTAATGTTGAATTTTTCTGTTTATTTTGTTTTGTTTGCCTAGGCATGTTGCCACTTAATTACTTGACTTTGGGGCTTGTTGCCACATAGGATTCTGCCACCAGCCAGGGGAGCTTCTGTCCTAAACACTGGGGTTTTCTCAGCTGCTGGAAATATTTGTTTGGTGCTCTCTCTGAAACCTCCACATGCTCTAGCAAGCTTGTCACACACCCCAAGACCTCCACCCCTGACCTCAATCCAGATCCAGGAAGGTTAAAGCAAGAGAGCTTACCCCCCAGACTGATTGCTGGATCCCCTTATAGCCTGAAGGCCAGGAACTGAAGCTGCAACATGGCAGCTGCACTGTGGCTACTCAGCAGCTTCTCACCCCCAAGGAAAGAGGCCGGGAAGAACTCCCAACCAGTCCCAAAGTCCATAGGGCACTGACCTCTCACTTTGTCCTAGGTATCTATGTGATGGTAATTCTAGGAAACTCCACTGCTGCTGTTGTTCTGGAGTCCATCCAACTGGCTGCTGGTCAGGCTGCCCTGGAGCTAAAACCTCCCACTCAAGCTGGTCCTGGGCTCAGCTCCCAGAGTGCTAAACTTGCTGCTCCCTGCAGGGCTCCTGAGCTGTCCTCAGTGGGAGTTTAGTTTCTCTGTGTCATTTTGTGGGTTTTGTGGCTCCAGAGGTTTTTCAGAGTCCCTTTTTGCATAAATTTGGAAGTGCTGTTGGCCAGAGCTCTGTGGAAGTGCTATTACTACTCTAAAAAAATAGAGTTGAATAGTAAATTTCACATTCAGATACAAGAAGCAAGAGAAGCATGAGAAGGTAAATAGGGAAAAGAAATCATAAGGAATTTACCAACATTGGACTATTTATATCCGTACATGGAAGAACAAAAATTGTGACTAATGAAACTTTTCTCAGTATGAGAATAGTTGAAAAGAATAGAAATATATATACATATAGCTATAGCTATAGATAGATAGATATAGATATAGATACATCTAAATAAATATAGATATAGATATATTTATATAAATATAAATATAGATATAGATATATTTATATAAATATAAATATAGATAGCTAGATATAGATAGATATGCGTGTACATATATTTATATATCTATATAGGAGAACATATGACCATATGAATACACATGTGAATGTGTGTATATATGTGTACAGATATACATAGATAAAGGGCACAGTACCAATTTAATAGAAAGGGATGATACTTAAAAGGTGAAATTAAAAGGTGAGAGAGGAATATAATGAGAGGAGATGGGGAGAGATAAAATAGAGAGAGAAACTATCTCATGTAAAAGAGGCAAGGGAAAATGGTTACAATGCGGGGAAAGAACAGGAAGGCAAAAGGAATGAGTCAACTTTATTCTCATTGAATTTGGCTCAGGGAGGGAATGACATACACACTAAATAGGGTATCTCACCCTACAGGAGTGTAGGGGGGAAGGGGATGAGAGGGGGGATGATGGAATGGTTGGCATGCTGTGGGGGGAGGCAAGTTTGAAGCACCCAATTTTGAAAATGGAGAGGTTCAAAGTAGAGAATAGAACAATAGAACATATGCGTGTATACATATATATGTATATATATATATATATATGCCATTATTAATATTATTTTACATGTAACTGGGAAATAAGATATACAGACACTGGGGCGTAGAGATTCACCATGCTCTACTGGAAAGTCAGAGGGGGTCAGAGAAGATATGGGAGACAGCAGATTGAAGGAGGCAATATCCAGTGGGATCGCTATTTTGGGGTGGTTTATAGGGGAAACATAGGGAGAAAATTTATAACTCAAAATCTGATGGAAATGAACGACATAAATTAGAAGTTAATAGAACATTTGATAAAAAAAGTAAAGATAGCCCATTTTCCCAGATATTTAAGTGGGGTGAGTGGAGGAGAAATTCAGGAAATCCTATCCTGGAAAAACCTACATGAGCTCTTACAAATAAATGATTGATCTGCTTTTCTAAAATATTTATGAAAAAAAGAAAAATATCTTGAGCTACTTTTCATCATAGCTAAGCAACTAATTATGCAAGCTTTTCAGCCTTGACCTGAAGTAAGTTGATATTTGTACTTTGAATACTCTTTCTTATGTTTACAATTACCTAGAGTAATGATCTGGGCAATTATAGGATATAATAGAGTACCAGGCCTGAAGTCAAGAAGACTTGAATTCAAATATGACTTCAGACATACTAGCTCTGTGGGTCATTTAACATTGTTTGACACAAATGGGGTCATGAAGAGTCAAACAGGGTTGAAAACAACTAAACAACAACAAAAAAGTAGTGGTGCAAAACTCAAATAGAATCAGATGCACTAGGAATGCATACAGGGCACATATTTACTTAGAAGACCTGATGTTAACATATCAACGATCTATTGTATTTTTAATTATTTTGTTAAATATTTACTAATTACATTTTTATCTGGTTCTATACTCAGGAATGTTAAATGGCATACTGACCTTTGATCTAGAGCATAACATTCATGCTATGAAAAGGGCAAAGATGGACCTGAATAAATTTAGTTAAAGCATAAGAAACTTGGATTTTATTTTAGCACCAGCAAAGTGATTTGTTTCAATACTCTTGTAAATCTTACAAAATTATAGAATATTTTATTGAATACATATTCATCTCCTCTTTGAATAACTTCAGAATTTTCAAATGGGATCCTGTTTCTTATGAAATCTTATCCATTTGCATGTTTAATATCATCTTTTATGAAATTATAGCTGAAGAAAACATACACACAGAGAAAGACAAATCTGTTCATTTGAAATGCTAAAAGGAGTTTCAAACAATGCACATAGTAATAAAGTATTTATGGTTGGGTTTTTTTTCATTTTTGTTTGTTTGTTTTTCAGATTTGTATTTCAATTCTCAAAGTATATCATGACATAGTAAATTTACCATCAAACAGTAAAATAACTCTGATGACCAATAAATTTTTAGAATTCCAAGGATGGCATTGAGTTGGTCAAACACAGATTGAATTCTGTTATTAATGATCTATGACAGAGCTACCTATTTAGCTCTTTAATATTCGCAAAATGTTTTAAAAATATTTTCTCATTTTATCCTCACAACAATCCTGGGAAATAGGTGCTATTCTTATACCTATATTCAGAGAGGAAGTTTGGTAATAGAAGGTTACATGTCTTGTCCACAGTCATATAGCCAGAAAGCATCTGAGGCTGGAATTGAACTCAGACTTTTCTGACTCCGGGTTCCTCACTTTATTCACTGCATCACCTAGGTAATTAGGTAAATAAGATATTCAGGCACTGAGGCACAGAGACTAGGCCGGTGCTTTGGGTTTGGTGTACAATCATTCAACATCTCCTGAATTTAATTGAATCACATTCCTTTTGAGCAAAATATTGAACTGCATGGTGCTTTTAAACATCAAACAACTCCACAAAAATGAATGTCTGTTCACAATGTCTATTAATAGTATTGTCGTGGTCATTTGCCCTTTTAGTGTAGACACAATCTTTGGTTACACAACATTGTTCATGGTCACATTAAATTAGACCACTTTGGATTTAATGACTCAGATGGTATTTAGATAAATTTGTGATACATCCTCTGTCAGTATAGGATCATACTGAAAAGATTTAATAATTAACCTTTATCAAAACTGTCCATTTTTTCATTGTGACTCACAAATGGTTATTCACCCTTTTCCAAAGACTGAGGAATGTCAGTTACTTTTTCTATTAGTTGTTCTGGCTAAGGCATTTTTTCTGCAGTTTAGACAAATAACCCTGATTGTTTTCATCCAATTGCACAATAGGCTGACCTTCTTTAAAATGTCTATGAAAAACAACTCAGAATATGATATCTCAAAAGCTGATATTTTTTCCTAATGATCATTAGTATTATGTCAATTGATGACACTCTAATTAATATGTGTTGTATGTGAGGGGTCTTTGCTGGTTGCATCTGTCATTATAGCAGAAAAAATATTAGTAAAAGCAAAATCCTGCTTCCTTAATGATCTACATGCTAGTCACCTATATTTTTTCTTTTCTTTTTTTTTTTGGAGGGCAATTGGGGTTAAGTAACTTGCCCAAGGTCACACGGCTAGGCTTTTTTTGTTTGTGTGTGTGTTAAGTGTCTGAGGCTGGATCTGAACTCAGGTCCTTCTGACTCCAGGGCCGACGCTCTACTCACTGCGCCACCTAGCCACCCCTCACCTATATATATTTTTTAAATAACAATTAGGTAGGAATTACTTTTTGTTTAGTCCTTAGTTTCCTTCCAGAGCACATGCTTAATCTAGTCAGATAAGAATTATTCTTATAATGGGGGAGTATCACAGAACAAGTCACAAGTTGGAATGTTTGATGACTTCAAATAGCAATTACACTGGACTAAATAATGTGAGAATCTCTTTCTATTAGTCATTGTTGAATTATTATGCACATTGGAACTTGTAATGTCATTATCTTCATGTAAATTTTTAACCAAGGAGTTTAAGTTATTTGCAATATAATTGAGGAATTCATTATAATTTGGTTTGCTTGCTACTTTTTTTCATAATGAAGAATCAATAGTTTAACATGGATAGAAGGTATCATACAATTGAATTAAAATGTAAAGTCCTTAGCTTAATATAGTATTTTAGTAAAGTATATTTGTAATAAGAATTGCATTCATTACATGCATCACACTTAATAGTCTATATCAGGAGGTTAGGAACTTGTATGTAGCCTTGAGACCACACATGGCCCTCTAGATCTTCAAGTGAGGCTCTTTGATTGAATCCAAACTTCATAGAACAAATCCTCTTAATGAAAGGATTTTTTAGGTAAAATTTTGACTGAGTCAAAAGGCTGCACCCAAGGGCCTGGAAGGCTGCATATGACCTTGAGGTGGCAAGTTTGCCACCTCTGGTAGATATAAATCAAAGAATTTTCTAGGGTGGGGCAGAGCAAAGATGGCAGAATAAAAGCAGGAAATGGTGTGAGCTACTGCTCCAACCACCAACAATACCTGTAAAATAGAACTCTAAACAAATTTTCAGAGAGAAACAAATCTCTTGCTGAAGGAAGTATGGCAGGCTAACAGGAAGGGTCTATTACTCCAAGCTGGGAGCCAAGCACAAAACTGTGTGAGTCATTCTGACCCAGACCAGAGGCTCAGACCTTTATCAGCAGCTTCAAGAGATTGGATCAATGGCAGCTGTGGTGGATTCCAGACTTTGGAACCCCAAAACCCCAAAGAGAAAGTAAAAGGTCAGTGGGGAACACTTCTACTTATGCTGTATGAGAGAAGAGTGTGGTCAGGCCCCTTCCTTACAGGGTGGTGGAGGAGACTATGGTTGCAACTGCTGCCACTGCTACTGCTTCTGGCTCCAGACCTACAGATCAAGTGACTGACCAGACAGCATTTTCAGGAATCTCTCTGCTGACACTGAGGCAGGATTCTCTTGCTTTACCCTGCTTACATCTGTGTCACAGTATTGGGTGGTGGTCCTGGGGTGAGGAGTGCTGGTGGGGCAGAGTTTGTTGAGGATGTGGAGAGAAAGTTCTCCTCACAGTTCTGAGTCTAGTACATGGAAAAATCTCTGACAACAGCTGCCCCAAAACACAGAAATTTGGTACACATCACTCTCCAATCTGGAAGCAGTGTTCTACCCTGGCAAAGAGCTCAAAAGTCAAGTAAATCAATGACAAGATGAGCAAACAGTGGATTCACAATCAGATTATTGAATCCTTTTTTGGGGACAAAGAGGATCAAAATAGAAAACCAGAAGAAGACAACAAAGTAAAAACTACTGCAACAAAAGCCTACAAGAAAAATATAATCTGGTCACAGATCATGGAGGAGCTCAAGACGGGTTTTTAAAATCATGTAAGAGAAGTAGAGGAAAAACTGGAAAGAAAAATGAGAATAATGTAAGAAAATCATGAAAAGAGATTCAACAGCCTGACTGAAGAAAATAACACCTTAAAAATAGACTAATGTAACGGTAATGGAATTTAAAGATCCCCCTGTACTGGCTTGGTTTTCAGGTTGAGTGTTAAAACCCAGAGCTTGTGAACCCCACTTGTGGGATGGACTTGTTGACATGAAAAGAGAGGGCTGGACTGGGAGGAGCTGGTACCATGGATTTAGAGAGGGACAAGCAGAGGAAGAAAGGAAGAATAATTTTTGGAAGCAGCCCTGTGGAGGCAGAAAGAGAGAGAGGATTGCTGAGGACCATTTCAAGTTGCCCAGGACATTTGAGAGTTGCCACCCAGAACTGCCAAGGACTGAGTAGACATGGCTGTGATGCCAATACTTTGTCTGTTTTGATGTTGTTTTGCCAGATTCCTCCAGTGGTGAAGGACAGTGCTGTTGTTGCAGAGGTCCTGAAACCTTGCTGTTGGTTCAGAGGTCCTTAGACTGTTCTACAGACAGAGAGTGAATTGTGTCCACTGGTGAAGGACAGTGCTGCTGTTGCAGAGGTCCTGGAAGCTTGCTGTTGGTTCAGAAGCCCTGAAGAAGGATTTTCTTGTCGTATGTTTAAAGAAATCCTGGAAGAAGGTCTTGTTAATGTTTCCAGGGGTCCTAGGACTGTTCTGCAGACAGAGTATGAATTAATGAGGACACTGGCAATGCATCCTGTGGCCTTGTTAAGCTTTGTCTCCCCAGAAACAGAGATTGCTAAGAACTTTCCTTAGGTCAAGATGAAGAAAAGACCTCTCTTTGGGTATTAAATGCTGTGATGATATCTTAACCTTGTTGTAACTCAGGGGTAGATGGCCTTTGTGCTCTTTACTGCCTTTTTTGAGAAGGTGGTAAGCATCTGTATTTTGAATTATGCAGTATATTTATTTTCTCTATTCTTAATTTATCACTGAATAAAATCAAGGGCTTCTATGCTGGTATTTTGAACCTTGGATGTTACCTTTGCTTGGCATTACAACTAACTCAAATGGCAAAAGAAGTCCAAAAAGCCAATGAGGAAAAGAATGCCTTAAAAGGCAGAACTGACCAGCTGTAAAAGAAATTTCAAAAACTCACTGAAGAGAATAATTCCTTCAGAATTAGACTGGAGCAAATGGAAGCTAATGACTTTATGAGAAATCAAGATACTATAAAACAGGTCCAAATGAATAACAAAAATAGAAGGGAATGTGAAATATCTCACTGGAAAAACCACTAACCTGGAAAATAGATCCAGGAGAGATGATTCAAAAATTATTGGACTACCTGAAAGCCATGATCAAAATAAAGAGCTTAGATATCATCTTTCAAGAAATTCTCAAGGAAAATTTCCCTGATATTCTAGAATCACAGGGCAAAATAAAAATTGGAAGAATTCAACAATTGCCTCTTGAAAAAGATCCCCAAAAGAAAACTCCTAGGAATATCATAGCCAAATTCCAGAGTTCCCAGGTCAAGGAGAAATATTACAAGCAGTCAGGAAGAAACAATTTGAGTATTGTGAAAACACAATCAGGAAAACACAAGTTCTAGCAGTTTCTACATTAAGGGATAAAAGGGCTTGGAATATGATATTCCAGAGGTTAACGGAGCTAGGATTAAAACCAAGAATCATCTACCCAGCAAGAATGAATATAATACTTCAGATAAAAATATGTTCATTCAATGAAAAAGAGGACTTTCAAGCATTCTTGTTGAAAAGACTAAAAATAGAAAATTTGACTTTCAAATACAAGAAGCAAGAGAAGCATGAGAAGGTAAACAGGGAAGAGAAATCATAAGTAACTTGTTAAAGATGAACTATTTACATCTCTAGATTGAAAAATGATCATTGTAAATCATGAGATTTTTCTCAGCATGAGGATAGTTGTGTGTATATATATATATATATATATATATATATATATATATATATATATATATATATATATACATATATATACATATATATATGTACACATAATACATACATATGCATGTATATATAGAAGGGTATGTGTGTATACATGTGGGTGTATGTCTATACATATATACATAGACAGAGGTCACAGAATGAGTAGAATATGAAGGGATGATATCTAAAAACAAAATTAAGAGGTGAAAGAGGAATATATTGGAAGAAGGAGAAAGGGAGGGATTTAATATGGTAAATCATCTCACACAGAAGAAAGAGAAAAGTGTTACAATGGAGGGGAAGAGCAGAAAGGTGAAAAGGAATGAGTCAACATTACTCTCACTGGATTTGACTTAAAGAGGGAATAACACACTCGATTGTGTGTTTTAATCTACAGGAAAGTAGGGGGTAAGGGGATAAGAGGGGGGAGTAATAGAAGGGAGGGCAGATTGTGGGAGAGAGTATTTAGAAGCAAACTCTTTTTAAAGGAACAGGGTTGGGGCAGAGTGAAGAAGGCAGAGTAGAAACAACTCTCCTGCACAGCTCCAGCTCCCACAATTTCCAAATTCATGTAAAAGGAGAATCTGAACAACCTCTGGAGCTCCAGAACCTACAAAATGACACAGAGAAACTAACCTGCCACTAAGGACAGCCCAGCAGCCCAGCAGGGAGCAGCCAGCACAGGGCTCTGGGAGCAAAGCCCAGGCCTACATGAGTCAAAGGTTTTAGCCCCAGGGTGGCCTGACCAGCAGCTGGCTCAAGAGACTCCAGAACACCAGAAGCTGTGGCTTTTCCAGAATTACCAACACACAGATGCCATGGACAAAGTGAGAGGTTAGTGCAGTATGGACTTTGGGACTCAGTTGTGAAAGCACATGGCATCTTTCCCTGGGGGTGAGAAACCACTGAGAAGCTTCAGCACAGCTTGTGCCACGTTGCCATGTTGCCACGTTGCCACATTGCAGCTTCAGCTCCTGGCCTGCAAACTGTAGGGAGATCTGGTGATCAGTCTTGGGGGTAATTGCTCCTGATTTAACCTTCTGGGATCTGGATGGTGGCCTGGGGTAGAGATCTTGGGGTGTGTGACTAACTTGCCAAAATGTGTGGAGGCTTCATAAAGGGCACCCAACTAATACCTCTGGCAGCTGAGAAAGCCCCAGTGTTTGAGACAGAAGCTCCCCTAGCTGGTGGCAGAGGCCTACTGTGGCAACAAGCCCAAAAGTTAAGTAATTGAGTGCCAACATGCCTAGGCAAAGCAAACAAATTAAACAGAAAAATTCAACTTTGGACTACTATTTTGGGGGCAAAGAGATAGAAGCATGGAAAAGGAGGAGGACTGGGACTTCAGAACTCCTGCACCAAAAGCCCCAAATGAAAATACGAGCTGCTTACAAGCCATAGAAGAGCTTAAAAAGGATTTTGAAAATCAAATAAGAGAAGTGTAGGAAAAATTGGAAAGAGAAATGAAAATTATGCAAGAAAATTATGAAAGGAGAGTCAATAGCCTTACTGAGTAAAATAATGCCCTAAAATAGACTAACTCAAATGGCAAAAGAGGCTGAAAAAGGCAATGAGGAGAGGAATGCCTTAAAAAGCCAAATTTGCAAGATGGAAAAAGAATCTCAAAGGCTCACTGAGGAGAATCTTTCTTTCAGATTTTGAAGGGACCAAAGGGAAGCTAGTGACTTTGTGAGAAATCAATATGCTGTTAAACATATCCAAACAAATGAAAGAATAGAAGGCAATGTGAAATACATCATGGGAAAAACCACTCACCTGGAAAATAGATCCAGGAGAGATAATTTAAAAATTACTGGACTACCTGAGAACCATGATCAAAGAAAGAACCTAAAAATCATCCTTCAAGAAATTCTCAAGCAAAATTGCCCTGATGTTTTTAGATCCAGAAGGCAAAATAGAGGTTGAAAGAATCCACAGATCACCTCTTGAAAAAGATCCCCCCACCACAAAAAAAAAAAAAAACTCCTAGGAATATTATAGCCAGGTTCCCCAATTCGCAGATCAAGGAGAGAATATTACAAGCAGCCAGGAAGAAAAAATTTGAATACTGTGGAAATGCAATCAGCATAGCACAGGATCTGGCAGCTTCTACACTGAGGGATTGAAGGGCATGGAATATGATATTCCGGCAGGCAAAGGAGCTGAGAATAAAGCCAAGAATCACCTACCCAGCAAAACTGAGTATCATGTTTCAGGGGAAAATTTGGTCATTCAGTAGAATAGAGGACTTTCAAGAATTCTTGGGGAAAAAATCAGAGTTGAATAGAAAATTTGACATTCAGATACAAGAAGCAAGAGATACTTGAGAAGCTAAACAGGGAAAAGAAATTATAATGAACTTATCAAAGTTTAACTATATACATTCCTACATGGAAAAACAATAACTATACTGATGAAACTTTTCTCAGTATGAAAATAGTTGAAGAAGGGTATATGGGCATATGAATACATATGTGAATGTGTGTGTATGTGTTTACAGGTATCTGTAGATAGAGGGCACAGGTTGAATTTAATAGGAAGGGATGATACTTAAAAGTGAGTTTAAGAGGTGAGAGAGGAAGACAATGAGAGGAGATGGGGAGAGACAGAATGGAGTAAACTCTCTCATAGAGAAGAGGCAAGGGAAAATGGTTACAAGGGAGGGGAAGAACAGGAAGGCAAAAAGGCAAAACCTTATTCTCATTGATTTTGGATTAGGGAGAGAATGACATACATACTAAATAGGATATCTCACCCTACAGGAGAGTAGGGGGGAAGGGGATGAAAGGGGGAATGATGGAAGGGAAGGAGGCAGGGAAGGGGGGAGGGAAGTTGGAAGCACCCACTTTTGAATAGGGACAGGATCAAAGTAGGGAATAGACCAAATGGGAGTTGGGATAGGAGGGAGGGAAATATAGTCAGTCTTTTAAAATATATATACTATGGTAATGTTTTGCATAGCTACCCATGTACAACATATACTGAATTGCTTATCTTCCCAGTAAGGGTGGGTGACAAGGGAGGAGGGGAATGAATCTGGAATTCAAAGTTTTAAAATCAAATGTGTAAAATATATATAAATAATATTGTTAATGCTATTTTACATATAATTGGGAAATAAGGTATGCAGGCATTGGGGCACAGAGATTCATCTTGCCCTACTGGAAAAGTCGAAAGGGTGTATGGGAGAAGATATGGGAGAGAGCAGATTGGATGAGGGGATATCCTGTGGGACTCCTATTCTGGGGTGGGGGTTGTGAAAAATGGGTAAAAATTTGTGACTCAAAATATTGCAGAAATGAATTATTTAAACCACAATTTAATAAAGCAATTGGAAAAGAAAAAGAAAAAAAAGAGAGAAAGGGACAAGGTTAAAGAAGAAAATAGAACAGTCTTTCACAATATAACTACGATGTAAATATTTTGCATAGCTACACATATACAACTTATATTGAATTGCATGTCTTCCCATTGGGGATGGGTGAGGAGGAAAGAAGGGAAAGAATCTGGAAATCAAAGTTTTAAAAACAGATTGTTTTTTACATGCAACTGGGAATTAAGATATACAGGCAATGGGGCATAGAAATCCATCATGCCCTACAAGAAAGAAATGGGGGAAGATATAAGGGGTATTCAATATGCTTGCTATCTTGGGGTGGGGGATAGGGCAGAAATGGGGAGAAAGTTTGTAACTCAAAATCTTATGGAAATGAATGTTGAAAACAAAGAATTTTCTATAAGAGTAATCAGACAGGAAGGAAAATGCTGATACTATTATACCATTGCAAAAGTAAAGCCATATACTTTGGCTTTGAATATGAGCTTTCTGCATATTTCTGCAATATCCATATTATACAGTTAGGAGCTTATTGAATAATACAACAACCCATGCTTCAAAACTTAAAACATAAAGTAACATTTTAGTTTCATTTTTAGGCATTAGTGTGTGCACAGCCTCAGTTGTATTAATGAAATCCAGAACATGGCTTACACATATAACTAGGCCTGTTAAAATGGTATCTAATTCAATGTCCTATAGGTATCTTAAATTCAATGTGTTCAAAACGGAATTTATCTCCCTCCTACTCCCATCATCCCCTACCCCCCAATATGATGTATTTCTATAAAGAAGATCACAATGCTTCCATTCACTCAGTTTTGTAACTTTGGGGTAATATGATATATATCATTCTCCATCACTCCCAAATATAATTAGTTACTAAATCTCATTTCTTCTACTTCCATAACATTCCTTATTCTGACCCCTTTTCTTCAGTCACCCAGTTACCACCCTGCTGCCTTGATTATCTTTTGCCTAAACAATTGAAGACTGGTCTTCCTATATCCAACCTCTCCTTTTTCAAATCCATTATTTACAAAGCTGCCATACCTGAGTCATTCTTAAGCACAGCTTTTACTATGTCATTCGCCAACTAAAGAATCTTCAGTGATTGCTTATTGCTTCTATAATAAAATACAAACTCTTATGTCTATTATTTTTGTCTTTATTAATTTGTTCGTTTACTTTTAGTTTACAAGATTTAATTCCCCAGTTCGAGTTTCAAATTTTCTCTCCCTTCCTCCTCTATGCCCCCCTCCATGGTGGCATACATTCAGTTATAGGATCTGCAGATAGTTTCATATTAGATATTGGTGAGATTATAAAGAAGGATTGTATGGCATAAAATGAACAATGGGAAAAAGGAAACAAAACCAAACGGAAAAAAAAGAGCAGGTAATTTGCTTCAATCTGCATTCAAACTCTCTTCTTTCTAGTTCTTTCTCGGAATGTTGACATCTCTCTCCATCATGAGTCTTTTGGAGATTACTTGTAGTCCTGCATTTCTGAAAAGAGTTCAGTCTATCAAAGTTGGTCATCACATATATGTTGGTTCTGCTCTTCTCACTCAGCATCAGTTTGTATAAGCCTCTCCAAGTAAATATGAAGTCCATCTTCTCTTTGTTTCTTATGACGCAATAGTATTCCATTACATTCATATACCATAACTTGTTTAGCCATTCCCCAACTTACGGGCACCCCTTTAATTTCCAATTCTTTGCCACCACAAAAAAGAGCTGCTATAAATATTTTTGTACATATGGGACTTCCTCCCGCTTCTATGATCTCTATGGGATATAACCCTAGAAGTGGTATTGCTGAGTCAGAGGATATGAAATTACTTATATCCCTTTGGGCACAGTTCCATATTTCTCTCCAAAATGGTTGGATAAGTTCACAACTCCACCAGAAATGCATTAGTGTTCCAATTTTCCCACATCCTCTCCAAAATTTATCATTTTCCTATTTTGTCACCTTAGCTAATCTGACTGGTGAGATGTGGTACCTCAGAGTTTTTTGATTTGCATTTCTCTAATCAATAGTGATTTAGAGCATTTTTTCATATACTTATAGATATCTTTAATTTCTACCACTGAGAACTGTTCATATTCTTTGACCATTTATCAATTGGGGAATGACTTGTATTCTTATAGATTTGACTCAATTCTCTGTATATCTTTAGAAATGAGGCCTTTATCAGAGACATTGGTTGTAAAAATTCTTTCCCAATTTCCCACTTCCCTCTTAATCTTGATTACATTTGGTTTGTTTGTACAGAAGCTTTTCAATATCGTGTAATCAAAGTTATCCATTTTTCATTTTATAATGCTCTCTAATTCTTGTTTGGTCA
The DNA here is from genome assembly GCA_011680675.1 of Gymnobelideus leadbeateri. NCBI lineage: Eukaryota > Metazoa > Chordata > Mammalia > Diprotodontia > Petauridae > Gymnobelideus > Gymnobelideus leadbeateri. Next base: position 307,559 of record WOXC01007699.1, on the reverse strand, counting down.
TTAAGTCTTCCCCTCTCCACAAATCAGGGAAACTATTCCTTGCTTTCCCAGATTACTTACAGTATCATCCTTTATACCTAGATCATGCACCCATTTAGACTTAATTTTGGTATACTGTATTAGATAATGGTCTATGCCCAGTTTCTGCCATACCATGTTCCAGTTTTCCCAGCAGTTTTTGTCAAGTAGTGAGTTCTTAACCCAAAAAGTAGGGTCTTTGGGTTTATCAGAGAGCAAATTATTATAGTCATTGACTGCTGAGTCTTATGTACCCAATCTATTCCATTGATCCACTGCTTTATTCCTCAGCCAGTACCAAATAGTTTTGATGACTGATGCTCTATAATACAGACTAATATCTGGTATAGCTAGGCCACCTTCCCTAGCATTTTTTTTTCATTAATTCCCTTGATATTCTGGTCCTTTTGTTCTACCAAATTAATTTTGTTGGTATTTTTTCTAGTTATATCAAGTAATTTTTTGGTAAATTGATTGGTATGGCACTAAATATGTAATTCGATTTAAGTAAAATTGTCATTTTTATTATATTAGCTTGACCCAGCCATGAGAATTGATGTTTTTCCAATTAGTTAGATCTGACTTCATTTATGTGAAAAGTGTTTTGTAGTTGTGTTCATATAGGTCCTGGGTTTGTTTTGACAAGTAGATTCCTAAATATTTTATAATATCTACAGTAACTTTAAATGGGACTTCTCTTTCTATCTCTTCCTGTTAGATTTCATTAGAAATGTACGGGAATGCTGAGGATTTATGTCGGTTTATTTTATATCCTGCAACTTTGTCAAATTTATTTATTGTCTCAAGTAGTTTTTTACTTGATTCTCTAGGATTCTCTAAGTATATCATCATATCATCTGCAAATTGTATAATTTCATTCCTTTGATTTCTTTTTCTTCTCTAATTGCTATACTGCTAACATTTCTTGTACCAGATTGAATAAGAGGGGTAATAGTGGTCACACTTGTTTCACCCTTGATCTTATTGGAAATGCTTCTAGCTTATTCCTATTACATATATTTGCTGATGGCTTTAAATAGATGCTACTTATTATTTTAAGGAAGGCTCAATTTCTTACTTCTTCCCTCCTTTCTAATCCCCCTTCATAGCCCTTCCCCCCTCCTGATGCCTGTAGGATATGATAGATTTTTATACTTAATGTAATATGTTATTTCTTCTTCGAACCAAGATTGACAAGAACAAATCTCATATAAATCTCTTCTCCCTCCCCTCTTTTCCTCTATTATGATACATTTTTCGTCTCTTCTCGACAGAGTCCTATACTTAACTGGTTGTTATTCCCTCCTTGCACCAGAATCAATGAGGGAAGAGCCCATAAAATGCTCATCTCCCTCCCTTCTTTCCCTCTATTATATTGTATGTATGCCTCTTTGAGTGGCATAATTTACCCTTTTCCACTTCATTCTTCTTCCATTGCAGTCCCTTTGTAGCCCTTAATAAAGTTTTTTATCATTATTTTGTGTAATATATACCGATACCTTCTACTTGTCTATAAACAGTTTGCTTTTACTAAATAAAAGAGTGTGTGTGTGTGTGTGTGTGTGTGTGTGTGTGTGTGTTTCTGCATGTGTTTTCCTTGTTTACCTTTCTATGTGTCTCTTGTGTCTAGTAATTGGAGGTTGGATTTTCCATTGAGCTCTGAATTTTTCATCAGGAAGATCTGGAAATCTGTTATATCCTTGAATGACCATCTCCTTGCCTGGAAGAATATGTTCAGTTTTGCTGCTTAGTTGATCCTTGGTTGTAACCCAAGCTCTTTTGCCTTGTGAAAAAATTGCATTCCACTTCCTCTGATCTTTCAGTGTAATGGCTGCCAGATCCTGTAAAATCCTCACTGTGTTTCTGTGATATTTGAATTGTTTCTTTCTGGCTGCTTGTGGTATTTTCTCCTTTACTTGGTAGTTCTGGAGTTTGGCCACAACATTTTGCAGACTTTTCAATTTAGGATTTCTTTCGGGAGGTGTCCAGTAGATTCCCTCGATTTCTATTTTACCCTCTGGATATAGTATCTCAGGACAATATTCCTTGATGAGCCCTTGGAAGATGTTGTCAAGGCTGATTTTTTCATCGTGATTTTCTGGTAGGTCTATGATTCTCAGATTATCTCTCCTGGAACTGTTTTCTAGTTATTTTTCCATTGAGATATTTGACCTCTTTTTCTAATTTTTCATTCTTGATGTTTTGTTTGACTAATTCTTGGTCCCTCATAGTTATTCACTTCAATTTGGTTGATTCTACTTTTTAGCTAAGTATTTTCCTCAGTTTTTGGAGCTGCTTTTTCATAACACACATTTTTCTTTTTAAGGAGCTGTTTTCTTCATTGTAATGTTTTGCTTATTTTGCAATTTTGATTTTAAAAGAATTATTCATTTTATCTTCTATCTCTCTCACTTGGTTTTCAAAGTTCCTTTTGAGCTCATCTAGGAATGCTTTAGGTGCTTGAGTCCAGTTCCCTGTTGAGACTTCAGCTGTGTGTATGGAGTCATCATTATCTCCCTCTGGATTTGGTTCCTCCCTCTCAAGATAGTAGGACTCCAGAGTCTTTATATTTGCAGTCTGCTTTTTACCCATTTTGAGGCAGGGTGCTAGCTACACCCTTCCTCTAGGCTTCCCAAGACTTTACTGTTTAAAGTTTTGCCCTGGGGCAATTATTACTATGTTTTTAGGGTCAGAGAGGGGATTGGAGCTGATGGGGTTCACTCTGTCATCCTGGTCCCTGGAAGTCCAGATAGGGTTTTTTTTAAATTTCTAGGCTGTGGATTGGTAGTCTCAGGTATAGCTGCTGCCCCTGGCAGGGGTCCTGCATTTGACTCTTACCCTGCTCGGTCCAGTCCTAGCCCTGCAATGATAGGCCTAGCAGTAGCCATGGTGGTTGGTGGGTCAACTTGCCACCACATTGATCAGGCCTTGTCTGGGCCTTGGCAGGGTTGCCTTCCAGGCCTCTGCCTTATGTCTATTATTTAAAGCCTTTCATGAACTCCCTCCTCCCCCAAGAGAAAGTAATGTCTCTGAAAGCAATTGAAAACATGAAGAAGACAAAGAAAAAAAATCTATTCTTATTTTTTTTAAAAAGATAATTTTCTTGGAAAATCAGAAAAGAAACTAATTGAGACAGTTAATAACTTAAATAATTAAAAAACATAAAATAAACCCACAATAATCATTAGTATTGTTTATAGCACTACCTCAATTTAGTAACCATGAAAACCATTTGGTACTGATCAAATTAGAGATGTAAACCAATGGAATAGATGAGACAAGGAGGAATCAGAGACATTTGAATAAAAAAAAAGTGTCTGATACTTTTGAAAACATCTCAAAAAACACTCTTTGAAAGGAATTGGTAGGAAGGCAGAAATTCAGTTTCACAGCTATTAATTTTCAAATAACCTCTTGCATCACATATCACAATAAAAACAAAGCAAATATAAAGCAAGAAAGGGAAAGGAGGAAGGTGTCAGTATATGTCAAAAATGGGACTTAAACTCCTTCTTTTCCTGTCTCTGAAAATGATTTTCTATTTACTAAGGAGGAAATGGAGAGAGAAGAGAAGGAAATAAACATTTATACAGAACCTACTATGTGCCAGGTACTTCACATTAACTCTGTAGTACTGTTATTATCCCCATTTTACGGTTGAAGAAGGTGAGACAAACAAAAGTTAAGTGTCTTGCCCAGAGTCACACAGCTATGGATTTAGACTAAGATTTTCCTGACTTCAGGGCCAATACCCTATCCACCATGCCACCAGCTACATCTATTGTGTCATGATGGCTCTTACACATGAGGCTGAAAATGGGATACACATGTAAGGAATGGAATAGAATGGAATGATACATGACAATGAAAAGACAATGAAACAACTGATTCAGAGAAACTTGGAGAGTTGTAATAATTCATGCACAGTGAAATGAGCACAGCCAGAGAATAATTTATAAAATGAATACAATAATGAAAAAAAAACTTTGAAAGACTTAAGAACTCTGAACAATAGAAGCAACACTCATGATTTTAGAGGACTATTAATGAAGCATGGTTCACACCTATTGACTATGAGGTAATAAACTATAAGTGTGGTATGAGACATGAATTTTGAGACAAGAGCAATATGAGGATTTGTTTTCTTAACAACTTTTTTTTTACCAGAAAAAAACTTATTTTTAGGGTGGAGGGGAAATTCAGCGATATCAAAAATAGAAGAAAAGAGTATCAATGATATATTAATAAAATCCACAAAAGAGAGATATTCAGAAAGGGACATAAACAAGGAGGGCAATTTTGTTATTACTCTGTTAAATTAAATGCACACTTTAAGAAACAAACTATATGTAAAAGCTGACAGTTTATCTTTTTTCTGAGTTTTTGTATATTGAAATCTTCGTCTTTGAAAAGTTCATAACAATTTTTTTTCTTTCAAAAAAGGCAAACACATTCCTACACATTCTTTGGAGCCTTGAATTGGTCAAACTGCTCTAAAAAGTAATTTGGTACTATAGTAATACTATAGTATTTGTCAGCATGTTCCCTCAAGCAATTTAAGGGAATCTACAAAATGGAAGCTAAAGACTTGTTCAGGGCCAGATTGAGGAGATTTTGCCTGCTCCCATATTATTCCTTGTTACCATTTAAAGATTAGAACTAAGTGAATACAAAAGCTACTTATCTTTTCCTTAAATTCTTCTCACTAAATTCCTGCTTTGATAATGCATCCCTAAGGACTACCAGGACATCAAAATTACTAATCTTTATTTGGCACTTTTTGCCAAAGGAAAATCCCCTGTTGTTCCCTTAAAGGTTTTGCCAATTATAATTATACTTTAATTATACAACTGTCAATCCTCTTATAAAGTGTTTACATTGTATCTGAATACAAAGACACATGAGACTATTATTCCTATCATTCTAAACTATTTACTGATTTTACTAGGGTAAAGTTTGAGATAACTTTTACTAAAATAGTTTGTAATTACCAAATTAACATTAAACTTGTGTAAAAGTAATCTTTTAAGAGCACAAGTCTATTTTCATTTATACAGCATGATTCCAACTTTGCTCTGAAGGACCAAAGGTTCAAGTTGTTGCTGTTGTTGTTGTTGTTGTTGTTGTTTTGTTTTGTTTTGTTTGTTTTGTTTTCAGTAAACATTTGTTTACTTAAAACCTAAGTAAACCTCTGAATTTCAAGGCGTGATTAGGGAATGGGGTAAAAAAAAAATCCATTTTGTTCATCTTCAAGATGAAAAATGTTCAGTTCTCAAGCTATAATTTGCCTAATGGCTAAAAGTTCCTTGCTAGTTCTCCCCTTCTCCTAAATTATGTATGCATTTTTCTATTTACATGTTATATCTCTCCAACAGATTGTAAACTCCAGGAATACCAGCAGGAAGTGTTTTCTGACTTATACAGAGTAGGTGTTTAACAAATGCTTATTATCATATATTCTTAATGTAGTTAAGCCCATCCTGTCTACTAATCCAAGGTTCTACATACCAGTTTGACTTAGCTGAAAATATGTGGGCTATTGGAGATAGTGTGCTTTTTTCCATCTGATTTAAAATGTGATATCTAAACCCTGAAAGGGAGTCACATTATGTAAGATTCTTAGTTTGACTATATAAGACTTGAATTAATATAAAGTAGAAAGAATTATTTCATTTCAATCCAGTATAGACATAATTGTCTTAGTATCTGGATGGGGACTAATTACTAATAAAACTTAGTCTTAGGAAAAAAAGAAGATGAAAGGTAAGTGGATTTGGGGGGGATGACACAGACATCTAGCACATTCATCACACATCTCTATGATCCAGGTTTGTACAATTCTGAAAAAGATTTTGGATATTACCTTGTGCTATTAAACTGTCAATAGGATGTCTCAAGCTATGGAATTACATGTTTCTAAATTCCACTAGAAACTTTTTGTGCTTTATTGTTGACAAGGAAAACCCAGGCTCCTCTGAACTTTATAGCAAAATAAAAGATGAAACAATATGTCTAGTGTTCTGGAGTAAAATTCCTCTGGCATAAACATCCATTCTCCTTTCCTTTCATTCCACAGGCTACTCTTCCCAATTTATATCAGCAATTCAATATAATACCTAATCACTGAGAACCCACTAGGGGTAAGACATCATGATGGGCAAGATATTGGGGTCGGGACATAAAGAGTAAAAATGGACTCTACAGACTCTTGGAGTTAGAATCAACTTTAGAGGTTATCCAGGTGAACCCATACCTGAAGGATGAATCATTCCTGCTCCAAAAAGGAGAGGACAGCTCTTTTCATCATGAAGAAGTCCATTTCATTACCAGCAATTCTAACTTCCTATAAGCTGTTCCTTATATTGAGCCAAAATATGCTTCCTTATAAACTCTATCCATTTGTCCTAGCTCAAAGCATAAGCAGATGAATTTCCCCTTAGTATGACAACCCTTTAAATACCTGAACATTCTAATCAGGAGTGTTGTTGTCTCCAGGTAAATATGCCTAATTACTTTTACCAGTGTTCAAAGTGTGTGTGTGTGAGTGTGTGTATATGTGTGTTATAATTTAGGGCAACTACTCATTTGCATTTAGTTGTTCTATTTCCCACAGAGTCCTACACATATTAGGTAGCTTAATAAATACTGGATAATTAAGTGATTAAGGGCAAGGCATGTTCTACAATATATACAATCAAGCAATAAGCATTTATTAAGCACCTTCTTCATGCTGGAGATAAAAGTACAAAGAATCAAACAGTCTCTACTTGCAAGAAATTTATATTCCAAAATGGAATATAAGTACATATAATAGTAGGTAAGTGGAAAAGATACAAATATGAAGGAATTATAATTAAAAACAAATGTGTTTTGGAAGGGAAGTAATTAGTATTTGGGGGGAGGGGGTTGGACTGGAAAGAGTTTCATGCAGAGGATGGATCTTGAGCTATTTCTTAAAAAGATTGAGATTCTGGGTGTTGGGGTGGGGTGGGGGGAGAAGGAAAGGAGAGAGAACAAAAGTATGGGGTAGGAAATGAGAAATACCAAGAAAAGGCCAGTTTGGATAGATGACAAAGAAAGAATAGTGACAATTAAGGCTAGGAAGATTAGTTGAGGTCAGATTGTGTAGCTTTTAACAACTAAACAGAGGAGTTATATTTTATCCTAAAGGTCAAAGAAAGCCACTGGAGCTGACTGATTAGGAGTCACCTGGTGAGATCTGTACTTAAGAAGAATTGCTTTGGTGGCAATGTACACAATGGATCAAAGCAGGAAGAGACTAGTTAGGCACTATCACAATAACCTAGAAGATAGGTTATTGGAGTCTAAAAGAAAAATGACAGCTGTGGGTGGAGGGAGGGGGTCACATGTGAGAAATGTTGTAGTTGTAGAAACTTTTGGAGAATTAAAGATAAAGCAGAGGGGGCTGCTAGGTGGTTCAGTGAGTAAGAGCGTCGGCCTCGGAGTTGGGATGACCAGAGATTGAATCCGGCCTCAGAAAATGAGCACCCACACATAAATAATGACTGGCCGTGTAACCTTGAGCAAGTTACTTAACCCCAATTGCTTAAAAAAAAAAAAAGATAAACCAGAGAAACCAAGAGATATTTTAAAATGGTAGTGTCTTCTCTACAAAGCAGAGGTTTGGAAAATGGTTTGAGTGGGAAAATAATGGTTTAATATTAGAAATACAGAGTTTGTGATAATATCACACAACCCTTCTTGAAATTTCCAATAAATAATTGGTGACAGGATTGAAACATGGGCACAGGAAGATTGGAGATCAATTTAAAGAATTTGGTGTCATCTTCTCAGTGATGATAGCTAGGGTTGTGAGAACAGGTGAAGTTACTAAGGAGTTCTAAAGAAACAAGGGGCATCTAGGGTGCTAGCCCTGGAGTCAGAAGGACCTGACTTCAACTCTGACCTCAGACACTTTCTAGCTATGTGATCTTGGGTGAGTTACCAAACCCTTTGCCTCAATTTTCTTCATCTGTAAAATGGGTTAGAGAAGGAAATAGCAAACTACTCCAGTATCTTTGCAAAGAAAATCCCAAACAGGGCAAAGAGTGAGACACAATAGAACAACAAAGATACAAGAGAAGAAAACCTAAGATGGCCCTCGAGAATGTCCACAAGTTGGAGAGTGCAAAATGTCTGATAAGCCAGCAAAGAAGATTAAGAGGGAGTGGATGGATGGAAAAACCAGGACAGAGTATTTTCACGAAAACAAAGCTTGGAGAGAGTATCCAGGAAGAGAGAGGTCATCAGCAGTACCAAACACAGCAGATAGGTAGAAAGGGATGAAGGCAGAGAAAAGATCATCAGATGTGGCAATTAAGAGATTATTGGTAACTTTTAGAGAAAGAAGTTTCAGTTGTGAGAGCAGTTTTCGGTCTGCTTTGTTCCTCCCTTCTTCCCCCGCCCAGCCTCCCCGGCCCTCCCCGGATGGTGCATGGCTGGGACTGAGCCACCGCGGCAGAGGTAGCACTGGGGTGGCTGAGTCCAAGCCACGCCATGGACTACACATGCAGATAGGACCACATTAAGCCCACAGAAGTGGTAGGACTACCGTCTTAACTTGTGAGCTGTCCAAGAGAACTGACCGTGTCTATTAAGGACCACAGCCCCACCACGGGAATGGTCACTGTCATTGTCATTCTCATTGCCATTGCAGCCCTGGGGGGCCTTGATCCTTGGCTGTTGGTGTTATTTGCGCCTACGGTGTATCAGTCAGTCAGAAGATGAAGACAGTATTGTGGGTGATGGAGAAACTAAAGAACCCTTCCTTTTGGTCCAGTATTCAGCTAAAGGTCCTTGTGTGGAGAGAAAAGCAAAGCTGACCCCTAATGGCACAGAATTCCATGGCTAAGATAACCCTTGGCACAGATGCTCACGGGTACTAAACCTTGTATACAACCAGCAGGAAAAATGGAGAAGAACAATTTGGACATGCTGCTCTCTAAGAAGAACTGAGTTTAAATTTCACATTATGGTCTTGCTGGGTTTTGTTATTGCATGCACTGAGACCTGTGTCCTGAACCTAAACTCCTTGGCCCTGGGAGTTGGCTAACCTGTTTGGTGGTACTGTCCATTGCAGGCAATGGACAGACCAGGCCCTGCTGGTATAAAAGGAATGAAAGCATTTTTGTTACTTGAATGTTTAGCTGAGCCTGTTTTTGATGGAGCTACTACTGTAATGTGAACTAGCTAACAAAACTGTGAACTGTAAATAGGCACCAGAAGCACTTGGTTTTGTTTTGTTTTAACTTAAAAAAAATAATATAGCACATGGAAAAAAAAAGTTTCAGTTGAGAGATGAACTGAGAAGTTAGATTGCAAAAGGTTAAGAAATGAGGGAAAGGAGAGGAAGTGAAAGGACTGAGTGTAGACAGATTTTTCCAAACTTGAGTGAGAAAGGGATTGGACAAGAAAGGAGAGGACAAGATCAAGGATACATATTAAGGGTTTAAATTTGGCAAGAGTAAAAGTCATTTCCTTGTCATAAACTGGGGGAAAGGAGAAAGTATGAGATGATGTCAAAGGGTTTTAAGATGAAAAAAAGGAGAGTTCAGGTTGAATGACCTTGCTTTTCACAGTGAAGTAAGAAGTGCTATTCTCACCTGTGAGAAAGAAAATAGGAGGAAAAATGGAAGACTTGAGAAGGGAAAGAGAAGATTTACCCTCCAAGTTATTTGCAATATTATAATTTTGCCTGAGTGACATTTTCACTGATAATCGATATTGTGTTTTAAATCATTTTTTCTTGATATACCTCTCAGGTATTAATCTATTTTATTAGAGAATTTTGATCTACCAGAGCAGTCCAGCTTCTATTCTGCAGTTGCAACCAAGGCCATCTTATCTAAAAGGTACATGAGGTATTATGTCTAGATTGCATAAAAAATAAAGTTCTTTGGGAAAATTGTTTGAACTTTTTAACAAATATAGTTCAGTACAACAAATTTGATTCACCAACATATATTCCATGTTTTAAAAAATCTTTAGTAAAGGTCTCTGGATATATATCTACATCTGTGCAAGAACATGGGCAAAAATAAACAATATTTACATAATGATATCGTCATGTTAATATAAATCTTTTATTTCATCATTTGAAATAAATCCAATTTCTTGGAGAGATGAAGCTTTTGAATTTTTGTTGCAAAATCATACTTATAAATGTTTTAATCAAATTTCCTACCAAACAGACTATCCTAAAATCACAATACCATGCACATAGTAAGTATTTAATAAATATTTGTTCAATTCAATTAAAGGACCTTCATCTAGTTTGTACTGAATCATTTGGCTAAGTGTTGAGTATAGAAAGAGGAATAGATTTTGACTCAGAAGACATAGGTTTGAATCTTGGTTTTGCTCCTTGCTACCTTTGTGACCTTTGGAAAGTCAGTTAGCCTTCTCCAGGCCTCAGTTTCTCCATTCATAAAATGAAGGCTTGGAACATTATTCATTTCAAGTTGAAAAATAAATGGGGTTATTAAACTATACATAAGGATCCCTGTGGGCCATATATTAACCTAGAAAACCATATGTGAACAGTACCTCTTATTTATTTTCATTTTATCTCATTTATTTCATTAATGTTCATATTATCTCATATTTATTTTATTAAATTTTTCACAGTTACTTTTTAATCTGGTGTAATGTCAAGCTCAGAAGTACTTCACACCTTGTTTCACCTATTGAATTAACACCTTGTTCAAGTTTCTTTTGAAATTTGCTTCTGGTCTATTGAGAAAAAGAATGTATAAACCCCAAAACTTGTGAACCCTAGAACTCATGAACTCCTGCAACAGGAAGGGGAGGAGCTATACTGTATATAAAGGGGAGGAGCTGTACTGTATATACTGTGTGTGTATATATACTGTATATAAAGGGGAGGAGCTATACTGTATATACAACCCGGAAAGACAAAATTTCCTGGGGTGAGCATCGTGGAGGCACGGCAGTTGCCGCTGGACTGAAGAATGAATTGAGAAATGAGAACTGAAAAGAGGATTCTTGGGGTGGCAGGGTAAAGAAGGAGAAAATTTGTGGCATCCTGGCACTCTGTCTGTTCTTTCTGTGTTGATGTTTGCTTGTGATACTTTGTGCAAAAGCCCTGGGACCTTACTGGAAGCCCTGAAAGAGGATTTTCTGGTTGTATGTTTACAGAAGTCCTGGAGGAGGGTTTCAGAGGTCCTGGGACTTTACTGATGATTTGTGCTGACATCTTGGACTTTGTGGGTCTGAGTTGATTTCACGGGCAGATAGTGAATTGATGATGGTTCCAGCAATGTTCATGAATATTATTGTGACTTTGTTAAGCTTTGTCTTTCCAGAAACAGGAACTGTGAAGGACTTGAGGTGGACTGGACACTGTAAACTTCAATATGGAATGGGAACTGGACAAAGAGCTGGACAAGTAACTGGGAGCTGCCTGCCTTTGAACCCAGGTGACAATTGGAGCTGGGACCATGGAAGGGGAACCATGGAAGCTGAGAGCCAGCCTTGAATCAAGCTGAAAGAAGACTTTACTTGGATACTGTGTACTGATTGAGAATATTATGATTTACTATGGCCTAAGGGTGGAGAACTTTGACTTTTGTACTTTGTGATTGAAGTAAGGATTTTGTGATTGACTAAATGAATGTACTTGATTTACAACTATGTGACTACTTTGCTGAAAATGATGTGGCCATTTTAGTGATAAATTGTTGAGTTGTGACATGGTGGATGCTGTATTTTGATTTTCTGTGATAAGATGTAACATTGTAAATGCCGTACCTTGATTTTCTGTGGATGTTTTGCTTTGATTTGTTATTGAATAAATAGAGAGTTTGCCATACTATGTAATCAGAACCTTGAAAGCTGTTCACAGCAGCAGTCCTCTGGAAAGCTGCTCATGCATGGCTTTACATCTGGCTAAGGCAGAAGCCCATTGGGACCATGTGTTTGACATCTCTGGACAAGATGGCCCCTATAATCCCTTTTACCTCTAAATCATGGGTCTCAGGGCAGCTAGGTGGCACAGTGAATAGAGCACCAGCCCTGGAGTCAGGAGGACTGGGTTTCAGATTCAGCCTCAGACACTTAACACATACAAAATAAATCTAGCCATGTGACCTTGGGCAAGTCAGTTACCCCCAATAGCCCTCAAAAAAAAAAGCAAAACAAATAAATCATGTATCTCTTTCACACATAATGAAATCATAATGGTATAGAGCTAGAAAGAATCTTAGATGCCTTGTATGTCAACCCTTTCACTTTAAAGAAGAGTCGTTGGACCAATAAATGATTTTATCAAGATAATACAGGCAGTAAGAGATAGAGAGGTAGGATTTGAACCAAGGTCCTATGATTCCAAATCACATGCTCTTGCCATTGGTCCATACTGCCTTTATACTACTTTATTTATCTATTCCATTAGATATCACCAGCCAACAGCTTACTTATTACTTTCTTTCAAGGAACTAAGTGGTAGCCAGTGTTTCAGCATTATGACACTTTTAGGATACAAATAGCTCTTAAACTTACTATTTTTATCTATAAAGAAACTAGGTGAAAAAATTGAGTACTGGGCCTGGAGTCAGGAAGACTCATCTTTCTGAGCCCAAATCTGGCCTCAGACACTTACTAACTATGTGACCCTAGGCAAGTCATTTAATCCTGTTTACCTCAGTTTCCTCATTTGTAAAATGAGTCAGACAAGAAAATGACCTACTACTCCAGTATTTTTGCCAAGAAAACCTCAAATGGGTTCATGAAGAACTGGACACAACTAAAATGACTAAGCAACAATAATAATGTATAAGTTATATCTGTACATATACTTTTATACATATAATAACTTATGTATATGTATTTTGCCTCATACCGCACTTTGAAGTAGGTTATTCCAGATGAAGAAAGTGGGGCTTGGAAAGGTTAAGTAATTTAACAAAGATCACATAACTAATAAGTGGCAGAATCAGAATTCTAACAGAACTGAAGATGGAAGCAGTTTAATATAATGGATAGAGTGCTGAACTTAACAGCCAAGAAGATTTAGGCTCAGATCTTGGCTCTGACTGTCTACCAATCAATTCTACGCATTTTCACTGGCTATCTCCAGTGCCTGTTATATGCTACCTCTTCAGCTAAGACTATTTAATTTCTTCAATACTCAGCTCAAATTATACTTTCTGTAGGACATCTATGATATCATATCCGTCCTTTCCTCATTAATAGTGCCTTCTTTTATATACCTGCATAGATAGATAGATATTTAGATAGATAGATAGATAGATAGATAGATAGATAGATAGATAGACAGACAGACAGACAGACATAAAGGTGTGTGCTTGTGTGTGTGTTTATGCAGCTAGGTGGTGCAGTGGACTGAGTTCCAGGCTGAAGTCAGGAAGACTCATCTTTATGAGTTCAAATCCAGCCTCAGACACTTCTTAGCTGAGTATCCCCAGGCACATCACTTATCCCTGTTTGCCTCCGATTCCTCATCTATAACATGAGTTGGAGAAGGAAATGACAAACCACTCAAATATCTTTGCCAAGAAAATTCCAAGTGCGGTCACAAAGAGACTGAACTTCTTGAAAAAAAAAAGCTTCTTGAAAGCAGAGGTTGTGTTTTAGCCTTTCTTTTCATGCCCAGCATTTGGTTCATAGTAAATGCTTAAGAACTACTCCTTGACAGACTTCTGGGTCAGTCAATTGTCTTCTTAGAGTTTTAATTTCCTCATCTGTAAAATGAGGGCATTTAACTAGATATCCTCAAAAACCCCTTCCAGCTCTAGATCAGATGTTTTTGTTTTCATGATTTTGTGTCATATACCATCCTGGCAATCTGGGAAAGCCTATTGTATCATCCCCAAATAATATTTTTATGTACATGAAATAAAATACTTAGGATTATGAAGGAAATCCAATATATTGTAATATATTTATCAAATTAATAATTCAAGCTTTAATTTTATGTTATCGAAGCCAAGTCTTAAAGACTCCATATCCCATATCCAAATGGAAGTTGCAGATTAAAAGAGAAGTGTGGGAGGGTTTGTGTTCTTTTTTCCCCAATCATTTGGCTATAGCACTCAAACAAAAGTAGTTCATGGAAATAGAGAATTCCACAATGCAAGAGCAATTTCCTAAACTTTTAAAATCCTTTCCTAGGGGCGGCTAGGTGGCGCAGTGAATAGAGCGCCGGCCCTTGAATCAGAAGGACCTGAGTTCGGAGCCGGCCTCAGACACTTAATCCACACAAACAAAAACCTAGCCGTGTAACCTTGGGCAAGTTACTTAACCCCAATTGCCCTAAAGGGGCGGCTAGGTGGCGCAGTGAGTAAGAGCGACGGCCTCGGAGTTTGGATGACCCGAGATTAGATCCGGCCTCAGAAAATGAGCACCCACGCATAAATAATGACTAGCCGTGTAACCTTGAGCAAGTTACTTAACCCCAATTGCTTTAAAAAAATAAAATAAAATAAAAATAAAATTAAATTAAAAAAATAAAAATCCTTTCCTTACTAGATTGCTCCAACCCAAATGTTCAATGTAATTATTCCAATGATTTTTCAAAAACTAAATAAATTTATACACTTGGAAGAAAGAATCTCATGGTTTTTCATCTCTAATCCAAGGCAACATTTGCAAGATGATCCCAGAATATCACAGTAAAAACAACATCAACAAATAAACACCCCTCACTTAGTCTTTTTCCTGTGTCCTAATTCCATAATTAAAATAGCTGAAATTATGATTTGTTTGGCATTTGATATAACTAGTGATTATTTCTGTGTTTGTACTTAAGTTGCAAAGGTTGCAGGTAATTAACTTCCTCTGTGTATGTGATTTTTAATGACTTGGAAGCCCCATCAATGCACATCCTCTTCATCCAAGCTTGTCTTTGCTTCAACTTTCATTTAGCCCTCTTTAAACAGCGTTCCTTCTTTTAAAAGCACTGCAATGAGATTAGATGGGTATACAGCTTTTAGTGTTACTAAACTCTAGTTTTTGTTTCTCTTGAGGTTAGATGTTTGGCCATCCCAAGATTTAAAGACTCATTTAAAAGATCGCAGGGTTTGGAATCCTGAAAGCTGGGCCTTGAATGCAGGTTTTTTAATGCTTATAAGATTTTGTGTAAGTTACTCCACCTATGGGCATCATTTTCCTCATCTATTAAATGAGGCTACTCCCTAATTTTTGTGAAGAATCTACTTTATGAATTTGTAAGTACAACATACACAAGAGTTTTGCTGTTTTCCATATAACACCTTCAGCTATTTCTGGGATTTTAAAACCTGTTTGGGCTTGCTGAATTCTACAACGATTGCTATGAACATATTTTTGTTTTTTTGGGTTTTTTTTTGCCTTTTGGTGGGCAATTTGGGTTAAGTAACTTGTCCAAGGTTACACGGCTAGGTTTTTTTTGTTTGTGCACATTAAGTGTCTGAGGCCGGATCCAAACTCAGGTCCTTCTGACTCCAGGGCCAACGCTCTACTCACTGCGCCACCTAGCCGCCCCTATGAACATATTTTTAACTGTCTGAATCTCTTCTCCATGATCAACCAATATTCATCACATAACACATATTATAGTGGGAACAAAAGAAAAAATCAAAATAATGATGTAAAGCAAATAGTAGGCAAACATTTTAAAGGGCAGACACTTTAACACCTACAGACAATTCCCTGGGGGGATGGGGAGGCTTTATGTTTAGCTAATTTTATATTATGTCTATCCCCCTGACCCTAAATCTAGAGAGGCAGGAAAAAGTATCTCAATAATTTTACTGAATGATTCTGCTACATCTTATTGTTTCAGTTGTCATTGTCTTCTGCTCCTGGATTAGGAAAGATTTGGGATTTAACCATCCTTCTTCCTGACACTGAACACTACCAGATGATGCCTTCATTAGAGATTAAGCTATAATATTAGTAGCATCATGGAAATCTTAATCAGTTGTTCTGATGCTAGTTCATCAATTCTCAGAAGTCCAGCATTGGCAAAAAGGGAAGAAAAACCTCAGTGTTGTAAACTCCAGGAAGAAGTGGTTCAGGGAGAAAACCCTAGCTCATCAGTCATCTTGCTCCCCTCTCTTCCTTCTTTCTTTGTCCTTCAACCTTTCTACTTTTCATTCTTCCATCTTCACATGTGTGCTCGCACTGGAAGCATACCTACCTAATTAGCATTATGTCTGGGTGATAAAGACATTCTGCAGAATCCATACTATGTTTCTGGGTAAAAGTAAATAAATTACCCTCTTCAATGAACAAAGGTGTCTTCCCTAAAATTCTCATTAGAAAAGTAGTCCAGAGAAAAAAGTATCAGTGCCAACCTGAACCCTTATCCCTTACCCCAATAACAATGATATTTCATTCATACAGTACTTTACAGTTTTAAAGACTTCTAAATTATTTCATTTTCTCTTCACAATTTTCTGAAGGAGTTGATGTATCTATTTGCCCCATTTTACAGATTGGGAAACAAAGTCATAGAAAATTTAAGTGACTCCTAGTAACTCTTTGCAGGGATTCTAACATAGCTCTTCTAATTCCAAGTCCTATGCTCTACATGTTGTGGATAGAATGATAGATACATAGCAAAGAATATCAAGCTTCACATGCTATCTCTGACCCATACTAGTTGTGTAACTATGGACAAATTATTTAACATCTCTGAATCTCATCTAGTAGTCTTCATCTGCAAAGTGGAAATAATGATACATGTTGTAACAACACCAGCATATTCCTGACACAACTTCCTTGACTTTCATGATACAGTTTTGTTCCCCCATGCAACTTCCCTAATCCAGATTCTTTGTCTGAAGTAACAAAAGGTCCCAACTGCCTAAAGCCAGGAACTTTCAGACTTGGTGAGCACCTGAGACCACAAGTTACCATATCCTGATAATTTATTCACCAGAAGCAGTTTTCACATAAAGATGTGGGGGCAGCATCCACAGAAGCTATGTGCCACTACATCCTTGTTATATGATCTTCCTATGTTAGGGCAAAGTAAACCTCTTTCTTTGTCAAATGTACAGTGACTTATGAGTTCTTCTTTTCATCCTGAAGGTACTGTGAAGCTCAAATGAAATTAAAATGTCTCTTTATACTTTCTAGTTGTTTTTTTACACATTAGTTCATTCAACATATTCTTTTTGGTATAACCACACGGACCTCAAATATGACATACATTGCAGTTCCTTATATATGAAATTCCATGTACAGTTTCTCTATCTTTATCCTTTCTCACCCACACCTGGAATGTCCTCCTTTATCCCTTCTGCCTCCTGGAATCTTTTATCTTCCTCAAGGCTCACCTCAATAAAATCTTCTTCTGCAAGAGGCAGAACTCTTAAGCCCTTAATGCCTTCCCTCTAAAGTTATCCTCTATTTTGGGGTGTGTCTGTCTGTCTGTCTGTGTCTGTGTCAGTGTGTGTGTATATATATATATATATATATATAAAATGTATATATACATTTTATATATATATAATATATAATGTATATATTGTCTTTCCTCTTTGAATGTAAGCATCTTGAGGGAAAGTACTATCTTGCTTTTTTGTGTGTCCTCAGAATAGTGCAAAGCACACAGTAAACAGGTATTTAATAAAATCATATTGATTGATATACATAAAACAATTGTCAAATTTGAAATGCTCCTTATGAATGTTAGTTATTGTAGTAGTAGTAGTAGCAGCAGCAGCAGCAATGGTGGTGATGGTGGTGGTACTTGTATTAGTATGCATATAATTATCATACAGATCGTTGCTACTTCATTGGTAGAAACATGCATAGTCAAAAATAGGAGACAAATAAAAGCAAATAAAACATCATCTCCTGCACAGAGTTTCAGAATTGAAATCTGGGATCTTTTACTTTATTTCTGCTATTGACTCGTGATGTAAAAAGGAGTGGCAGGATAACGCATCTCTTTTCTCATTTACAGAAATAAGTAGCAATTTCCATGAAGCAAACTCCTCAGTATTGAGCTCTGTAGATAAGTCATAATGTAAATGTCATATATCCTTATTACATGGTCAAATACAATTGAAAACATGATCTTCAAATTTATAAACAAATAGAATAACTTAAATGATTTCTTAAATAAGATCACAGGGAACATACTATTTCAGTTCTCTAACTCCAGAAAGCTAAAAAAAATTAATTAATCAATCAAATATTGATACTTCTTTAAAATATAATAGAAGCTTTCTTATTTTTATTTTTAATCTGTAGTTTTTATATAGCCAAACTTTTCCTTTTTTCCCCTTTTAAACAAGGCTCACTATTTCCCACAGTATTGTAATTATTTTTCATTTGTGTCTAAGGTAGCCCCAACTGCTCATACATACTGTAAAACTAAGCTTTATGAAAAGTTGCCCCTACCTCTCCCATCAATCATTTTGTTTTATATATTACTCTTACTATGAATACCCTGAAGCACTTTAAATATTTATGCGGACATGTTAAGATGCCTTCAAGTACTGAGGTAAGTAGATTATCAACATAACCTCGAGGAATTATTCCAATTCTACAAAGAAAAACAAATCACTGAACAAATCATAAATCTTTTCTTCATACTGTTCCTTAGGTCTGCAATATAGGAATATTATATTTCTTCACTCCTAATGTGAGAACATCATCATAATAACATAGTGCCTTATGCTTATATAGCGCCTTTCTACTCAATCTTAACTCATTCATCTTTCTGACATTCTTGAGCTTGATGTCATTCCTATTTTATAGTGAAGCAACTTTACTATATGATCTTGAAATTTATTTTAAGGCAGAGAACTTAACTACCAAGATGTAATTACTCAAGAGTTGAGTCAATGGGGGAGACAGAAGAACTCTCCTTTAAAGATACCAGTAAGAATTGTGTTATTTAAAAATAGAACCAAGGACTGAGGGGGGTGGTGAAAGCTGGAAGTTGACTACGGTTGAAACAAAATGATCCAGTGATGAAAATTGTATTTCAAGAATATGAGGTTCTAAGCTCAGATCCCTTTCATTATTTCAAAATATTAAAAATATATATATATATATACATATATGTATATATATTAAGTAAGAAACAAAATTAGCATATATTAAGTTACTCACAAAGAAAAGCACAAAAATTTTCTCAAGATGAGCGAATATTTTGTTAAAGTATATGGAAATTACTTTGGAGTAAATGGTAATACATTAACAACAAGATATCTAAAAGTCAAAAAAAGTATACTGCTAGAACTTTAAAGTGATATCAATATAAAATAGGTATAAAATTAATTAAGGAAAAATAGAAAGAGATGAACAAATAAACAGGACAGTAGGGACTAGTTGGAGAATCAACAGATTCTTTGAGGAAGAGAATGATACAGATAGATGACAAGAATAAACAGATGGCAAGACAAAATAACTATGTATTAACTGTTTTTAAGTAAATAGAAGATTTGGAAATTTTTCAAATGAAAGAAGGAAAACTTGAGGACAGTACAAGTGGAGATAACTTGATAATCATGAACTAACATCCAAAAAATGAAGAGACAGAGTCTAAATATGAGAAAATGTCCTTAAAGAGCTGAAAGTGAAGTACAAAACAAAATTGCTCTATGACACCATGAGAGAGAAACCTCACTTTTAAATCACCTCACAATAGTCACCAAATGTCAGGGCTTCAGTGAAAAATAAAGTAATTTAGAAGCAAGTCAGAAGATTAAATTACAAATCAAAAACACCTAGTTCTGATCTCACAGGATTTGTCATCAAGAATACATTATTAAAACAGGGAGTGTGTCTGGTTAGTACCAAGATAGCAGATTACTCATTCTGTAAGCCTCTTCCAACCTTCAACCTTCATTTTTTTTTTTAGTTGTGCATAGAGGGATGGGAACAAAATCATCCCTATAAAGGACAGGATAACCCAGAATACAGTATGTGAATTTACACTGAAAATTTTTAATATTTATAGTACTCAGTCATCACTTCTCTCCACTTTCTATCATATGCCAAGCAATGAGGGGGTGATGCTTACACTCCCACTGGAGTGCCTAAAAATCTAATTTTCTCCTAACCATGCAAGATACTGACTCTGACTAGTCTTGTAGAAGAAAAGAGGAAAGAAGTCATTAGAGTGCACTGAAATCATCCTGTCACGGGTGTTGTCTTTGGGCTTCAGAGAAAGATAACTAGAAACCCAACCAGAACTAGGCCTTCACTCTGGTGGCTACTCAAAGCAGAGACTCAAGCCAAGGAAACAAATCTGTCAAGAAGATCATTTTGCCTCAGGTAGCCCTCAAGTTGAGCTATGTTGGTTTGTGGATACAGTAAAAAGGAAGAGGTAAGGGACTAAATCACCATAAATAACATAAAAATCTGGAAATATTCAGGGCAGAGTCAAGATAGAAAAGTAAAGGCAGGTATTCACCTGAGTTCTACAAACCCCTCCTCCAAATACCTTTAAAAATGATTCTAAACAAATTCTAGAGCAGCAAAGCCCACAAAAAGAAAGAGTAAAACAAACTTCCAGTCTAAGACAACCTGGAAGGTTGACAGGAAAGGTCTATTGCACCAGGGGAAAAAAGGATGCAGTCCAATGCAGGCTGTGCCGGCATAGCCAGAGCTGTAGTATACCAGGAGAAGTCCCTAGGGGTGGCTGAATAGTCAGAGATGGTGGCATTGCTAGTGGTGGTGTCTGCATCCAAACCTCTCAGCCCAAAAATTGTAAGGGGGTAAAATGGCTGGTCAGAAGGAGATTTCAAGATATTTCAGTACTTTAATAGCACTAAGACAGGACTCTATTGCTTTTCCCATACTTGAAGGAGCACTAGGATAGCTGAGCTGGAGGCAGCAGTGGAGAGGGGACCATCCTCAGAGATGCAGGGCAGAAAAGAGTGCTTATAGTTGCTCATGGACCAGATCACAGAAAACAGTAAACACCTCTGCTTAGATCATACCACCGTGGAAGAACTGAAAACTTAGAAGTTGCTAAAAGTATCTCAGAAAACAACTGCACAAAACTGCTGAAATTTGGGACAGTTCCCCCTCCACACTGGAGGCAGACCCCTACCTTAACAAAGAGTTAAATAGTCAAGTAATAAGTTGGGAAAATGATCAAAGAACAAAAAAAACAAACTAAAAAAGAACTCTGACTATAGAAACTTACTTTGGTGACAAGGGAGACCAAAAGACATACTCAGAAGAAGACAATAAAGTCAAAGTTCCCATATCAAAGCCTCCAAGAAAAATATGAATTGGCCTCAAGCCATGAAAGAGTTAAAAAGTGATTTTGAAAATCAAGTAAGAGACATAGAGGAAAAAATTGGGAAGATAAATGAGAGTGATGCAAGAAAATAATGAAAAACAAGTCAATGACTTGGCAAAAGAGATACACACACACACACACACACACACACACACAAACACACACACAAATACTGACGAAAATAACACCTTAAAGACAGACTGGAAAAAATGGTAAAAGTGGTCCAAAAAAAAACAAAGAAGAGGAGAATGCCTTAAAAAAAACAAAATTGGTCAAATGGAAAAGGAGGTTCAAAAGTGTGCTGAAGAATAATTCCTTAAAAATAAGAATGGAGAAAAGGGTAGCTTATGACTTTATGAGAAAATCAAGAAACAATAAATCAAAACCTAAAGAATGAAGAAAAATAGAAGACTAAGTTGTGAAATATTTCATTGGAAAAACAGCTGACCTGGAAAATAGACCCAGGAGAGGTAATTTAAAAATGATTATACTACCTAAAAGCCATAATCAAAAAAAAAGAGCCTAGACCTCATCTTTCAAGAAATTATCAAGGAAAACTGCCCTGATGTTCTAGAACCAGAGGGTAAAATAGAAGTTGAAAGAATCTACTCACCACCTCCTGAAAGAGGTCCCAAAACAAAAACTTCCAGGAGTACTGTCACTAAATTTCAGAATTCCCAGGTCAAGCAGAAAATATTGCAAGCAGCCAGAAAGAAACAATTCAAGTATCATGGAGCCACAATCAGAATAACACAAAATTTAGCTGCTTCTATGTTAAAGGATTAGAGGGCTTTGAATATGATATTCTGGAGGACAAAGGAGATAGGATTAAAACCAAGAATCACCCACCCAGTAAAACTGAGTATAATCTTTAGGGGAAATATGGACATTAAATTTGATAGAGGAATTTCAAACATTCTTGATAAATGACCAGAGCTAAAAAGAAAATTTGACTTTCAAATATAAGACTCAAGAGAAGCATGAAAAGGTAAGCAGGAAGGAGAAATCATAAGGAACTTATTAAAGTTTAACTGTTTACATTCCTTCATCAAAAGATAATATGTGTAACTGATGAGACCTTTCTCATTATTAGGGTAGTTAAAGGATTATATATAGACAGAGGGTGATGGTGTAAGTTGAATATGAAGGGATAATATCTAAAAAATAAAATTAAGGGGTGAGAGAAGAATGTTCTAGGAGAAAGAGAAAGGAAGAGGTGGAATATAGTAAATTACCTCAGATGAAAGCTGAAAAAAATTTACAATGGAGAAGATGGAGGAGGTGAGAGGGAGTGAGTGAACCTTACTCTAGTCAGAAATGGCTGAAAGAGGCAATAACATACACATTCTATTCAGTATAGAAATATATCTTACCCTATAGAAAAGTGGAGGGGAGGGGATAAGAGAAAAGGTGGGTGATAGAAGGGAGGGCAAATTGGGGAAAGGGGTAGTTGGAAGCAAAACACTTTTGAAGAGGGACAGGGTAAAATTAGAGAGAGAATAGAATAAATGTAGGGGGGAATAGGATGGAGGGAAATATAGTTAGATTTTTCACAAGATGACTATTATGAAAGTGTTTTGCATAACTATATATGTATAACCTATATCAAATTGCTTGCCTTCTCAATGAGAGGGGTTAGGGAGGGAGGAATGGAGAGAATTCACAACTCAAAGTTTTAAAAATGAATGCTAAAATTGTTTTTATGTGTAACCAGAAACATTCAAAAAGCTTCGATGAGGAAGCACACACATTAAATAAAAATGTGAAAAACAAAATGAACAAAAGCAAAACTCAATTAGTAAATGTTACAATATTAAGGGAAAAGAACCAATAGGTCCTATAGGAAATATCACCTACAGATTTCTGTAGATCTCTCTCCTCCTAAACATAGAGCAACAGTAAGAGATCCCAAATTATCTCATAGGAAGAAATTAGAGGTAAACTTAGCTTAAAAATAATCTTTCAACATAAAAAGCATACTCAACACAGATTTATAAAATATAATCAGTAGAATATGAAGAAATGAAAATCTTTCTTGAAAAAGAGAGTAATGGATTTCTAATACAAAAGTAAAGGAAAGAAAATTTGGAAACAATATTGAAAGAAGCAAAAGGCAATAGTATTTAAAAATGTGAATTCTATTTAGGCAAATCAATTTATCAATTATCAATTATTATGAAATACTAAACAGTAACCAAATCCTAGAGCGATTTTAATAATGAATAAGGAAAATGATGACTCACACAATATAGAAAAATTTATGCTACATGGTTAAAGTGGTTCTTACAGGTAAAAGGAAATATGTGAATAAAAGAAAAATAAAAGGGGTGGCTAGGTGGCGCAGTGAATAGAGAGCTGGCCCTGGAGTCAGAAGGACCTGAGGTCGGATCAGACCTCAGACACTTAATCTACACAAACAAAAACCTAGCCATGTAACCTTGGGCAAGTTACTTAACCCCAATTGCTTTAAAAAAAAAAAGAAAAAGAAAAATAAAGTGGACTAATGAATTGATTGTGCCACTAAAATACTAGAAAAATCAACAAACTAAAAATATTAATAAAATCAATATGGCAAACTTAAAAATTCAAAGTAGAACAGTTTGAAATAATATATTGATCTAATAAAAACCTAAAAATGTTATTTAAAGACCAATATAATTCATAAAATATTATCTAATTTTATTTTTAAAATATATTAAATATATTAAAAGTTTAGAAAAGAAATAACAATGAATGGAGAGATAATAAAGATAATTATAATACAATACTGTGCATTATGATTGTCTGACTTCATATCTTACTCTTCTTTTATAACAAATTCATGATGGCAAGAGTTATGTCTTTTTGCCTGAAAAAAATAAAATTTTATTGATGTCTTTTGCTTTCTACTATAGTATAATTTCCCCTAGTATTCCTCTCCTGCATTTTCTCTGAGACTTAACCCAAATAACAAATAGTAATTTTAAAGACAAAAAAGAGAGAAATAGACAAAAAGTTACTTTAAACATTAATACATCATAAAAGAATGAAAATATGTGCAATATATAATATTTGTGGACTTTTCACTTCTTCAAAGAGGTGGAATGGGAGCATCTTTTTCTGCCTGTTCTTTCTATTCTTTATATTTTTACAGCTTTTGATTGCTTTTTATGTGTGAAGTTGTTCTTTCCATGTACATTGTTGTATGTATTTTGCATGTTATTTCCTTGGTTCTCTCTTCATCAGTTCCTGTTGATCTGCCCTTGCTTCTCTGTATTAATCAAATTAAATATTTCTTACAGCATAGTAATATTCCCTTGAATTCATGTTCCAAAATTCCCCCCAATCAATAGACATCTACTTTCTTTCCAATTATTTGCTCTCACAAAAAAAAAGTAAGTGCTTCAATAAAAATTTCACATTCTATAAATATGTAGCAACATCAAAGGCCTCTATGAAGCATAAGCCCATTAACATTCATTTTAAGGACATTTTATTCACCTTCTTTGCATAATTACAAATTGTTTCCAACAAAGATTATACTAATTTACATCTCCACTAACAATACATCAGCATGCCTATCTTCCTATAATTCTTCTAAGATTAACTATTCTCATCTTTTGTCTTCCTTGTCAATATTCAAGGAGTCAAGTGAAACTTCAGGGTTCTTTGAATTTGCATTTTTTTCATATTATCACTGATCTGGACAATGATTTCCTGTATTGGTTAATAGTTTACAATTATTCTTTTGACAATTCTTTGTTCATATCCTTTGGTTATTTACTTATTGGGAAATGGCAAACAGAATGAAAGAGCTAGCTATTGATATGCATATTAACCATATTTTTTTTAAACAAATGCTTTATTAACTTCTGTTTTACATCATTCATTTCCACCAGATTTTGAGTTACAATCATTTTTCCCCCCATTATTCCCCTACCCAACCTCCCAGAACAGTAATCCCACAAGATATCGCTTCCTCCAATCTGCTCTCTCCCATTCCTTCTCCCATACCCCCATCGACTTTTCCATTAGAGGAAGGTGAGTCTTTTCATCCCAATGCCTGCACATCTTATCTCCCTATTACAAGCAAAAGAGTATTAATAATAGTATTTATATATATTTGAAACATTTAATGTTACGACCTCAAGTTTCAGATCCATTTCCTTCCTCCCTTGTCACCCATTCCCTCTGGGGAGATAAGTAATTCAGTATATGTTGTACATGTCTAGCTATGCAAAATATTATCATAGTAGATATATTGTACAAGGCTGCTTATAATTCCCTCCCACTCATCCCACCCCCCACCTGGTCCATTCCCTACATGATCCTGTCCTTCTTCTATAGTGGGTACTTCCAACCTCCCCTCACCCCAAGGATGCCCTCCCATCCATCATCCCTCCTCCCATCCCCCTTCCCCCATCCTGCTGCAGGTTGAGATATCCCATTTAGTATGTATGTCATTTTCTCCCTGAACCAAATTCAGTTTGAATGTGGTTTTGCCTTTTTAGCCTTCCTTATTCTCCCCCTCTTTTGCAACCACTTCCCCTTGCTTCTTCTGCATGGGATAGTTTACACTACCCTGTCTCTCCCCATCTCCTCTTGCCACTTTCCTCTCTCACCTCATAATTTCATCCCTTGAGTATTCTCCCTTCCCAACAAATTCAACTTATGCCCTCTATCCATATATAACTGTAACCATATACACACACATTCACATATGTATTCATATGACCACACACCCTTTTTCCATTATTTTCATAGTGAGAAAGATATCATCAGTCACAGTTATTGCTTTTCCATATAGGAATGTAAATAGTTCAACTTTGATAAGTTTCTTTTGATTTCTTTTCCCTGATTACCTTCTCAGGCATCTCTTGCTTCTTGTGTCTGGATGTCAAATTTTCTATTCAATTCTGGTTTTTCCCTCAAGAATGCTTGAAAGTCCTCTATTCCACTGAATGACCATATTTTCCCCTGAAATAAAATACTCAGTTTTGCTGGGTAGGTGACCCTTGGGTTCATTCCCAGTTCTTTTGCCCTCTGGAATATCATATTCCATGCCCTTCGATCCCTCAGTGTAGAAGCTGCCAGGTCCTGGGCTATTCTGATTGTGTTTCCACAATATTGAAATTGTTTCTTCCTGGCTGCTTGTAGTATTTTCTCCTTGATCTGGGGATTCTGGAAGCTGGATATAATATTCCTGGGAGTTTTCTTTTTGGGATCTTTTTCAGGAGGTGATCTGTGGATTCTTTCAACCTCTATTTTGCCCTCTGGATCTAAAACATCAGGGCAATTTTCCTTGAGAATTTCTTGAAGGGTGATTTCTAGGTTCTTTCTTTGATCATGGCTTTCAGGTAGTCCAATAATTTTTAAATTGTGTCTCCTGGATCTATTTTCCAGGTCAGTGGTTTTTCCCATGAGATATTTCACATTGCCTTCTAATCTTTCATTTGTTTGGATCTGCTTAACAGCATCTTGATTTCTCATAACGTCATTAGCTTCCATTTGCTCCAGTCTAACTCTGAAGGAATGAATCTCCTCAGTGAACTTTTGAGATTCTTTTTCCATCTGGCAAATTCGACTTTTTAAGGCATTCTTCTCCTCATTGCCCTTTTGGGCCTCCTTTGCCATTTGAGTTAGTCTATTTTTTAAGGTGTTGTTTTCCTCAGTCAGGCTGTTGACCCTCATTTCGTACTTTTCCTGCATCCTTCTCATTTCTCTTTCCAATTTTTCCTCCACTTCTCTTATTTGATTTTTAAAGTCCTTCTTAAGGTCCTCTATGGCCTGCAACCCGCTCATGTTTTCCCCTGGGGCTTTTGGAGTAGGACTTCTGACCTCACAGTCCTTTTCCCGCTCTATGCCCCCAAAATAGGAGTCTAGGGTTGCATTTTTCTGTTTCCTTTGCCTTGGCATGTTGCCACTTAATTGCTTGACTTTTGGGCTTGTTGCCACACTATGGCTTTAAGGCCAGATAGAGGAATTTTCATCCCGAACGTGTGGGGGGCAACTTCCGTTTCTGGCAAGCTGTAAACCCACCCACGACTTCCACCCTAGATCACAATCCAGTTCCAGGGAGGTTAAAGCAAGAGCGATTACCCCCCCAAGACTGATCGCTGGATCTCCCTACAAATTTGCAGGCTGGGAGCGGGAGCTGCCTCTGAAAACTACAAAACGGTGTTTGTCCTCAGCGGCTTCTAGCTCCCAGGGGAGGGAGCCGACGCATTCCCTAATACCAGTCCCAAAGACCATAGGACACTAACCTCTTACTTTGTCCCAGGCAAGTCTATGTTGATAATTCTGGAGTCGCCACAGCTCCTGGTGTTCTGGGGTTCCTCCAGCTGGCTGCTGGCCCTGCCGCCCTGGGGCTAAAACCTCGGCTCATGCGGACCTGGGCTCGGCTCAACTCCTGCGCTCTGCGCGCTGCACGCTGCCAGGTCCCAGACTACTGCGCTGGTCCTTCCTGCAGTGCTGCTGGGCTGTCCTCAGCGGGAGTTTAGCTTCTCTGTGTCGTTCTGTGGGTGCTGGGGCTCCAGAAGTTGTTCAGAGTCCCCTTTTACATCGTTTGGGGGGAATGTGGGGGCAGAGTGGCTTGGATGAGCTGTTTCTACTCCGCCATCTTGGCTCTGCTCCCTAACCATATTTTTTAAAAGCAAAAAAAAATAAAGAAAGTGAGATTATACTTCAATCTGCATTCAGAGTTCATCAGTTCTCTTAGTGGACAACATTTTTCATTGTGAGTTCTTTGGAATTTTCTTGGATTATTTTATTGATCAGAGTAACCAAGTCTTTCCTAGTTAATCATCATTACAACATTTTGATTAAATCTTGATGACTGAAAGCTACCTAGTTAACTTGGGGTTTAATGGTTAACTTATTTCTCAAAGACCAAGCCTTAAGCCCAATTCACTTTGGATCTCAGGAATTAAATAAGAATAGGACACTTCCCAAAGAGCACTTAATGGTTATTTGAAGGGCCCTCTTGGCTTAGAGTGAATGTAAATAGTAGCTATTTTTCTTTTGGCCAGCAACCCTGAGGGTCTTCCCCTCCCAGTTTGATATTTTTTATTTTTTTTACTAAAGGGGCCATCCCTTGACTGACTTCTTAAAGAGGCCTATTCACTGAATGGCATTACCTCACTCAAAGTGAGAACCTGAAAAGACATTAGCTTAAAAGTACCAAAGTTTCCCACTGCATCCTGGGGCATCTCCAGTAATCCTGATCAATATCTGGTCCTTGGACCCAGAAAGCTCTGGAAGAGAAAGTGATGCTAGTGACTTTACACAGCCTTCACTCACTCAAATCAATCAATTGCAAATTATGTCATCATCTCCGGGATGTCCAATGAAGGAAAAATCACACAATCACAGTTGTTACTATGCACACAATGATCTCCCTGTTCTCACTTCACTTCATATAAGTCTTGGCATGCTATTTTGAAACCACCCTCTTGCCATTTCTGATAGTGTAATAATTATCCACCACAACATATGCCACAATCTTTTCAGCCATTCCCGAATTGATGAGCATCACTTTGATTTCCAATTATTCTCCATCACAAAAAGAGCTACTATAAATGTTTTTGTACATATACATCATTTTCCTTTTTCTTTTATCTCTTTGGGATAAAGACAAAGTAATGATGTTGCTTAGTTAAAGAGTATGACAGTTTTATTTCCCTTTGAGCATAGTTCCAATTGGTCTCCAGAATGGTTTGAACAGTTCACTACTCTACCAGTAGTTCATTAGTATACTAATTTTTCCATCAGCCCTTCTAGCATTTCTCATTTCTTAAAGGTGTGAGGTTTTATATTAGGGTTGTCTTAATTTACTTTTCATTCATCAATAGTAACTTAGAATATCCTTTGGCCATTTATCAAATGGGAAACACCTTTTTAAAATAAATTTGACTCAGTTCTGTATCCATTAAATATCCATTTTTCCCATGAAGGATTATATTCAGTTTTGTTGTGTCAGTTATTATTCCACATGCCCCAAACTAATTTTAAGGAATTTTTTTAGTAAAACTTTTACCTTTTATATATTTGTCCAACTCTGATTTTTAAGGAGCTATTTTCTTCAGTGAATTTTTTACCTGTTTTACCATTAGGTCAATTCTCTTTTTTAAGGTATTTTATATTCTTCAGTATTTTTGTCCTCTTTTATCAAGCTATTAATTCTCTTTTCATAATTTTCGTGCATTATTCTGATGTCTTTTACCAGTCTTTACCACTCTTACCTCTTTCATTAGAAACTCTTGGGCTTGGGTCCAATTAGCATGTTTTCTTTCAGCCTTTTTTTTTTTTTGTAGTTGCTTTCATATTATTGTCTTCTTCTAAGTTTATGTCTTGGTATTCCTTCTCACTATAGTAGTTGTTTTAATTTTTTTTTTTTTAAAGCAATTGGGGTTAAGTAACTTGCTCAAGGTTACACGGCTAGTCATTTGATTTATGTGTGGGTGCTCATTTTCTGAGGCCGGATCTGATCTCGGGTCATCCCAACTCCGAGGCCGGCGCTCTTACTCACTGCGCCACCTAGCCGCCCCTTTAGGGCAATTGGGGTTAAGTAACTTGCCCGAGGTTACACGGCTAGGTTTTTGTTTGTGCGGATTAGGTGTCGGAGGCCGGCTCCGAACTCAGGTCCTTCTGATTCCAGGGCCGGCGCTCTATTCACTGAGCCACCTAGCCGCCCCTATAGTAGTTGTTTTATGGTCAAATTTGTTGTTGTTGTTTGCTCATTTTTACAATCTATTCCTTGACTTTGAACTTCATTTTAAACTGGTCACCAAAGGATAAGGAGGTGCTCTCCCAAGCTTCAGGCTTCTTTGTGCTGCTGTTTTTAGAACTAGCTATGAGGGTCTACAACATTTTTTTGTCATTTTCAAAGTAGTATGATTCTAGCAGAGATGTTGTCACTGATTTCCTGGTCTGTCTTTACCTGGTCTGTTTTATGGCTTTACCTAGGAGGGGCACCTGATATCCTGCAGCTACATGCACTAGAATTCTTTTCTGCTTTGGTACTGTGAATAGGGCCTCTTCTCCCTTGTAACTGACCAACAGTGTTCTCCACCAGAACTGAGACCCAGAACTGCATATGTGCAATACAGCTGACAGTCACTGCCAGCTCTACCCAGTGCCAGGAAAAGGTCCCTGTAATCTCTTTCTAAGCAGTTGCCTGACCCCCTTACCATATCTAATCTGAGAGTTCTCCAAGCTGCGGCTGCTGCAACAGCTGCTATTACCATAAGTTTGAGCTCCAAACAGGCTCCATCCCAATGTAATAGATTTCTTCTGACAACCTCTTAAGTTTTCTTGGAGTGTAAAAATGTCTCACCCTAACCTACATGTTTTATTTCATTTTCTGCCTTCTTTTAAATTGGATTGACTAAGAATTGCTTCAGAATTTCTATAGTTACTTCTGTTTTGTATTTACCTATTTCTCTTATTTGTAAAAAAATATATAGTTCAAATCTAACTTTAGACACTAGGTATATGACCTTGGACAAGTCACTAAAGTTCTGTCTGCCTTGTTTTTCTCAAATATAAAATGAGTATAATAATAGCACTGTTCTCCCAGAGTTGTTGTGTGGATAAAATGCAATATTATTTATAAGTATTTAGCATATTGTCTGGTGCATATTAGCACTACATAAATGCTAGAAATCATAGCTAGGGGGCACATTAAATAAAACACTGAACCTCTAGTCAGGAAGGTCTGAGTTCAAATCCATCATAAGACACTTTCTATTTCTTTTTCATTTTGTGTGACCTTGTGTAAGTCACCTACTTTGGTACTGTGAATAGGACCCCTTCTCCCTTGTAACTGACCAACAGTGTTCTGCACCCGAACTGAGACCCAGAACTGCATATGTGTAATACAGTTGACAGTTGCCCCAGTTTCCTCAAATGCAAAATGTAGTTAATAATAGTACCTACTTTGCAAGGTTGTTTTGAGGATTGAATGAGATAGTATTCATAAAGTTCTCATAGAAGTGCCTGTCATCTATTAGGTACTATATAAACATTAATTCTCTTCCCCATCCTAGAAATGTTGACATATTGTTTCATCGTTATCATTTTCACTCACCTAAACATATATATATATATATATATATATATATATATATATATAATCTATTCTTTGATGCACTTAATATTAATGATTTCATTGTTAAGTCTTTATCTGGGTCTCTCATTTTTGCTTGCTGAACTGACTCTTATGTTAATTGCATTACTTTTTTTTTTATAAAGTATGTTTGTTACTTCTTCCTTTCTATATTTGTTTCATTTCTGTGCCTTGATATATCAGTTTTTATAAAAGCTCCACATAGTATGGAGAAATACTTTTCTTTTTGGGGGGAAGAGATTTCTCTTAGGAGAGTCCATAACTTTTTTACCTCCAGTTTTTCTAGTAATTTCTTCACTTCCATATTTTCTCTTATTTTTCTTCTATGTTTATCCAAACCTGAGAGATGTTGAAATCTCTTGTTGCTCTAGTGTTACTGTCTTTGTCTTCTTATAGTTCAGTTAATGGTCTTTATGAATTGAAATGCTAAGAGATTGGAATATAAGCACTAAGCCAGTTAATAATGATATTGGTTTATTATGTATAGTTCCTTTAAACAATATCTAACTTCTTTATTCATTTTTATAATTATCCATTTATTAATTTTTTAAACAAATGCTTTATTAACTTCTGTTTTACATCATTCATTTCTGCCAGATTTTGAGTTACAATTATTTCCCCCCCCTGTTTTTCCCCTACCCACCCTCCCAGAATAGCAGTCCCATAAGATATCGCTACCTCCAATCTGTTCTCTCCCATATCTTCTCCCATACCCCCTTCGACTTTTCCATTAGAGGAAGGTGAATCTCTGTGTCCCAATGCCTGCACATCTTATCTCCCAATTACAAGCAAAGGAGTGTTAATAATAGTATTTATATATATTTGAAACATTTAATCTTAAGACCTTGAATTTCAGATCCATTCCCTTCCTCCCTTGTCACCCATTCCCTCTGCGAAAATAAGTAATTCAGTATATGTTGTATATGTCTAGCTATGCAAAACATTACCATAGTAGATATATTGTAAGAGGCTGCTTATAATTCCCTCCCACTCATCCCACCCCCAACCTGGTCCATTCCCTACTTGATCCTGTCCCTCTTCTATAGTGGGTACTTCCAACCTCCCCTCTCCCCAAGGATGCCCTCTCATCCATCATCCCTCCTCTCATCCCCGCCCCCATTCTGCTGCAGGTTGAGATATCCCATTTAGTATGTATGTCATTCTCTCCCTGAACCAAATTCAATGAGAATGTGGTTTTCCCTTTTCGCCTTCCTATTCTTCCCCTGTCTTGCAACCACTTCCCCTTGCTTCTTCTACATGAGATAGTTTACCCTCCCCTTGTCTCTCCCCATCTCCTCTTGCCACTTTCCTCTCTCACCTCATAATTTCACCCCTTAAGTATCATCCCTTCCCAACAAATTCAACCTATGGCCTCTATCCATATATAATTTTAAACATATATACACACATTCAGATATGTATTCATATGCCCATATACCCTTCTTCCATTATTTTCATACTGAGAAAGGTTTCATCAGTCACAGTTATTGTTTTTCCATGTAGGGATATAAATAGTTCAACTTTGATAAGTTCCTTTTGATTTCTTTTCCCTGATTACCTTCTCAGGCATCTCTTGCTTCTTGTGTCTGGATGTCAAATTTTCTATTCAACTCTGGTTTTTTCATCAAGAATGCTTGAAAGTCTTCTATTCCACTGAATGGACATTCTTTCCCCTGAAAAAAAATATTCAGTTTTGCTGGGTATGTGACCCTTGGGTTCATTCCCAGCTCTTTTGCCCTCTGGAATATTATATTCCATGCCCTTCCATCCCTCAGTGTAGAAGCTGCCAGGTCCTGGGCTATTCTGATTGTGTTTCCACAATACTGAAATTGTTTCTTCCTGGATGCTTGTAGTATTTTCTCCTTGATCTGGGGATTCTGGAACCTGGCTATAATATTCCTGGGAGTTTTCTTTTTGGGATCTTTTTCAGGAGGTGATCTATGGATTCTTTCAACCTCTATTTTGCCCTCTGGATCTAAAACATCAGGGCAGTTTTCCTTGAGAATTTCTTGAAGGGTGATTTCTAGGTTCTTTCTTTGATCATGGCTTTCAGGTAGTCCAATAATTTTTAAATTGTCTCTCCTGGATCTATTTTCCAGGTCAGTGGTTTTTCCCATGAGATATTTCACATTGCCTTCTAATCTTTCATTTGTTTGGATCTGCTCAACAGCATCTTGATTTCTCATAAATTCATTAGCTTCCATTTCCAACCTATGCCCTCTATCCCTTCCCTTCCCTTTCCTTTTCTTCCCTTTTTTCCCTTTTCTTTTCTTTTCTTTTCTTTCCTTTGCTTTCCTTTTCTTCTCTTACTTTCTCTGCTTTTCTTTTCTTTTCTTCCTTCCTTCCTTCTTTTTTCCCCTTCTTTTTTACTTTCTCTTTTGCTTAACTTCCTTTCTATCAGTTGTAGCCTTTTATCTAGACATAAAAGTGATGAAATCATCCTGCCTGCTCCCATCCCTAAAAGACCTGACAATGTGGTAGGGCTAGACAAAGTTTCCATATACATGATTGTTTCTCTAACATTCTAAGCTTTACAAAGATTTGCAGGCACAGGTTTATGCCACTCACAATCAGGCCCTCCATTTATCAATTGCTACTTGCACCAAATAGTCTACAGAATACAAATGCAAAGATACAGGAATAATGATCCTCCAGATACACTCACCCCAAATAGACAGGAATAGCTGGTGCCCTGAGTAGGTGATGAAATGCAATGAAAGACATATTAAAACATGACCACCTTCTAGAGGTGATCAGAAATACCAACCAAGATATGTCCCAGTTGCATGTGACAAGCAATCATTCAATCCTACTTAGTTTTTCGTTAAGCAAAGATGGAAATATACTTCCTATCCCAGAAGCCAAAACTTGTTCTGGGACTATTCTGGGAGATGACATGAGGTTAACTTAACTTCCCAGATTTCAATGATTGAGCCTCAAAAATTCTGGTTCTTTCAGCTATCTGATTGTGCTTTCTATAGCTTTCATGCTATTGACCTTTAGACAATTCAATTGTGAAAGGAAATTTCATTTTTGATTTTGTGTCAGATCAGCAGCCTGAAAGCATGAAGCATGCAGGTCTGACTAGGGCCAATCTTAGCAGGAAGTAGGCAACTATCTATACAGTGTGATAATAAAAGCATCAGAAAGACCTTCTCTGAATCATGCGTTTCATAGACCCTCTCACTGATACTGGAGATTAAATTTATTTATTCATGACTATGATTATTACTTCAATCCCCAGAATAAAAACCTTCACTGGCTCCCTTTGGCCTACCAAGTTAAGACTAAATTACTTAGCCTGGAATTCAAAACCCTCTCCAGATTGGCACCAATCTACCTCCCTTATCTCAAACTGCTTTCTGCCACATACACAAATTTAGTGATGAAAGGAAAGCACTTAATAAATGCTTGTTGATTAATTGATTAATTCCTCATACTTACCAAACATATCCATTCAGTTTTCAGGGCTCTATGCCCTTATTTATAACTCTGGACAATATCTTCTCTCTATCATAACCAGAGGATTAGAATTTGAACAATCCTGAGATTCTGCTCAAAAGCTACCTCCCTCGTGACATGTTCAATATTTCCACCAGTTAGAAATAGTATTTAAGTATTTCAACTTCACAGAGTACTTTGTACCATTCTTGCATTTTTAAGCTCATAGGATAATGGATCTAGATCTGGAACAACCCTAGAGATCACCTAGTCCAACTCCCTCACTTTAAAATCAGAAACTTAGAATAATAAAGATTAAGTGATTTATCCAAAATTACAGATAGTTGGTAGCAGAATCAGGATTCAAAGCCCTGACCTCTGACTACACACACACACACACACACACACACACACACACATATATATATATATATATATATATATATATATATATGTGGACCTCTGACTACACACACACACACACACACACACACACACACACACACATATATATATATAGATATGTGGAGTCAGAGGTCAGGGCTATATATATATATATGTGTGTGTGTGTATGTATATATACATATATATGTAAATATAAATGTATATATACATATATATGTAAATTAGAAAGATATATAACTTACTATATATATATGTATATATATATATAGTAAGTTATATATCTTTCTAATTTGTTATCTCCTCATTGTAATTAAATTGTAAAGTCCATAAGGGCAAGGTCTGTGTATTAAATGTACCTTTGCATTAGCCCTCTTAGAAAGCACTCTAAAGAAAATAAGCATTTCATTTTCTTTCACTTGAATTTATTGTTGAATTTGAATTTGCCTGTTAAAATGTACCTTATCTCCACCTCTACTCCTATAGCACATTTAATTATATCAGCAAATTATACCACAATGTGGATAAATTTATTGATTCCCTTCCTGGAGACAGGTTTTGACAAAGGATAAGAGAACAAAAAGAAACTGAGACTCTAAAGGAAACAGAGAGTAAAAATTAACCAAGAGGGAGAATTGAGAGAAAAAGAGCAAATGAAGATAACAAAAGCATATACTTTGCCTACTGTAAGATTTTTCATATAAATGAATTATACATGTATAAATACACATACACACATTTGATTGTGTGTTTGTAATCCCATTCAATCCTCACAACAACCAGGTGATATTATTATTCCCATTTTAAAACTGAGAAAACAGGAAGAGATAGATATATTTAAACCAAACAAGATTTTCACAGCCCCTCTAGCAGTTAACAAAAGGAAATTTACTTCGATATAGCAGGGGGACTATATTTAACAAAGAGACACTGGGAGGACAGCTTTTGTTAGTTATAGCAAGTGACATTTCTCTGCTAGAGCTGTCCATGGTGGACTGTTGGTCAAGCATCTGGGAATAGCTAGAGTTCTTCATGATTTCTTATATTGAAATGTTTAGGAAGCCATATCAACAGTCAGAACATTTAGTCCTATAAGACAATTAATTCCCAAGTTCAGTTTTTAATACCTTTTAAAAAAATACCTTTCTTAATGAGCCTAATCTATAAGGCATGGTTCATACTCCTCCTATCAGAAACTGGATTTGAATAGAAGTCATCCTGACTCCAGATCCTTTTTTCTACCTGTTAATCTCCAAGGGTTCTTTCCATCTCTAAATCTTATGATTTTATTATTCTAAAGGGAAGTAAGAAACATCTTTAATACCTCCAAGAAATTCTCCCACACATACACATTTGAGTTGAAGAGACCCTGTCATTTAGATGCTTTAGTAAGAACAAACATAGGGACTTGACAACTGGTTTTGTGCAGACATTGACTATCACACTCAAACCCTACCTCCTTAGGAATTCTTGGGCATTGTTCCAAATTTTTGAGAGAAATAAAATCCCACAAGGTCCTGAAGCAACAAGGTTGAATGCACAGCAGTACCTAACCCCAAGTTGGCTATAAGCTGTGATACAACAGAATACAGATTGGGTTAGGTGGCACAGTGAGTAGAGCACTGGCCCTGGAGTCAGAAGGACCTGAGTTCGGATCTGGCCTCAGACACTTAATGCACACACAAACAAAAACCTAGCCGTGTGACGTTGGGCAAGTTACTTAACCCCAATTGCCCTCCAAAAAGAAAAAAAAAATCAATTAGAAAAGGGAAACTGAATCCAGAATGAAAGAGCAAGTCTAGATCACAGTCCCCAAGGCAAAGAAGGCAGGATCCAGAGTTAGTTGACCAGATTCCAACACTGCCAACTCCATAAATCTTTATAGTGTAGAACAATAGCTAAACATATTAACTCAAGAAATAGAATAATAGAATTGTGAAAATGCATTACTTTGTTTTGTTCAGGAGTTATAGGACTTGTAACCTGCCTGCAGGTATGGGTTATGGCTGCCCATGGGGGTTTTGCCTAGCTCTAGTATGAGAGCTACTAACTTTGGTGACCTTGACATTGAATGGCAGGGGCAGAACTCCTATTACTTAGATCAAAGGGTAATCCATTTAGAGGTAGAAAAGACATCAAAAGTCATCAGTTTCAACCTGTTTATTTTACAGATGAGGAAACTGAGACCCAAAGAAATAAAATTACTTCCAAGAATCACAAAACAAGTGTCTGAGGTAGGGTTTGAATGCAGGTCTTCCTGATTCCAAGTTCATTACTCTATCCATTATACCAGCCTAGTGATGATGGAGGGCCTTTCAAGGAGCTTTAAAGTAAATGTCAGCCATGGTTAAAATCAATATTTGAATTGTTTAAATTCAGGTGGTAGTCACTGAGAAAGTGAACGTACATTTCCTGTTATAATATAAACCCATTTATATCTTTCATTGTTTATTATCTTTTTTAATATTATACCTGAGTACATGAGTATAACTCATGTTTTATAGCATTTATAATATTTACTTGCATTAATTTATTAGATCTTCAAAATAACACTGTGACACAGGCAACGATTATGTCATTTTACAGCAGAGGAAAATGAGAATCAAATTAAATTCAATATGATGCAGCTAGTAATTCACAATAATTTGTCAAACTAAGGTCACTTAAATCTAGTGGTCTTTCTGCTATACTTTCTTATATTTTATTCTCAGACTCACCATAAGAGATGGCCAGAAGATAATATGGAGAAAATGATTTTTTTAATCCTATCAGATGAATTTAGAATTTGAAATCAAGTGCACTGGCAGAGGTACCACAGTATAGGCAAGCAATGGACAAAGAAAGACAATAAGAAAGAATCATTTCCTAACTTTATTTCCATTTTGAGTCTCTTCTCTGTGGCCTGGAAGTACTTAAGACTCTGGGGTAATATGCTTGATCTGATATTGGGAGTCTTCCACAAAGGGATATTTTTTTTTCTTATTTTACTTATGGTCCCAACTCAGAGTTTTACTCTGGGGAAATCTAAAAAAAAAAAATCTTAGGTATAGTTCATATCTAGATTTCTCCAAACTGGGTGATGGAACTTGAATCCCTGCATAAAGTCTCAGTGTATACTATGGGTAAAGGATGTGTGACAGTGTATTTCACCCAAAATAAACATTTTA
Source organism: Gymnobelideus leadbeateri (assembly GCA_011680675.1). Taxonomy (NCBI): domain Eukaryota; kingdom Metazoa; phylum Chordata; class Mammalia; order Diprotodontia; family Petauridae; genus Gymnobelideus; species Gymnobelideus leadbeateri. The sequence continues at coordinate 269,170 of WOXC01007699.1, read as the reverse complement.
ATGGGGAAGCCTCATAAGACTCCATGATAAGTACAATATTAAGCACTGATATAGGTCCTTAGACTCCCTGAGGAAAGTAAAAATACTTTGAGGACTCTCCTTTCAACTTGGAACTCAGTTATCTTAGCAATTCAATGCAATACCAGGGGAAGAGTTGACCTTGATTCTAGTTCTCTGACTTCAGAGGTCATGTTGCTAGTCCTTCTCCATGATGTGAGGAAACTTTTTCCCTTTAAGAAGTCTTTTGCACTGATCCTGAAATTTAGGAACTCACAAACTAGGCATTACCTATGAGGTACCCTTTGGAAGTGGGAAAGGCCATTTTCACATTATAACCCTTTTGAACTATCCCCTAACTTGGGCATCATGCATGAGAGAGCCAAAGGTAGGGAATATATATAGATGGGCACCTCAAATCTCCACTCTGCAAAGTCCTATTATGAAGAAGTAGTAGTAGTAGTAGTAGTAGTAGTAGTAGTAGTAGTAGTAGTAGTAGTAGTAGTAGTAGTAGTAGAAGCAGTAATAGTAGTAGTAATAGTAATAGTAGTAGTAGTGGTGGTAGTAACAGTAATAGTAGTAGTAGTAGTAGTAGTAGTAACAAATTTTATAACTTTAATATTGGTAAAAATTAGTCAAAAAGCATTTATTAATTGTCTGTTATGCATTAACCCTTTAAATATATTACTTTCTTATTTAATTTCCTTACAAGGCTCCCCTTTGGAAGAAACATATGGGTCAAGAGCTTGCTTTGTTAGTTTTATTGGGCCTTCCTTTTGCATGATGCACCATTCCACTGAAACCACTGGGCCTTTTCTCTACAGGATAAATTGCTCTCCTGGTTGTTTAGTCTCTGTAGCCTCCAGTTTCTGGTTAAATAAAAAATTGTTAGATGGGGTACTCTGAGACATCTTCATTAAGAATGAGAGCCCTTAACCTAGGCCCAGAGAAGATCCTTCCCAAGTCTGTTCTTTTAGAGTCTCAGCTCTAAAGCCCAAATTCTGTAAAACAGTAAGGTCCCCCATTTTAAATATCAAGCATTCTCTGCTCAACCCCGGTTTTGCAGAGGCTTAAGATTCAGGAAATATCAGCCCTGAATTTTTCCATCAGAATACGTGTCTCCTATGATTAGGTCCCATTACTATAAGACACCACTATCTGTGAGAGGAAGATGAGACAAATACACTCCCCTTCTTGCTGCATTCTGCCAGAAGCATTTCTTAGAGCAGATTATCTCAACTTTATTCCCTCAGTATGGGGCCATCTTTCATGTTATCTAGATAACAAGAGAAACAACTGACATTTTTATCCAATCATTAGAATTTCTCTGTAGCCCATCAATTACCTTAATCTGATGTTTAATACAACATAATTTCATGAGATAGTCTGAGGACCTTCTTCAATATAATCAAGAACTAAAGATGTCCCAAATTCTATTTGTTTTTAGGTTGCTTAAGAAAGCTTTGTTATGAGGTTGTTTATTAAAACTCCTCAATCTGATTAGGGACTTCCCCAGATTGAATGCATTTGCATCAGTAACTCAACTCCTGATCTATACTCAGAAAAGTTAAAAAAAAAAAAAAAACAAGGCAGGAGAACTGGAATAGGAGTTTCAGGAAATATGTTATCTCAGGCTCTTCATCTTCATCTCAAGAAAGCTGTTATTTTATTTCCAAGAGTAAAGGAGGGAGGAGGAAGAAGTCCCTTTGCCATTCCCAGTGTTGAATAGAGGGAATAAACATTTAAGAACCTACTATGTGCCAACCACTAACCAATATTTTAACATTTGATCCTCACATGGAGTTAGGTGCTATTATTATGCTTATTTTATAGTGGAGGGAACTGAGGCAAGTAGAAGTTAAGTGACTTGCAGAGGGTCATACAGCTAGAAAGTGTCTAAGGCCAGATATGAACTCAAACCTTCCTGACTTTAAGATCAATACTCCATCCATTGTGCCACCTTGCTGCTTTTACTACACTGTAGCCTGGAAATCCAACTGAAAGAAACAATGAAAAAATGTGTGAAGGCTTCTGCAGCTCTTCCACGAAAAGGCCACCCTTTACCCCTGTCTTTCACTCTAAGTTGCCAATAAGGCTGAATATAGTCCCTGTCATTTGGAAACATACAGTTTTGTAGTACCCCAGGGTCAGTTATGAGGTATTCCATACACATACTTATAAGAACTTTGGAAAAGTTTATCAACCTATAGCCACTTCACAGAAGATTTGGAGTAATGCAGAAGGCTAACCAAATTTCTGAAAGTCTGTTTGTATGACTTCTTGAGTCTGCACATAATTTCAGTCATAGTCTTTATCCCCATGAATATTCTCTTTGTCTTTCCAGTGGAATGTGCTAAGGTGAGTCATCCTTTTCTAGCAGAGTCCATTTATAATCCCATTATGTGTTGAATTAACAAAAATATTTGTTGAGCAATATTTTCAGGAAACAAATAACCTCTATTTCTGTTTTGTACATTTATTTTGTTGTAGCATTTATATTTAGCTAGGATTGGACTCTACCATTTCCCTGCTATAAGAGATCTTGTCATGAAGTAACATGGTTTAATGGATATAGAACTGACCTCAAATCAAGAAAGCCCCACTGTAAGCAACTGTAAGACTGTAAAGTCTACAGTGAGTATCAATATGTATTGGCAGAGGGAGTTTTCTCATCAACTTTTCCTAAACCAGAGAAATCACTAATTCCCCCATCCCCTCAAAAAAAAAAGAGCAGGCTTCTTATTTGAGGGCTTACCTCACTAACATGAGATGGATGAAAAAACAATCTGCCTTCACTGATTGATACTATTCTCTAAGCCTTCTGAAAGATTTACAATGATATATACAAATTACTTAAGATGAGCAATAATTTTGATATGGTTTCACTTTTTATATCAATGGTCATGTATGTGCACTTCTACTGACACTAACATGAATCAGAACATAAGACCATGGCCAGATGAAAAAGGACTTACCTATTTTTAGACCTGTTGGTCAGTTTTCTGATGGATAAATGTGTATTTCATTCTGCACATGAGTTTTATTGATCTCTTTGGTTATTTTTAATTCTGTACTTTTAAATTGATGGCTATTATTTTTTAAAACATGAAAAGTTTGCAGCTTTTAAAGAGCACATTTCAATGACTATTAGAGATATGACAGTGGTTATTATTGGGAAGTCAAGCATTTCAAACATCATTCAAATCTACAATGAAACAAGATTAGTAGCACTAAAAGACAAAGGAAATGTTCTAAAACCAAAGACAACATCAATATTAGACAAATTAGTGCTATTAAATAGCCTCCTTAATCCTCTGAAAATAAGCAAAGACCTGAAAGACCTGGAAATTTGAGGGGTTGTAATCAGTTCCTTTAAAGTATAGCTTAGGCATCTTGAAGTTGAAAGAATACTGAGTAGATTAGTATGTGTGTGTGTGTGTGTGTGTGTGTGTGTTTAAAACTGCTAGCAATCACAATAAAGAAAAGAAAATTTGGGGGGCAGTTAGGTGGTTCAGTGAATAGAACACTGGCCCTGGAATCAGGAGGACCTCGGTTAAAATTCGGCCCCAGACACTTGACAAACTTACTAGTTGTGAGACCTTGGGCAAGTCACTTAGCTCCAATTGCATTGCCTTCCCACCACAAAAAGAAATGAAAAGAAAAGAAAATTTATCAAAGAAGACAATAAAAAGACTAGAGAATTAAATATTTTAAAAGGCAATGTTTACTTATGAAACATACTTTTTCATTCAAGGATATACTAAAAGGATTGTTAGAAACCCAAGTGAATCTTCACACACACACACACACACACACACACACACACACACACACACACACACACACTCTTTTGTTTTGTTTTTGTTTTACTTCCATCGAGCCTGGAAATCTTGTTTCATTGAGTGTATGAAAAACTTTGATAAAACTTTGATAAATATGCTGATGTAGTGAGAAGTAGAATAGTCCCATCATTACAGAAATTATTAGATATAGATGGAAGATTGCACCATGACCTTGCATAATGACACATCATGAAAGGATGAAAAAATTATTAAAGAAATAGAGACAAATAAGTTTTAATGAACTGGGAACTCATTTAAACACCCTTTGAAAATCTATGGATTATAATCAAGGCTATACTTGGAAAAATGGACTATTCAATAATGAACTATTTATCACAATATCTAATATAATAAGTGTCATTTCATGAAAACTAATGAATTCAAGTGTCAGAATATTTTGAATTCAATGCCAAATTGGTCAAAATAATGATTGCAGAAAAAAAATAGGACCTAATGTATATATTAAAACATTGCAAGATGTGAAAAAAAGGTTTCTTGAGTAAGTCAATAAATCAAATCATTTTACTTAGTCTTAGTTAATTTCTGAGATACCTTACTTGAATTCAGCTAAAGGAACAGATTATACAGTTCCAAATATATGACTAGCACTAGCTTGTAAATACTGAGGCAGACCTGTTATTCTTATTAAAACACTGTTTCCAGTGTACCAAGTGTGGTAGAAACTTCATCTAGACCTGATCCAACTCTTATCTTAATGAGTTAAAAAAAGAGTTCAGGAAAAAAAAAGAGCTAAAAAGAATGAGAACTTGGGGAGTTTAGAACAGGGGTGGTAAACCTGTGGCCTTGAGGCCACATGTGGACCTCTAGGTCCTCAAGTGAAGCTCTTTGACTGAATTCAAGGCCACCTGTATACTGGAGGCTGCAGTTTCCCCACCCCTGGGTTAGAAGATTTACTTAGGCTAGAAGAAAGCAAATTGAGAAATTATTTATTCTCATAAAAATATGAGATTTTACCATGTTAAAACAATGATACAGAGGAAACAGGTCAGGATGGAGGGCTGGTAATGTCAAAACTTTACTATCCTCTGAGTTGAAGAGGAAAAAAAGTAAACATCTGAATATGTTTAAAAGTCTTCTGAACTTCTAGAAAGGTAAGAAGGCAGAATGAGGGGGGAAATGGGAGAGGGGCTTTTAAAATGGTGCATAGAATAAGATTAGGAGGGTGGGGGGAGAAGATAAAGGAGGGAATTTTAGAGGGGTGGGTAAGATAAGGAATAAGAGAATAAGGGGAAAAGATGAGATAACAGGTATAGGGTAAAAAGACTGGGTAAGATGGAAAATAGTGAGTAAAATTGTAGTGGAGGAAAATTCACAAACAGTAATTAGTAGTTTGTCAAATCTATGAGGATACAAGTAATTCCCAAATTGATAAATGGTCAAAGGATGTGAACAGGCAGTTTCCAGTGAAGAAATAAAAATACTTTATAGTCATATAAAAATGCTCTTATTATTCTTGATTAGAGAAATACACCTTAAAATAACCTCAATATATAATTTTACATGTGCCAAATCGGTTAAAATGATAGACAGGGAAAGTGACAAACGTTGTAGAGGATGTAGAAAAATTGGGATGCTAATTCATTGTTGGTGGAATTGTGAAATGATCCAACCATTTTGGAGAGCAATTTGGAATTATGCACAAAGAGTTATTAAACCACCTATACCGTTTGGTCCAGCAGTACCAGTACTAGATCTATTTCTAAAGATGATTAGAGGAAAAATAAAAGAGCCTATATGTTCTAAAATGTTTATAGTAGTTCTCTTTGTGGTGGCAAAGAGTTGGAAATTGTAGGGATGCCCATCAATTGTGAAATGGCTTAACAAGTTATGGCAAATGATTTTGATAGAATACTATTGTGCTATAAGAAGTAATTAGCTCAATTATTTTAGAAAAACATGGAAACACTTGAACAAAATAACGAAGAGAAAAATGAGCAGAACCAAAAAAACACTGTATACAGTAAGAGCAATAATTAACTATAAAGGACATATGAAGAAAGATGATATCTGCATCCAGAGAAAGAACTTATAAAAGAAGCCTATATAGGATAGCTTATATATATATATATATATATATATATATATATACATATATATATACACATACACACATATATACATATATATGTACATATGTGTGTTTATACAAATAGTTATACATAATAGGCATATTATATGTGTGTGTGTGTGTGTGTGTGTGTGTATCTGTGTCTAATTGTCACCTCCTTTAGGGTGGGGGAAAAGAAAAAATATATATGATCATTTTGTTGTATACTTGAAAGGAATAGCAAGTTGTGCATAGTAGGCTTGCAATTTCATATGCAATCATCTTTTTTATTATTCTATGTTATGGAAATGCTTATTTTATTCCATAAATTATAAATAAAATGGTAAAAAAGAGAAAAAGAATAACAATGAAATTAGTTGAATTTCCATGGAGATCTAACCAATAAATCTCCCCAAAAGAACAATTACATCATGGCACTACCTTTCTCAAGAACCTTTTTGTTCCTTCTCAAGAACCTAATTTCTCCCCACTGCCTAGAGAGTAATTTGATCACTAAATGGTTTAGTAGAAAGAACACTGGATTGAGTCAGAAAAACTAGTCTCAAATATAAGTTTTGCTATGTACTACCTTTATGACTTTTCTGAGACAGTTTCTAAATATCTAAAATGAGGACATAAACTAACATGAGTGAAGGGCTGTCGTATAGTACTTATAAAATAATGCTGGTCACATCTTCCTACTTAGCACTCCACCCCACTACTAAGGTCCTTTGCAGTCATAAGTCTTATGATCCTCTTTGTGAGTTTCAAGGCCTTTGAATATATAGCCCACCTTATCTCTCCATCCTTCTTTTCCTGCAACCCAACAAAGCTTTCTGTTTTAAGCAGGATAGTAACTGCATTGTCCCTTCTTAAGTTGTCCTAACCTACTGTTTATTGTTTTCCAACTATTGCACATGTCTATTCTTATGTCTCCCACTGGATTGTAAATTCCTCAAGATAATATATCATTTTTATGAATACCTAGCACACTCTTGAACAGAAATTTCATCTGCTGATATTGTTACTAATTTATTTTTATGTAACCTCTGACTTAGAACTCAAATTCTGGTTTACACAGACCAAATTCTATTTTGGGGAGGGAGAGGTATTATAGAAAATAGTCTTTGGCTCATAAGTTGCCCTGGCACTCTTGGGAGAATATCATAATTTGCCTTATGCAAAATCACAAATGCTTGACGGAATGTGGAAAAAACAGGAAATTAATGCACTATTGTTTAAATTGTGAATTGGTCCAACCATTCTGGAGAAAAAAATCAGAATTTTTATATAGCCCAAGGGCTATAGAACTGTGCATACCCTTTGACTGAGCAATGTCATTACTAGCTATGTATTCCAAAGAGATCAAAGAGAAAAGAACTTATATGTCAAAAAAATTATATTTCAATTTGGAAACTGAAAGGATGCCCATGAATTAGGGAATCATTAAATGAGTTGTGTTATATGATTTTGATGGAATACTACTGTGCTATAAGAAATGCCAAGCAAAATGGTTTCTGAAAAACCTGGGAAAACCTATGTGAACTGATGTAGAATGAAGTGAGCAAAACCAAGAGAACATTGTATACAGTTACACCAGGATTTTAGTAATAATTGAATGTATTTACTACTCGATCAATACAATGATCCAAGAGAATTCTGAAGATCTTTTGATGAAAAACTTATCAACCTCAAGAGAGAGAACTGATGAAGTCTGAGTGCAAATTGAAGTATATTTTTTCACCTTTTCTTGCTTTTTGGGCAACACATAGTATGGATATATGTTTTGCATGATATCACATGTATAATTGATATCACATTGCTTGTTTTCTCAATGAGTGAAGGAAGGGTTGAAGGGAGGGAGAGAATTCAGAACTCATTTTTAAATGAATGTTAAAATACATAAATAATAAATTTTATTTTAAAAATTAATCTGCTTTATATCTAGGTCTTTACAGAGAATTGAAAACAGTGTAGATCTCTCATATAATCACTAAGAATACAAAACACTGAATACAAAGGATAGAAAATGCAAACACCACACACACATACCCATACATAGAGGATTAGAGTTTGAGTTTATAAATAGTTAACTCTCTACTTTTTCTTGAATCTTAAACTCACGCAAAAACCAGTATAGTCTTTCAGATTTAAAGTGTTTGAATGGATAGGAGAAGATTATGAATAAATAAGACATAAAGAGCATTGTGGGATATAAAATGGATAATTTTTGCCCCAAAATGATTTATTAACTTCTGGTTTACATCATTCATTTCCATCAGATTTTGAGTTACAATTGTTTCCCCATTTTTCCCCTACCCACCACCACAGAATAACAGTTACATAGGATTTCCCCTCAACCAATCTGCTCTCTCCCATCTCTTCTCCCATAACCCCTTTGACTTTTCCAGTAGGGCAAGTTGAACCCCCACACCCCATTGCCTGCACATCTTATATCCTAATTATATGCAAAATAGTATTAATAATAGTATTTATATATTTTTAATTTGATTTTAAAAGGAAGATAAGGAACTCAGTATATGCTGTACATGTGGAACTATACAAAACATTACCAAAGTAGATATATTGCAAAAGACTGACTTATATTTCCCTATTTCCCATCCCATCTTTCACCTGGTCCACTCCCCACTTTGATCCTGTCACTTTTCAAAAGTGGGTGCTTCCAACTTCCCTCTGTCCCCAGCCCACCCTCCCTTCCCCTACCTTTCCACATCCCCCTCCCCCCTATGCTCCTGTAGGGTGGGACACCCTATTTAGTATGCATGTCATTCTCTCCCTGCTACAAATTCAATGAGAATAAGGTTTTGGCTTTTTGCTTTCCTCTTCCTCCCCTCCCCTGCAACCACCTCCCCCTGCCTCCTCTATAGGAGACAGTTCAACCCATTGTCTCTCCCCATTGCCCCTCACCACATTACTCTCTCACCGCTTAACCTCACCTTTTGAGTATCATCCCTTCCTATTAAATTCAACCTGTGTCCTCTATCATTGTATGCCTGAAAACATATATACACACATTCACATATGTATTCATATACTGATATCAACTATTTTCATACTGAGAAGAGTTTCATCAGTTGCAGTTATTGTTTTTCCCTGTAGGAATGTAAATAGTTCAAATTTGATAAGTTCATAGTGATTTCTTTTCCATGTTTAGCTTCTCAAGCATTTCTTGCTTCTTGCATCTGAATGTCAAATTTCTTATTCAACTCTGGTTTTTTCTTCAAGAATGCTTGAAAGTCCTCTATTCCACTGAATGACCAAATTTTTCCCTGAAACATGATACTCAGTTTTGCTGGGTAGGTGATTCTTGGTTTTAATCCCAGGTCCTTTGACCTATGGAATATCATATTCCATGCCTTTTGATCCCTCAGTGTAGAAGCTGCCAGATCCTGCATTATCCTGATTGTGTTTCCACAATATTGAAATTGTTTCTTCCTGGCTGCTTGTAATATTCTCTCCTTAATCTGGGAATGCTGGAACCTGGCTACAATAATTGTGGGAGTTTTCTTTTTAGGATCTTTTTCAGGAGGTGATCTGTGGATTCTTTCAACCTCTATTTTGCCCTCTATTCTAAAACATTAGGGAAATTTTCCTTGAGAATTTCTTGAAGCATGGTTTCTAGATTCTTTCTTTGATGATGGATTTCAGGTAGTCCAATAATTTTTAAATTGTCTCTCCTGGATCTATTTTCCAGGTCAGTGGTTTTTCCCATGAGATATTTCACATTGCCTTCTATTCTTTCATTTGTTTGGATCTGCTTCATAGAATCTTGGTTTCTCATAAAGTCATTAGCTTCCATTTCCTCCAGTCTAATTCTGAAGGAATGGTTCTCCTCAGTGAGCTTTTGATATTGTTTTTCCATCTGGCAAATTTGGCTTTTTAAGGCATTCTTCTCCTCATTGCCTCTTTGAGCCTCTTTTGCCATTTGAGTTAGTCTATTTTTTAAGGTATTATTTTCCTCAGTCAGGCTGTTGACTGTTATTTCATACTTTTCTCACATCTTTTTCATTTCTCTTCCCAATTTTTCCCCCACTTCTCTTATCTGCTTCTTAAGGTCCTCTATGGCCTGTAGCCAGCTTGTATTTTCATTTGGGCCTTATGGTGTAGGTGTTCTGACCTCATAGTCCTCCTCCTGTTCCATGCTTTGATCCTCTTTGCCCCCAAAATAGGAGTCTAATGTTGAATTTTTCTGTTTGTTTCCTTTGCCTAGGCGTGTTGCCACTCAATTACTTGACTTTTGGGCTTTTTGCCACAGTAGGACTTTGCCACCAGCCAGGGGAACTTCTGTTCCAAACGTTGGGGTTTTCTCAACTTCCAGAGGTATTAGTTGGGTGGCCTCTGTGAAGCCTCCACACACTCTGGCAAGCTGGTCACACACCCCAAGACCTCCACCCCAGACCACAATCCAGATCCAAGAAGGGTAAAGCAAGTGTGCTTACCCTCCAAACTGATCGCCAGATCCCCCTACAGTTCACAGGCCAGGAGCTGAAGCTGCAACATGGCAAAATGGTGCGAGCTAGCTCCTCAGCAACTTCTTACCCCCAGGAGAAGAAGCCGATGCATTCTCCCAAGCAGTCCCAAAGTCCATAGGACACTAACCTCTTGCTTTGTCCTTGCCCTTCAATCCCTCAGTGTAGAAGCTGCCAGGTCCTGGGCTATTCTGATTGTGCTTCCACAATATTGAAATTGTTTCTTCCTGGCTGCTTGTAGTATTTTCTCCTTGATCTGGGGTTCTGGAACCTGGCTGTAATATTCCTGGTAGTTTTCTTTTTGGGATCTTTGGGATATTTATCAGGAGGTGATTGGTGGATTCTTTCAACCTCTATTTTGCCCTCTGGATCTAAAACATCAGGGCAATTTTACTTGAGAATTTCTTGAAGGGTGATTTCTAGGTTCTTTCTTTGATCATGGCTTTCAGGTAGTCCAATAATTTTTAAATTGTCTCTCCTGGATCTATTTTCCAGGTCAATGGTTTTTCCCATGAGGTATTGCCTTCTAATCTTTCATTTGTTTGGATCTGCTTAACAGCATCTTGATTTCTCATAAAGTCATTAGCTTCCATTTGCTCCAGTCTAACTCTGAAGGAATGAATCTCCTCAGTGAACTTTTGAGATTCTTTTTCCATCTGGCAAATTCAATGTTTTAAGGCATTCTTCTCCTCATTGCCCTTTTGGGCCTCCTTGGCCATTTGAGTTAGTCTATTTTTTAAGGTGTTGTTTTCCTCAGTCAAGCTATTGACCCTCATTTCATACTTTTCCTGCATCCTTCTCATTTCTCTTTCCAATTTTTCTTCCACTTCTCTTATCTGATTTTTAAAGTCCTTCTTAAGGTCCTCTATGGCCTGCAACCCACTCATGTTTTCCCCTGGGGCTTTTGGAGCAGGAATTCTGACCTCATCGTCCTCTTCCCCTATGCTTTGACCCTCTTTGCCCCCAAAGTAGGAGTCTAAGGTTGCATTTTTCTTTTTTATTTGTTTCCTTTGTCTTGGCATGTTGCCACTTAACTACTTGACTTTTGGGCTTGTTGCCACAGTATGGCTTTAAGGCCAGATAGAGGAATTCTCGTCCCGAACGTGTGGGGGGCAACTTCTGTTTCTGGCAAGCTGGAAACCCTCCCACGACCTCCCCTCCAGATCACAACCCAGATCCAGGGATGTTAAAGCAAGAGCGATTACCCCCCAAGACTGATCACTGGATCTCCCTACAGTTCGCAGGCCAGGAGGTGGAGCTGCCTCTGAAAACTACAAAATGGCATGTCCCCTCAGTGGCTTCTAGCCCCCAGGGTAGGAAGCTGACACATTCCCCAAATTCTGGGCCCAAAGTCCATAGGGAAATAACCTCTCACTTTGTCCTAGGCATGTCTATGTTAATAATTCTGGAATCTCCACAGCTGCTGGTGTTCTGGGGTCGCTCCAGCTGGCTGCTGCCCCTGTCACCCTGGGGCTAAAACCACAACTCAGGCACTCGGCTGTCCTTGGCTCCCCACTTGGCTCCCCATGCTCTGCATTCTGCGCGCTGCTGGCTCCCAGAGCGCTGCGCTTGTCCTTCCTGCAGGGCTGCTGGGCTGTCCTCAGCGGGAAGTTAGCTTCTCTGTGTCGTTCTGTGGGTGCTGGGGCTCCAGAAGTTGTTCAGAGTCCCCTTTTACATAGTTTGGAGGTAATCTGGGGGCAGAGTGGCTTGGACGAGCTGTTTCTACACTGCCATCTTGGCTCCGCCTACTCTGAGTATTATAAATATGTAAATCAACTACAAAGGACAGATGAATGAAGATACTATCCACTTCCAGAGGAATAACTAATAAATAGAAATATGCATAAAAGAGTTTTATGCATACATATACACATGTATGTGTGTATGTGTATATACATATACACAATATGCAAGTGTGTGTGTGTGTGTGTGTGTGTGTGTGTGTGTGTGAGAAATGGCGGCCTTCTGTAGTGCAAAGTGGGGAGGGAGAGAAGGATTAAGAGAGGAATTAAGAGGATAACAAAAAGACAAATTGAATTATATTTAAAAAATTAAAAAACACAAAAAAATGCTACATTGGGTGAGGGTCCCCTTAAAGAAAAGGGTATATCTAGATAGTTCTTTCCCTAGATCTGCACAGTCCACATGACTCACAAAACCTATATTTGTTTATCCATCTCATGACTGTCTCTTACTGCTTCTCAATTATGTTTCCATCTTATAACAGAAACTCCTTGACCAGTTCTAAGAGACTTGATTTCAGAACTCTGTTATCTTGCTACTGCTGTTCCATTACTAATAGCTCATTTTCCTGAGGTCCTGAATTGACCCAGGAATGGAGGTTCTATCATTGTTCTATCATTGTTATTTCTGGGATCCTAAAGGGTCAGGAAATGTGAAGGGAAGGCAGATTGTGGATGCCCTGGCCTCTTAACCAGGAAATTGAGTAAAAGTCTCTGTGTATCCTCCATCCTTTTGTGTCTGTGTATCTCCTGTTCCTTTTCTCTCTGTTTCTTGCTTTTTAGAGGGCAATTGTGGTTAAATAACTTGCCCAAGGTCACACGGCTAGAGGTTTTCTTTTTTGTTTATGTGTGTGTTAAGTGTCTGAGGCCAGATCCAAACTCAGGTCCTTCTGACTCCAGGGCCAACGATCTACTCACTGTGCCACCTAGCCGCCCCCTCTCTGTTTCTTTAGGGCTCTTTAGGGTTCCTTTAAAGGCTAAGAAGCTATATCCAGTCATCCTTATCTATATCTTGCCACTGGGCCCAGATGGCTCCAGAGGAGAAAATGAGACTGGTGATGTTACACAGCCCTCCTTCACTTAAATCCAATTCACTTGAAAGTCATGGCATCATCTTCCTGATGTTATGGTCCTCTTCAAAAATGAAGAATAAACAACAATAAAGACTAAGAACAACTAGGAATTCTGGGGTGCTTAGGAGATATGACTAAATAAAAGTGAGGGAGTGGAATAAGGAACAAAGGAAAAACAAAGACAAATTTCCCCTGCTTCATAAGTGTTAGCAATGTGGTTTATGAAAGACATTGAAGACAGTAAAATAGGATAATTTAAAGTGTTGGTTTTGGAATCAGGTAGATCTGAGTTCAATTCCTATCTCAGATACATAATTGTTGTGTAACTGCATTACCATTCACCCCAAACCTTCTCTTCTTCCAAACTTCTTTATTACCATGAAGGGCAATACCATCTTCCTACTGACCTAGGCTTGCAATCTATAAATGAAAACTGACTCCTTTCTCATAGTCACTCTACCAAGTCTTGATATTTCTATCTTCACAAAATCTCTCATATACATACACTTCCCTCCAGTTCCTTGGTCATCACACTGGCACAAGCTCTTAACACCTTGGTCTAGACTATTTCCATAGCCTTCTGGTTAGTTCCCCTGCTTCAATTCTTTCTCCATTCCAATTTATCTTACACTAAGCTGACAATATGATTTTCCTAAAATTCAATCTGAACATGTCCTGCTACTACTCAGTAAGCTCTAGTAGCTCCCCATTAGTTCCAGTATAAAATATAAGATGTTTTGTTTGGCATTTAATCCCTTCATTACTTGGTCCTTTGTTTTAAACCATTGCAGTCTCCTTATACTTTATTTACTTCCATATATGATACAATCTAATGACAACTGACCTTTTAGATATTTCTCTCATATGACAGGTCCTGCCTTTTCATCATCTGTCCTTTGTGCTTGGAATACTCTCCCTTCACATCTCTGCTTACTGAGACCCCTGGTTTCCTCCAAGTTTCAGTCCAAATTGTAACTTCTGCTCTTGGTCCATCCCAATCCTATCCTCCACTCCCTTACTAAAGCCTTCCTTCTTTTTTTCTTATTTAATGTTTTATTTTTCCCAATTATGTGTAAAATAGTTTCAACATTTTTTTTATTTTGAGTTAAAAATTCTCTCCCTCCTCTCCCCCCTATTGAGAAGGCAGCAATTTGACATAGGTTATGCATGTGTAGTAATTAAAAACACATTTCCATGTAAGTCATTCTGTGAAAGAAAACACAGACAATAAAAACAACTAGAAAAATAAAGAAAGTAAAATAAAAGTGTCTTTGATCTGCATTCAGGCTCTACCAGTTCTTTCTCTGGAGATGGACATTGGATCATAGTATTGCTGAGAATACCTAAGTTACTCTTCATAGTAGATCATTAAGCCTTCCTTCTGAGATGATCTTTCCTCTCTTCTGTATGTATCTTATTTGTACATGGTTCTTTCCATGTTTTCTCTCCCATTAGACTCATTCTTTATGAGCAGGATACATGTATTTTTCCTTCTTTGAAATCTTAAGGTTTGTCAGAATGTCTGGCACAAAGTATGCACTTAATAAATGATTGTTGACTTCAGATTTTCAAAGTACTTTACTTGTACATTGCCCTTAGCTTTTAAGCTACTAAAACGTAAAACTTCAAGTAAGTCATTTGGCCCACTCTGCATTATCTCCTTTGAGCCTTATACCAAATCCATGAAGTAGGTACCACAGGTAGTATCATGCCCAACCGAGGAAACTGAGGCTTAGGTTAAGTGATTTGGTCATAGTCATGCAGCTAGTAAGTTAAGCCCAGACATTCCTGTCTGCAAATCCATAAAATCTGTCCATACTTCTTGGCAGAGAGAGCACTGGCATATGAACCAAAATAGTGGTATTTACATCCTGGTTCTAATGATTACTAGCTGTGTGACCTTAAAGCATTTGATGCTTCTGGCCTCAGTTTCCTCATTTGTAGAACAGTCATGTAGGGGAAGTGGTATAACAATTGTTATACCACTTCCCCTACGTGACTGTTGGAAGGAAGATCTTCCCTATGCATTTTCCCAGTCCCATGGCCCAAGTTAAATGTCATGAAATCAGAATCCATCACTGCCATGAAATCTAGAGGTAAGGTGTGAAAATTCCTCTTCTAGATGACTTTAATAACACATTGGACTCTTATCCAACTGAGAAAGTTCTACAGGAGGCCAAGGGTTATATTAAATAAGTGTGATCTAACACTTGGAATATTTCCAAAGATCTGTGGAAGTCTCAATCAGCAGACATTCGCCTGGGATTCAAGAAGCCTCATCAAGATTTCCTAAGTGATGATTATAAATAAATAAGTAAGAAAGATGTTGGCTGGCATCCAGGGAATCAGTCAGAAACTGAGCCCTGTCTAGGTCTGGCAGCAGCATACTTAATTAAATTGACAATGTGTGGGTTTGTCATTTCTTAGAACCCAATTATTTTATTCTTTGGGGAAAAGAGTGGCCCTGACAAGAGTTTCTGGAATGAAACTTTTAGAAGTCAAGCTTCAGACATGGCTTACCTAAATATGATGTTCATATGGGATATGCTGATTTTAAAGGAATCAGGCTTTACTGAAGGTTTGGTTTCTTTTTTACTAGAGGAAAATAGAGTTGTTGAGTGGGACCAGAAAAGAATATTGAATGGATAATAATTGGTTCCTCTCCAACAGACCCAAAAGCTATCCCCAATCATTCACAAAGGGGTCAGATAAAAACAAAGAATCCTACACAGAATAGAAATGGTACCAATTGCTTCCTATTTTGTGTTAATATGACTAAGTGTCCTGGAGTCCTCTCCAGCCTTAGGAGAAGCCATCTCCCAAGGCATTTTACCCATTGTCCCTTTTACATACTTGCTTATGTTTCTTTTCCTGCCAGAATTGTTTGTCCCCCTTCCTTTTTGCCTATGTAAATCCTACTCATCCACATCTTCCACTTTCTCAACCTCCTTAGCTAACTCAGACTGAACTTGGTAATTCTAAACCCCTAAAGCTATCTTCTACCACCAGTTTTAGCATTTAACTCATAGTTCCTTAATACTACTATCCAAATGTTTCACATGTACTGATCTTGTCTCCTTAAGACTGTAAGTGACTTGAAGTCAGCGATTGTGGCACATACTTCTTTTTATTCCCCTAAACACAGAAAATATCTCATTTACATGATAAATACTAAGTTAAAAAAGGAGGGAGATGTTCCTAATGAACAACACTGCAACACAGGTTTGGCAGCCATGGGAGGAGAATAAATGTCAATGGTGAATAACACTAGTACAGAGCTCCAACTGCTGCTATCTCCAGCTCCACAGGCAAACCGGTGCAGCAGAATGCGCAATCCAATGAAAGCATCCAACCTCCAAACCACTCATGGTTCAAATTGATAGAGAGTTTTAGACAGAGATGACATGGCACTGTTAGGAGACTTCCCCATTGTCACTGAGACAAGGCAGTGAGGTTGTCTGGACATTTGAAAGGAGGGTGTTATCTAGTTGGCCTAATAAAGAATGAAGAATGAAGATCAGGGACCTACGCAACTTAAACTGAACTCTGCTACAGAAAATAGGATTCTGGGGGAGGGACATTGCTTCATCTTTAGTTCAGTTACGCCTCAGCATACATTCATCCTGGGCTCTGGCACTATACCCGAGAAACTGGTTTTCACTAGCTTACAAGAAACAATCATAATCAGGTTCCATAGAAGGGATGTTTTGGAGCACTTTTCCAGGTATAAAGAGGCAATAGATGTTAAAGTTGATCCTTAAACCAGCATTACATGGGCTTTCATTCCTTAACCTGGTCATTCCTAGTCACCCTAGGGGCTGATGCCCTCTGTCCCCAAATTATCTTATATTCTCTCTGTATTTAGCTTTCAAATTCCTATGTAAATGCATGTTGTTATTCTTATTGGAATTTGGAATGTAAGTTCCCTCAAGGCAAGGGATGTTTTCACTTTATCTTGGTGTCCATGATGCCTAGCACACAGCAAGCACTTAATAAATGTTTGTTTGTTTTTTACTGATTAACCCTCATTTGAACAAGTCACTTCACTTCTTTCTGCTTGTTTCCTGAGATACTAAAAGAATAAGAGCAATGCCTCTGACACTTTGTTTGGGTTGATTCTCTAGGGAGAACTGAAATTGCAAGGAATGAAGGACTTGTGGTCTACATTAGTGGGATTGCTCATTTTAGCAAGGACACAGATCCTTCCAAGTACCAAAGCACCAAGGTCTCAACAATATAGAAAGACAGTAAATTGGTGTGACTATCCAAGTATCTGTTTCTCTGCTTCTTGTGTTACAAGTTCCCAGTACAGGAGTAGGAACTAGAAACAAGCTCAGTTGGTAAAATTTTAAACGGAAGTGGTAGGTGGGGTGTGATTTTGCAACTTCATCACCAGTTGCTTCCCCTGTTGGTACACACTGTGTGGGAGGTAAAAGGGCATGAGCCACAAAGGTGGACTGATGCCGGAACCCATGAACACAAACACCATAAATGGAAAAGACCCAAGGACCACTTTGTGGGCATGCCAACATGTACTTCCTAGCCTGCTGATCTCTGCCTACATTATTCAACCTTTTGCCAAATAATCTGTTCACTGCAACTAAAATATTCTCTATTCCCAAACCAAATAATGCCCAACTCCAAATCTACCAACCACTCATATATCTGTAACATATACTATGAAGCTTTGGGGGAACTAGCATACTCTTCCCCCCAATGACCCTGTGCAAATACTGAAATAATAAATTGATCTCCTTGTCAGCAAGGATATTATACTTGTTGAGTCAAGTTTATGAATGACAATAATATTAATATCTAACATTTATATAGTGCCTACTATGTGCCAGTGACTATGCTAAGCACTTTACAATTATCTTGTATAATAATATAAATTTCATTATAAATAATAATATAAATATCACCCAGGTGCTATTATTATCCCTATTTTACAAATGAGGAAAAGGAGACAAAAAGAGATTAAATGACTTGCCCAAGTAGCATAAATAGTAAATATCTGGGGCTGGATTTAAAACTTCTTGACTCCAGTCCCAGCAAAGAGTATATGGCCTTCTCTCTTTCCCAAAGACCAAATGACCCAATCTCTTGATACTTCACTGATAATGCTATTGTTGTTCAGTCATCTTTTAGTTGTGTCCAACTCCTCATAACCCCATTTTGGGTTTTCTTGGAAGAGATAATGGAGCAGTTTGCCATTTCCTTCTCCAGGTCATATTACAGATGAAGAAATTGAAGCTAACAGGGTCAAGTGACTTTCCCAGGGTCACACATCTAGTAAGTGTCTAAGGTCAGATTTGAACTCAGGAAGAAGAGTCTTCCTGACTCTGGGGCCTATATTTTATTCACTGAGCCACCTAACTTACAGTAATAGTTTCTGCTTCTATAAACACATCTTAATACACAAGGGGGGAAGGACATAACAAAAGATTTCTCCAACTCTCTTTGGGAGGCTGGAAATGAAACAACAAACTGTTGATTTTCATATTCTTGGTCACTCTGATCCTATTAAGAATATGCAAATATTGTTCCTTCTTTCTTGTTTATTCCATTGGTTATAACTCTACAATTAGACTAATGTTTAATGCAAAGGTATTTGTAGAACCTATATTAGATTGCATGCTGCCATGGGGAGGAGGGGGAAGGAGAGGGGGGAAAAATTTGGAACTCAAGGGATTATGGAATTGCATGATGAAAACTAAAAGTAAATTAATTAATAATTTTAATAAAAAAGAATATTCATATAATCACATATGTGTGTACACATACATATGTATGTAAATGTGTATTATGTAAGTTCCAGAATCTTCTAGGCATGGGATCAAAACTTCAAGGGATGCCTTCAACAAAACTGGAATATAGCCAGCTCTAATCATGCATTCTTTTGCCTAATAAAACATGGATCCTTAATAGTAAGAGAGCTTACAAAGACCTTACATTTCAACTCATTCAATTCTCTTATCTCCCCAAACATCACTCTTTCCATTACTAACCCCATAAAAGTCTCAATTATTTGGGCACCAATTATCCAGTTTATGAAAGCACAGCTAAAAGAACTAATGTAAACTTTTTCTTCATTAAGAGAGAAGTTTAGTTAGATGTCTAGGACTAGGACTATATCAGTTCCAGCATACTCTGCCTTGGTCTAGAGTACTGTCTTCTTTTGTAGGTATTCTTAAAACATGTATCGATACACTGAAAGGAATCCAGAAGAGATTGACCCAGGATGGTGAAGGACCGAAAGGTCATATTATATGAGACAAAGTTGAAGGGAGTAGGCATGTTTAGTTTAAAAAAAGAGCAGATATGGGTATGTGGAGTGGAGGAAATGATAGTATATTTAACCACTGAGAGGCTGTTAGGTAGTAAAGGAATTAGATTAATTCTACCTGGCCCTTGAAGGCAGAACTAAGAACAATGGATGTTATAAAGAGTCATATTTTGGCTTGATGTAAGAAATCATTTTCTAATAATCAGATCTGTTGAAAAGAAGAAAGAGTTGCTCAGAAATCTACAGAGACCTCTTCTTTAGTATTTTCTTTTTTATCTCTCTTTATTTTTGAGGAAATTGGAATTGTGACTTGCCCAGGGTCACACACCTAGTAAATGTCTGAGGACACATTAGAACGCATGTTTTCCTGACTCCAAGACCGGTCTGTTAGCCACTATACCACCTAGCTGCCCCTTCTCTGGTGTTCTTTAAGTGAAGACTAGATGACCATTTACTGGTTGTGTTTCATAGAGGAATTTTGTCCCATTACAAATGGAATTGGAAGATTTACAAAGTTCCTTTCATTTCTGAAATTCTGGAATACTGTGATAGTAGAACTCTGTGCCTTCTTAGCCTTCCCCCTGCTATGTCAGTTTCCAGAGGTGTTTCCTGTCTCACTACTGCCCCCTAAGGGGCCAGGAAGCAAAAGGGAGAAGAGATTAAATTAATCTATTCACATTTCAGCAAGTGTTGATTCCTGTATCTCAGTGCCATTGTGCCAATAAGGCAAACAGTTTGGATACTTTCCCAGAATCTGGGAGCACCAAGAATGACTTTTTCAATTAGTCATTACTTTTACACAATCTTGCCGCAAAGTGTGGGAGGATAGAGACCCAGTCTAAAGTGAAAAGGTCCTCTTTGTATCTTTCATCAGACTGTCCTTGTATTGCTATAATTTGGTTAATAGTGCTTAGTGAACATCCACTCCACTCAACATTAAGCAAAGTGTGAAGATGTAGAGAAAATATGAGGAATAAAACTTCTTGCCCTTGAAAAGCTTACAACCTAGGGAGTCAGGTGAGGTACAAAAAAATGTGCTGGAATCATGGGGAAAATTACAATGTAAAATATCAAACAGAAAATGTTATAGACATAATTTCTGTCATTCTATTGCTTGTACCTCTCATCCTACCCCTTCCTTATGCATGGCAGAGTTCATCAAGAAAGTCTCTGATCAGGGGTGGCTAGGTGTTGCAGTGAGTAAGAGTGCTGGCCCCGGAGTCGGGAGGACCTGGGATTGGTTCTGGCCTCAGAAAATGAGCACCCACACATAAATAATGACTGGCCGTGTAACCTTGAGCAAGTAATTTAACCCCAATTGCTTAAAATCAAAAGAAAGTCTCTGATCAAATTGATGAGGTGATTAATTAACAAGATCATGAAGTATGTGCCTTTGTTTGGAGGAGCAATCCATGCTCCTTGCACCTTATTGAGAGCACCCCTTGACTTAAGGATTGAGACTTGGGTTATCATGCTTTTATTGGACCTGCCTCCTTCCAATGTCAGTAAACAGGAGCCAACAATGCAGCTAAATTTCTCTCCTCGACTCCTTCTCCACCTATTTCTTTGAGCCATCCTTTTGGAATGCAACAGATGGAGGAATGGATTTCTCTTCTGCTTTGTCTCTACCCTTGTCAGAAACTGATAATGACTGCCATAGGGAAGAGGCACATGAGAGTTACATGGACTCTCCCAAAAATTCTTAGCAGAGGTCAGAGACTAGGATTCCCAAGAGGGGACTTTCCCAGCCTAAGAGATAGTAATATTTTGGAGAACTGTTAGAATCTATGATAGCTAAGAAGCATGTGATAGAGTAACATGTGCTTTCTAGCAACCTGAGAAGATAGATTCTGAAAGTGAGCTTTCTCAGATGAAGAGATTAGGTAACTACCAAGACACTGAGGAACTTCCTGCAGATTATATGATAGAATCATATATGTTAATGAATTCTGGGACTAAGTTTGAGTTTCCAAATTCAAAAGTGCAAAGGTAGATAGGACACAACTTCAAGAGGTCAGGGATGAGCCCTTCTAAAGCATGGGGGTCTTTACCTGTTTTGTGTCATGAACTGTTTGGCAGTCTAGTGAAACCAACAACCCCTTCTCAGAATATTAAAAAAAATAATTGCAGGGAATGCTAAATTTCAGTTAGAAGTTAGTGAAAATGAAGGTGTGGATTTTTTTCTATTTAAGTTTATGGACCCACTGAATTCCATCTATGGACCCAAGGTTAAGAACCTCTCTTAACATGTATCATGTTTCCTGAAGTAAGAAGACTGTCTATATATTTCCTAAGTAGCATTCTAACTTGGAAAGAAAGACCAATGAGATCCTTTGACAGTGCAGTTTCAAAGGATGGGGAATGTTTTTTGATCATCCCTTAAAATGTCTAACTTCTAATATTATGATTCTTTGTAGAACTTTGTAGGCCTCTGTGGGAAAGGACTCACCATAATATGAATTAATGCTATATAGTAATTTCAAGCTCATTTCCCTTCTGAGGGAAACTGATGGACTATCTGAGTCCCTTATGTACCTTCTGTATCTGTGTATGGCTTCCCATAACACTTTGAAATCTTCTAGATTTTCTATGGGGTGGAATAAAAGCTGTCCTACAGTTAATATGTATCTGGTACCTTAAGTCTTGGTACAGACACTAGGGACTCTGTTACTTGGAGGAAAGCTAGATACAACCTATGTGATAAGCATATTGGGAGGTTTCTCTGAAGCCGTTTTAAGTGAGGACAATAATCCAAGGAGACAAAAAAGACCCTCTTAGGGTTGGCTACAGAATTGGACCCAGTATATGCGAACCCAGAATCTTAGGGAGGATTCCCTTATTAGCCTCAATTACTTCATTAATCTTGGACTTTCTCAAGGTCTCTTATAAGCCAGTTTCTAACATGTTAAACTAGAATTTTACTATAGCATAGAGATTTTTATATCTACTTTGCAAAACATATTGTCTCACTGGAATTTTGAATAATCCCCAATATGGACATAATCTTCCACCATCTTAGGATAATCTCCTCTCAGTATTGCTTAAGTGACTGTGAGTACTGGGTATGTACTTCTCTCAATAGTCTCTGGCCCATCCTGGCCAAGAAGAATAGTCACACTGCTAGAAGAACAGATATCAGTAATCTGTAAACTTGACTAATTTCAGTCTTTCTTAATGAGGTTAAATTTTTAAAAACAAGGGACTGTCAGGTCTTCTTTTGCTTTTGTCAAGATTCAAAGTGGCTGGAGTATAACAATACTCTATAAAGCCCAGGTAATTTTGAAATTAAGCTTTTCAGACTTTTCAGCCTCCTGTATACAGGTCCCATATTCTGAAGCCTTGACCTCAGACTCATCACTACTCACAGTGCTTTTGTTTTTGGAGGGGCAATCGGGGTTAAGTGTCTTGCCCAAGGTCACACAACTAATTTTTGTGTTAAGTGTCTGAGGCCAGATTTGAACTCAGGTCCTCCTGACTCCAGGGCCAGTGCTCTATTCACTGCTCCACCTAGCCACCCCCATCACTACTCACTTCTAAAATTACAGATACTCTTTGTGACCCTTTGTCAACAGAGGAAGGTCAGTGTTTCAAATTCAGTTCATGCTGTTTATTTCAGTGCAATGTCTTAACCCTTTTGCTAGAATGAGAATTTTTAGATCCACTTTATGCAAATCCATTGACAGTAACTGTCATTTACATGGTGATTTATGATTTGCAAAGATCCTTACATATATCAATTTTCAATTCAATTCAACAAATATTTACTGTGCCTACTATTTTCACAGTTTTGTACTAAGTAACAGTGCTTGTTTCAACCATTACCTCCCCTATTCAATAAATTTCCATAGCTTCCCATAAATTGAGGATCAAATATAAGATCTTCTGTTGTGAATTTAAAGTTCATTACAACCCACCCTCTTCCTGTCTTTTTAGTCTTCTGCTATCTTACTTCCACATACTCTTAAGGTCCAACAAGGCTGGCTTATTTGCTATTCTTCATACACCACACTCCATCTCCTGAGTCCATGCTTTTGAATGAGTCATACTCCACTCCTAAAATTTTCTTTTCCCTCACCTAAATCTCCTGACTTCCCCTGGCTTTCTTTAGACTCAGATCTAAATTTACCTTCTGTAGGAATCCCTTCTCTAATTCTCCAACAGCTACTGCCTTTATCTCTGAAATTCTTTCCATTGGCTATATATATCTTTTATGTATAGTTACTTGCATCTTGTCTCCCCCATTAGAAAATGAACTCCTTGAGGGCAGGTACTATGTTTTTGCCCTTTTTTTGGTCTTCCCCAATACTTAGTACAGTGTATTTGGTACAGAACAAGAGGTTAGTAAATGCTTTTTGACCAACTGGTTGACCAAGAAGGCAGATGAAATGAAGCATCTAGTAAGTCAATTTAACTGGATCTTCCAGTGTATAAAGGGGAGGAAAACATAAGAGGTTATGATGAGCTTTAAGTGTGAAGGGAGGCATAGCTATCTGATCCTGAAATAATAGGGAGTCATTGGTGTTCATAGAACAGTGTGGTGACAGACAGATGGATGCCTTGAAAAAATCACCTTTGGCAACTAAACAAAGAAATTAGAATGGGGAGAGACTTGATACAGGCAGACCATTTGGAAGGCTTTTACAGGCAAGAGGTGATTTGATCCTGAACTAGGGTGATGGTTCCACGAATAGAAAGAAAAGGAATGTCACTGAAAGATGTTGAGAAAAGTAAAAATGACAAGATTTGGCAGTGGACTTGATAAGTGGGGTGAGTCAGTCATTAATCAACAACCATTTATTAAGTTCTTATTAAAGGATAGGCATTGTGCTAAGTGCTGGGGATAGATATATATGCAAAAAAGATAGCCCCTGCCCTCAAAAAGCTTCCATTCTATGGGATAAAGACAACACACAGAAGGAGAAGCTGAAAAGTGGGAGAAGGGCAGAAGGCAATCACCCTGGGGAATGGAGGCTATGTCAAAATATATGTATATGTATATATATATATATATATGTATATGTATATATATACAGTATATAATATATACATATATTATAATATATATATACACAATGATATATATTATATGTAATAATAATTCAAAGTATAGGAACTGAGTGCTTTGCTAAGCACAAGTTCTTGGAAGAACTCACTAAGGGGAGAAAGGGCCCAAAGGACCAGGGTGAGGAGCTAGCTAAGGCATGGTTGCTGAGAATGAGGATTCAAGGATGACATGAAGTTTGCAGGACTGGGTAACTGAGAGAATTGTTGTTCATCCTTCATTCTTAGTGATGAACAATGATATCACAAGGGTGATGTCTTGACTTGGGCATGAATTGGATTTAAGTGAAGCAGAGCTGTGCCAAGTCATCAGCCTCACACTTTTCTCCACAGTCTGACTGAGAAAGCAGTAGCTTGCTGGATGGTAACGGGGAAGGTAGAAAGAGGAGAGGGTTTAGGGGAAAAGATGAATTTTGTTTTTGATATGTTGTACTTGATATACCTACAGGAGATCTAGTTCAGATATTCACTAGGCATTTTTAATGCGGAGTTAAAGCTCAGGATAGACACTAGGGCAAAATATATTGATATTATTGTCATCTTCATAAATACCACAAATTCAAATCTTAAATTTTTCTGAACTACTGTGCCCATATTAGTTTTAGAGATTTCTGGAGTCTAGAAGAGTGATGAGCTTGAAATCAGTTAGTAGATATAATTTCACTATCCATAGTGTTCTAGTTATTGTGTACTATTATATACTTATTTATTTTATGCTAAGAGCAAATGCTTCAGAGATATTCAACAATGTCTGTATGCTTCTTTATGGATCTAGCTCCATCATATCAAAATCAAGTGATGAAGGCTCAGAAAACATACTAAGTCGAGGATAGAAGCTCAGATTTAAGTTCTATTTAGGCAGATTCATAAATCTACATACCCAGGAAAGATGAGTTGGAATTGGCCCACAGAGTCAGAACTTGTGGACAGAAAGTTACTAACTCTGGAAACCATAGAGAGCTCAACACTTACTCGCATTTCTAACAAATGGAATATTTGAAAACTGCTAGAATGATCATAAAACTCTTGAGTGAATGGTTATCAATACTGTGTATTGATACTGTGTATTGATACTGTGTATTTATCCAGTGTATTGAACCAGTGATCCTCACACAAAATAAAGCCTTGAATCTTTCCTGACTAGAAATAAATATATAATCATATATCTAGTGTAGAAATAGGAAGCCAGCAACCTGTTGAAAAATGCTTACAGGGTATGTGGTGGGTCTCATTAAAAACAGCACTTTCTGTGCTTTCTAAGGTGTCTAGTTTATAGTTTTTCCCTTTTCCTTTCTCACAAGCAAGAAAAATGCTAAAAATAAGATTAAATTATTAAATGTTCTTGTCATTGTCCACAATGGTTCCTCTAAATAATTAACTATATTGTAAAAATAACAATAAAATAATACTTTATATATAGACAACTTCTCTACACTTACAAAAAGCTTTTATTCTATATATTACTTTATTTGATTTTCAGAACAATTCTGAGAAGAAGGTTTTGCAAACACAGTATACCCATTTGATGGATGAAGAATTGGTTTTAAAGAAGTTAAATTATTTCTCTAAGGTTGATAGATAGGAAAACAAGGATCCTGAAGTTAAACTTAGGGCTTTAGAATGCAAGACAATGTCATCATTGCAAATAGGAATATGAAAATTATCATTTTGATTTTTGAATAGTAATGTGCACTAAAATAAAAATGGCTTTCATTCTTTAAAAAATTTAAAGCTGGGGCGGCTAGTGAGTAGAGTGTCAGCCCTGGAGTCAGAAGGACCTGAGTTCGGATCCGGCCTCAGACACAACGCACACACAAATAAAACCCTAGCTGTGTGACCTTGGGCAAGTTACTTAACTCCATTGCCCTCCAAAAAAAAAAGAAAAGAAAATTTAAAGCTTCTCTTATTCCTTTCCTATTAAATTAAAGACATCATAGATCTTAGGTGTCTATAAGGGCCATGAGTGAAAGATCTGAGTTACTGAACTCTGAAAAGACGTTTAACAATTAAAAGATGTTTGGGGAGACAGATGGAACTGCTAATTAAAATGGATGAAGAAGAGTTAAAATCCTCTAACTCAGGCATAGAATTTATCCAGAAATTTCATGCAAAACTTAGTTCAATAAACACTGGGCTTACCCTTAGATGGCCTCTTGATTTTATTGTGGGTTTGTTTCTGTACTCCATGAAAACATCTTCAAAAGCAGATGAAGAAGTGGATAAGAATTCAGTCTATAGACCACCCACCTTGAAACATGTACACAACTGGTTAATGGAACAATCCATCCTTGCCAAGATTCTATTAAGTCACTTAGTTAGCAATTATTTAGTAAGCCCTTAGTCTGTGCCCAGGAACTATACTAAGTGCAGGGAATACTAATACAGACAGAAAGATAGTCCCTACCCTCATGAAGCTTTCATTCTAAAAGAGGAAAATACTATATAAAAGCAAGATGAAAAACAGAGAGGCATCATAAAGGTAAAGTCCAGAGAACATTCAAAAGAAGAATGAGATAGTGCTGGCCTGGGCATTGTCCTTAAATGAATGATCTAGGAGAAGTCACCAAAGCAGAATGAGAAGTCACAGGAGCAGAGTTTACTTTTTCTATGTAAATTCCAGGTCTGGAGTAAGGTTCTACACGTCACCATTTTCTCTTATTACTTTTTTTCTGCCCCTTCTTTCCCCATAGTACAAAATGACAGTGTTCATTGCCTGTCAATTAGGGAATGGCATGACTTCCCAGGAGCCAGGATGACAAATTAAACAGTGAGTAGCTCTCACCCTCCCACTGACCATGAAAAATCGAGAAAATACCACCCCAGGAAAAATTCTGGAAAAATAGAGCCAGCAGAAAGATGGGGTGCATCGGTCTTTTAGCTCATGAGGCTAGGGGGATTAACAGGAAAGGTCACTCTTGCTGTGATTGAAGGAGACCAGTACAGGATGGGAGGCAGGCTGGTAAGCCAGGGGTAAACTCCACCTCAGCAGACCAGTGGGAGATCCTGAGCCCCAGGGTGGTGGAGGAGGAAAGCAACAACACTAGAATGCACCCCATCTCCACCCAATCCCTTCAATGCCCAGCATGCTTTGGCATAGCTAGGGAACTAGCAAATGCCACTGGGGAGAAACATCACTTGTTCTAGAGGACAAGTGACCACAAGAGGCTGAGCCTACCAGTACTTTAGCACAGCATCAGGTGAGGAGGCAACCTCCAGCAACCAGACCACCCCCACATCCCACCCCCAAAACTTTCATGTAACCCCAGGAAAACACACCCCACCTGGCCTCCGCACATACTAACTACCATTACCAGCTCTAGCTCAGCAGCAGGAAAACCACAACTTCTAAAGTCTCCAGTTGCCAGCACCTGAGAACCCAGCACACAAAGTCAATAGCCAGTCCCATAGCCCCCTGCACAAGAAGCCTGGGATGGTGGGTGCCCCCTGTGTTCCAGAACCACTGATTAACTTTAAAAGCCAGGAAAAAATCATGTAGCTGTAGTGACAATGTGAGATTCACAGCACCAACTGACTATGAAAATGCTGGTATAGTGCTGAATAGCAAAATATAACAGACTCCCTACCTAGAAGATGGAAGCAAAACATTTATTCACACACCAGAAAGTCAAATCCCTACACCAGAAAACTGAGTCCATCATAGCAACAAAGAAGTTAATGAACCATAACACAACAGGAAGTAACACCATACTTAGCTGTGTCCTTGCCTACATCCTCTCCTCCCTCCTTTCTAATTGTTCTAACTCCCAGCTTCCTCTCAGCCCCACTCTACCTTTCAGCAAACTACTCCCACCACAGGCTACATGTGACTACATTCAGCCTATTAAGGGGCATGGAAGATCTTCAAATTCCCTTAGGCCTTTAAAGGGCAGGGAAGATCTTCAAACTACCATTACCATTACAGTTACAAAAAGCAATTTAAAAATAGTTTATAGATTCTTACTATGGGGACAGGAAAAATCAAAACACAAATTCAGAAGAGGACAGCATTGTCAATATACACCCATCTGAAACCTCAAAGGAAAATATGAACTAGGGGGCGGCTAGGTGGCAAAGTGAGTAGAGCATTGGCCCTGGAGTCAGAAGGACCTGAGTTCAGATCCGGCCTCAGACACTTAACACACACAAACAGAAACCTAGCCGTGTGACCTTGGGCAAGTTACTTACCCCCAATTACCCTCCAAAAAGCAAAAAAAAAAAAAAAAATATGAACTGGTCTAAAGACCAAAAAGCCTTATTGGAAGAGGGACTTTAAAAATCAAGAAGGATTTTAAAAGTCAAATTAGAAAGGTAGAAGAAAAATTGAACAATTCTTTTAAAAAATACAATTGGAAAAATGGAAAAAAAGTACAATGAAGAAAACAACTTAGGGGCGGCTAGGTGGCACAGTGAGTAAGAGCGCCAGCCTCGGAGTTGGGATGGCCCGAGATCAGATCCGGCCTCAGAAAATGAGCACCCACGCATAAATAATGACTAGCCGTGTAACCTTGAGCAAGTTACTTAACCCCAATTGCTTTAAAAAAAAAAATTAAAAAAAAAAAAAGAAAACAACTTAAAAAGTAGAATTGAGTTAGAGTCAAGGTGGTGGAGTAGCTATTTGGAGTCCAAAAAGCCAGTGAGAAGAAGAATGCCTCAAAAAGACAAATTTGCCAGATGGAAAAGGAATTTCAAAAACTTGATGAAGAGAATAACTCCTTCAAAATTAGATTGGAGCAAATGGGGACTAATGATTTTATGAGAAATCAAGATACTATAAAACAGATTCAAACAAATGGAAAAAATAAAAGACAATGTGAAATATCTCATTGGAAAAACCACTGACCTGGAAAATATATCCAGGAGAGATAATTTAAAAATTATTGGAATACCTGAAAGCCATGATCAAAAAAAGGAACCTAGAAATCAACCTTCAAAAAATTATCAAGCAAAATTGCCCTGATATTCTAGAACCAAAGGGCAAAATAGAAATTGAAAGAATTCACCAATAGCCTCTTGAAAAAGATTCCCAAAAGAAAACTCCTACAAATAGTATAGCCAAATTCCAGAGTTCTCAGGTCAAGGAGAAAATACTGCAAGCCATCAGGAAGAAAACAATTTGAAGAAACAATTGTGGAAACACAATCAGGATAACAAAGGATCTGGCAGAACACTGAGGGATCAAAGGGCTAGGAACATGATATTCCAAAGGTCAAAGGAGCTAGGACTAAAACCAAAAATCACCTACCCAGCAAAACTGAGTATAATGCTTCAGGGGAAAATATGGTCATTCAATGAAATAGAGGATTTTCAAGCATTCTTGATGAAAAAACCAGAACTAAATAAAATTTTTAACTTTCAATAATACAAGAAGCAAGAGAAGCATGAGAAGGTAAACAGGAAAAATAAATCATAAGGGACTTATTAAAGTTGAACTATTTATATTCCTACATAGAAAATTGTAACTCATAAGACTTTTCCTCAATATGAGGATAGTTGAAGGGGATATATATTTATATATGTATACATACATACATACATATATGTAAATATATATATATATAAATGTTTATAGGAGGGTGTATGTTTATATAAATATATATGTGAATGTGGGCATATATATGTTCATATATAAATAGATGGAGGGCACAGGATGAGTTTAATATGAAGGTATGATATATAAAAAATAAAATTAAGGGGTGAGGGAGAAATATATTGGGAGAAGTAGAAAGGGAGAAATAGAATAGAGTAAATTATCTCATATAGAAGAGGCAAGAGAAAACTGTTACAATGGAGGGGAAGAGCAGGAAGGTGAAAGATTATGGGAAAATGTTATTCTCATTGAATTTGACATAAGGAGGGAATAACATACACACTCAATTGGGTATCTTACCCTACAGAAAAATAGGGGGTAGGGGACAAGATGAGGTATGATAGAAGGGAGGGCAGATTGGGGGTAGTTAGAAGCAAACATTTTTGAAAAGGGATAAGGTCAAAGGAGAAAATAGAATTAGTGGGGGAGATAGGATGGAGGGAAATAGAATTATTCTTTCACAATATAACTACGATGGAAATGATGTGGGTAACTACACATGTACAGCCTATATTGAATTGCTTATCCTCCCAATGGGGGTGGGTGAGGAGGGAAGAAGGGGAAAAAATCTGGGACTCAAAGTTTTAAAAGCAAATGTTTAAAAATATTTTTACATGCAAATGGGAAATAAGATATACAGGCACTGGGGTATAGACATTGATCTTGCCCTACTAGAAAGTTAGGGGGTTAATGGGGGAGCATATAAGAAAGAACAGATTGGGGGAAGGGGTATTAAGTAGGCTTGCTATTTTGTCATGGGTGTAGGGAAAAGGTGTGGAGAAAAATTGTAACTCAAAATCTTGTGGAAATGAATGTTAAAACTTAAAAATAAATTTAAAATGAAAAAAAATTAGATTTGAGCAAATAGAAAAGGACATACAAAAGCTAACTGGAGAAAATTCAGTTAAAATAGTTAAATAATAGAGTTGGGCAAGTGGAAGCTAATAACTTTATAAGACATCAAAAATCAATCAAAGAAAACCAAAAGGTTGAAAAAATAGGGAAAAAAAGATAAAATACTTCATTGGAAAAACAATTGACCTGGAAAATAAATCCAGGAGAGATAATCGAAGAATTATTGGTCTGCCCAAATGTCCTGATGAAAGATGCCTGCACCACATCTTCCAAGAAATCATCAAGGAAAATTTCCCTGAAATCCTAGAACCAGAGGATAAAATAGTCATCAAAGAATTTACTGATCACCTTCCAAAAGAGATATCAAATTGAAAGTGCCAAGGAATATTAGAGCCAAATTCTAGAATTATCAGATCAAAGAGAAAATACTACAAGCAACAATAAAGAAATTATTCAAAAATCAGTAATCTACAGTCAGGATCACACAGGCCTTTGAAGCTTCTACTTTAAAATGCTTGGAATATGATATTCTGTAAGGCAAAAAAAAAAAATTGGATTACAACCAAGGATCAAGTATGCAGCAAAACTGAGCATAAGCTTTCAGGGGAGGAGATGGACATTTAATGAAATATGTGTCTTCCAGATGTTCCTGATGACAAGACTAGAGCTCAACAGAAAATTTGATCTTCAAATTCAAGACTTAAGAGAGGCATAACAAGGTAAAAGGGAAAGAAAGAAAAAAAAAACATGTTATTCAATAAGGGCAAATGGTTTATATCTCTACATGGGAAGATGATATTTGTAATTTTTAAGAACTGTATCTTTATTACAACATTTAGAATGTATATACATAGAGGAGTTGAGTTCAAGGTGATTGATACGATGATAAAAAAAAAACCAATTAGGTGGTCAGGATTGTAATGGGAGAAGAGTAAAGAAAGGAGGAGACAGGAAAGGTAAATTGTATCTTATGAAGAAGCAGCAAGACATATTACAGTGGAGGGAAAAAAGGAAGGAGATGAGCATTTGTTAAACCTTACTGTCATCGAATTTGACTGAAGGAGATAATAACATACTCAGTTATCAAAACCTAATTTGCCCCATAGACAGTAGGAGTGGAAAGGGGAAGGAAAGGGAGGGGGTGGTTAGAATAGAGGGAAGTAGTAGTAAGAGAAAAGGGAAAGATAAGAAAGGGGGCTGATGGGAGGCAGGGAAGATTGACAGAAGCAGAGGTCAAAATCAAAACTCTACTGAGGAGGGAAAGGGAGAAAGGAGAAATAAAAGCATACACAGGGTGGTGGGGAAATAGGATGGAGAGAAAGATACAGATAATAATCATAACTATGAATGCTAATTGGATGAACTCTCCCATAAAACATAAGCAGATCACAGAATGGATTAAAAACCAAAAATCTTCAATATGTTGTTTTCAAGAAACACATTTAAAACAGAGGGAAATGTATAAGGTAAAGGTAAAAGGCTGGAGTAGAATATATTATGCTTCAGCTGAATTTAAAAAATATATATATATGTAGGGGTAGCAATCCTAATCTCAGACAAAGTAAAAGCAAAAACAAACCTAATGAAAAGAAAATAAGGAAGAAAATTACATCCTTCTAAAAGGCACCATAGACAATGAAGTAATATCATTACTAAACATATATGCACCATGTGGTATAGCATTCATATTCTTAAAGAATTTAAGGAGATTAGGAAGAAATAGCAAAATTATATTAATGGAGCACTTCAAATTCCCTCTCTCTTACCTATATAAATCTAACCTCAAAATGAAAAAAAAAGAAATAAGTAAAGCAGTGAATAGAATTTTAGAAAATGGCAGATAACTGAAGATGGCGGAGTAGAAACAGCTCATCCAAGCCACTCTGCACCCAGATTCCCCCCAAACTAGGTGAAAGGGGACTCTGAACAACTTCTGGAGCCCCAGCACCCACAGAACGAAAAAGAGAAGCTAACCTCCCGGTGAGGACAGCCCAGCAGCCCTGCAGGAAGGACCAGCGCAGAGGTCTGGGAGCTGGCAGCACGCAGAGTGTGGGGAGCCGAACCAAGCGTTGAGGTTTTAGCCCCAGGGTGGCAGGGCCAGCAGCCAGCTGGAGGAACCCCAGAAAACCAGCAGCCATGGCGACTCCAAAATTATCAACATAGACATGCCTAGGACAAAGTAAGAGGTTAGTGTCCTATGGACTTTGGGGCCTGTTTTTGGGAGTATGTGTCAGCTCCCTCCCCTGGGGGCTAGAAGCCACTGAGGAGACACGCCATTTTGTAGTCTTCAGAGGCAGCTCCAGCTCTTGGCCTGAAATTAATTGTACGGAGATCCATCGATCAGTCTTGGGGGGTAATCGCTCTTGCTTTAACCTTCCTGGATCTGGATTGTGATCTAGGGTGGAAGTCGTGGGTGGGTTTACAGCTTGCCAGAAACAGAAGTTGCCCCCCCACACGTTCGGGAGGAATATTCCTCTATCTGGCCTTAAAGCCATAGTGTGGCAACAAGCCCAAAAGTCAGGTAATCAAGTGGCAACATGCCAAGGCAAAGGAAACAGAAAAATGCAACCCTAGACTCCTATTTTGGGGGCATAGAGCAGGAAAAGGACTGTGAGGTCAGAAGTCCTACTCCAAAAGCCCCAGGGGAAAACATGAGCGGGTTGCAGGCCATAGAGGACCTTAAGAAGGACTTTAAAAATCAAATAAGAGAAGTGGAGGAAAAATTGGAAAGAGAAATGAGAAGGATGCAGGAAAAGTATGAAATGAGGGTCAACAGCCTGACTGAGGAAAACAACACCTTAAAATATAGACTAACTCAAATGGCAAAGGAGGCCCAAAAGGGCAATGAGGAGAAGAATGCCTTAAAAGTCGAATTTGCCAGATGGAAAAAGAATCTCAAAAGTTCACTGAGGAGATTCATTCCTTCAGAGTTAGACTGGAGCAAATGGAAGCTAATGACTTTATGAGAAATCAAGATGCTGTTAAGCAGATCCAAACAAATGAAAGATTTAGAAGGCAATGTGAAATATCTCATCGGAAAAACCACTGACCTGGAAAATAGATCCAGGAGAGACAATTTAAAAATTATTGGACTACCTGAAAGCCATGATCAAATAAAGAACCTAGAAATCACCCTTCAAGAAATTCTCAAGGAACCCGGCAGCCACGGTGTGGGGCGCGCAGGCTACGCCGCCCGCTGCCGCTGTCACTATGGCCCATTACAAAGCCGCCGACTCGAAGTGGGAGCAGTTCTGGAGGTACCTAGAGAATTCGGGAGTGCTGGACACGGTCACCAAAGTATTGGTTGCCTTGTATGAAGAACCAGAAAAACCCAATAGCGCATTGGATTTTCTAAAGCATCACTTAGGATCTTCGACTCCAGAAAATCCAGAAATAGAGTTGCTTTGTCTAGAATTGGCTGAGGTGAAAGAGAAATATGAAGCTGTAGTAGAAGAAAACAAAAAACTGAAAACAAAGCTTGCTCAGTATGAACCACTTCAGGAGGAGAAGAGTGCTGAATAGGATTCTTCTCAGTTGAACAGGCACTGAAAACTGGTTTTGTACGATTTGCATAGTTTGTATAGTATAAAATCAGTCTTTTATGGACAGATACTATAGAACTCTTCTAATATGTTAAATTCACTTATCACATTTAATTGTTATAAAAACACTTAGAATCACTAATAAATAAACTTAATATAATTTTCTTTGGCTCATAAAAAAAAAAAAAAAGAAATTCTCAAGGAAAATTGCCCTGATGTTTTAGATCCAGAGGGCAAAATAGAGGTTGAAAGAATCCACCCATCACCTCCTGAAAAAGATCCCAAAAAGAAAACTCCCAGGAACATTATAGCCAGGTTCCAGAATCCCCAGATCAAGGAGAAAATACTACAAGCAGCCAGGAAGAAACAATTTCAATATTGTGGAAACAATCAGAATATCCCAGGACCTGGCAGCTTCTACACTGAGGGATTGAAGGGCATGGAATATGATATTCCAGAGGGAAAAAGTGCTGGGAATGAACGCAAGGGTCACCTACCCAGCAAAACTGAGTATTTTGTTTCAGGGGAAAATATGGTCATTCAGAGGAATAGAGGACTTTCAAGCATTCTTGAGGAAAAAACCAGAATTGAATAGAAAATTTGATATCCAGACAGAAGAAGCAAGAGATGCCTGAGAAGGTAATCAGGGAAAAGAAATCAAAAGGGACTTATCAAAGTTGAACTATTTACATTCCTATATGGAAAAGCAATAACTGTGACTGATGATATCTTTCTCACTATGAAAATAATGGAAGAAGGGTGTGTGGTCATATGAATACATATGTCAATGTGTGCGTATATGGTTACAGTTATACATGGATAGAGGGCATAGGTTGAATTTGTTGGGAAGGGAGAATACTCAAGGGATGAAATTATGTGCTGAGAGAGGAAAGTGGCAAGAGGTTATAGGGAGAGACAGGGTAGGGTAAACTATCCCATGTAGAAGAAGCAAGGCGAAGTGGTTGCAAGGGAGGAGGAGAACAGGAAGGGAAAAAAAGGCAAATCCACATTCTCATTGAATTTGGTTCAGGGAGAGAATGACATACATAATAAATGGGATGTCTCAACCTGCAGCAGAATAGGGGGAAGGGGGATGAGAGGAGGGATGATGGATGGGAGGGCATCCTTGGGGGGAGGGGAGGTTGGAAGTACCCACTATAGAAGAGGGACAGGATCATGTAGGGAATGGACCAGGTGGGGGGTGGGATGAGTGGGAGGGAATTATAAGCAGCTTTGTACAATATATCTACTATGATAATGTTTTGCATAGCTAGACATGTACAACATATACTGAATTACCTATCTCCCCAGAGGGAATGGGTGACAAGGGAGGAAGGAAATGTATCTGAAATTTGAGGTCTTAAGATTAAATGTTTCAAATATATATAAATACTATTATTAATACTCTTTTGCTTATAATTGGGTGATAATATGTGCAGGCATTGGGACACAGAGATTCACCTTCCTCTAATGGAAAAGTCGTAGGGGGTATGGGAGAAGTTATGGGAGAGAACGGATTGGAGGAAGCGGTATCTTGTGGGACTGCTATTCTGGGAGGTTGGGTAGGGGAATAACTGGGGGAAAATGATTGTAAAACAAAATCTGGTGGAAATGAATGATGTAAAACAGAAGTTTATAAAGCATTTGTTAAAAAAAAAAAAAGAAAATGGCAGATAACTGAAGTAAACTGAATGAGGATAGAAAGGAATATACCTTTTTCTCAGCAGTACCTGACACCAAGACAAAAAATTGTCCAGAGCATAAAAATATGACTAGAGCATAAAAATATGACTAGAGCATAAAAACCTCACAATCCAATGTAGAATGTTAGAAATATTAAATGCATCCTTTTCAGATCATAATGGAAAAAAAATTACATATAATAAAAAGGCATGGAAAAATACTAAAAATTAATTGGAAACTAAATAATCTAATCCCAAATAATGAAGGGATCAAACAACAAATCATAGAAACAATAATTTCATTAAAGAGAATGATAATGAGAAACATAGCAAAATCATGAGATGTGGTGAAAGCAGTTCTTAGGAGAAGTTCTATATCTCTAAATGCATTAATGAATAAAATGGAGAAAGAAGAGATCAATAAATTGGGCATGCAAGTAAAAAAGCTCAAAAAAGAACAAATTAAATATCCCCAATTGAATACCAAATAAGAAATACTGAAAACCAAAAAAATGAGATTAAAAAATTAAAATCAAGAAAACTATTGAACTAATAAATAAAACTAAGAACTGACTTTATTCAAAAAAACAATAAATTAGATAAACCTTTTGTTAATTTGATTTTGGAAAAGGAAGAAGAAAACCAAATTACCAGTATCAAAACTGAAAAGAGTGAAATTACACCAATGGAGAGGAAACTAAAACAGGAATTAAGGGCTATTTTGCCAAACTGTATGCTAATCAATTTGAAAATTTTGTTGAAATGGATGAATATTTACAAAAATATAAATTGCCTAGATTAACAGAAGAGGAAATAAAATAGTTAAATAGCTCCATCTCAGAAAAAGAAATCAAGTAAGCCATCAATGAACTCCCTAGGGAAAAATCTCCATGGTCAGATAGATTTACAAGTGAATTATATCAAACATTTAAAGAACAATTAATTCTAATATTATATACACTATTTGGGAAAGGGGGCAAAGAAGGAATTCTACAAAATTCTTTTTATGATACAAATGTGGTACTGATACATAAACCTCTTAAGGAAGAGCCAAAACAGATAAAGAAAATTATAGACCAATTTCCTTAATGAACATAGATGCAAATTTTTTAAATAAAATATTAGCAAAAAATTATAGCAACATATCATGAGAATAATACACTATAACCAGGTAGGATTTATAGCAGGAATTCAGGGCTTCTTCAATATTAGGAAAAGTATCAGTATAATTGACCATATCACCAACAAAACCAACAGAAACTATATGATTATCTTAATGGATGCAGAAAAAGCATTCAACAAAATACAACACCCATTTCTATTAAAAATCACTAGTGAGCATAGGAATAAATGGAGTCTTCCTTAAAATGTGTAGCAGTTCTTTTTATGGATTCAAAGAATTAGAAATTGAGGAAATATTCATCAATTGCGGAATGGAAATGGTGGGATATGAGCATAATGGAAAACTATTATACTAGCCAATTGTGCATAGTATATTTGCAGTTTTATGTACAATCATCATTTTATAGTACATGTTATGGAAATGCTTTTTTATTCCATAAAAATGTATTAATGTAAAAAAATAAGAGGAAAAAAAGATAGTGATCAGTTGCTTGAGAGGGAATAGATCAAATTACATTCCACTTGAGGAATATTTCTTTTCCTAATCACTATAAACTATAAACTGAGTAACATTAATGCTTTGATAGACACTACATTTTATCTGTGTAACTGATCCTGCTTCCAGTGCAGAACACAGCCCTTTATCTCTTTTCATCCTCAGTATCAAATGTCCATTTAAGTCCTAGATAGAGTATCTACCCAACATGGTGAGAGCTTCAACTGAGAGTTTCAATATACTTTATGCTATTATCCTCCCATTGTCTCTCATTCTCACTTAGAGGCTATCCCTCCTTTTTCTAAAACCTCCACAATGAGTTTCATGTCATTCCCCATATACAAATCATTATTAGTAACAAGCAGAAGTATATTTGTAATAACAGTGTAATTTTCTTTTTTTTTTAATAGTATGTATATGTGTTTGAAACATTTAATTTTAAGAATTCGAATTTCAGATCCATTCCCTTCCTCCCTTGTCACCCATTCCCTCTTGGGAGATAAGTAATTCAGTATATGTTGTACATGTCTAGCTATGCAAAACATTACCACAGTAGATATCTTGTACAAGGCTGCTTATAATTCCCTCCCACTCATCCGACCCCCAACTTGGTCCATTCCCTACTTGATCCTGTCCCTCTTCTATAGTGGGTACTTCCAACCTCCCCCCCCCCAAGGATGCCCTCTCATTCATCATCCTTCCTCTCATCCCTGTTCCCCCTATTATGCTGCAGGTCGAGATATCCCATTTAGTATGTATGTCATTCTCTCCCAGAAGCAAATTCAATGAGAAAGTGGTTTTGCCTTTTTGCCTTCCTATTCTTCCCCTCCCTTGCAGCCACTTCCCCTTGCTTCTTCCACATAAGATAGTTCACCCTCCCCTTGTCTCTCCCCATCTCCTCTTGCCACTTTCCTCTCTAACCTCATAATTTCACCCCTTAAGTGTCGTCCCTTCCCAACAAATTCAACCTATGCCCTCTATCCATGTATAACTGTAAACATATATACACCCATTCACATATGTATTCAAATGACCATACACTCTTCTTCCATTATTTTCATACTGAGAGGGGTTTCATCAGTCACAATTATTGTTTTTCCATGTAGGAATGTAAATAGGTCAACTTTGATAAGTTCCTTTTGATTTCTTTTCCCTGATTACCTTCTCAGGCATCTTTTGCTTCTTGTGTCAAATGTCAAATTTTCTATTCAACTCTGGTTTTTTCCTCAAGAATGCTTGAAAGTCCTCTATTCCACTGAATGACCATATTTTCCCCTGAAACAAAATACTCAGTTTTGTTGGGTAGGTGACCCTTGGGTTCAGTCCCAGCTCTTTTGCCCTCTGGAATATTATATTCCATTCCCTTCAATCCCTCAGTGTAGTAACTGCCAGGTCCTGTGCTATTCTGATTGTGTTTCCACAATATTGAAATTGTTTATGCCTGACTGCTTGTAGTATTTTCTCCGTGATCTGGGGATTCTTGAAACTCGCTATAATGTTCCTGGGAGTTTTCTTTTGGGGACCTTTATCAGGAGGTGATGGGTGGATTCTTTCAACCTCTATTTTGCCCTCTGGATCTAAAACATCAGGGCAATTTTACTTAAGAATTTCTTGAAGGGTGATTTCTAGGTTCTTTCTTTGATCAAGGCTTTCAGGTAGTCCAGTAATTTTTAAATTGTCTCTCCTGCATCTATTTTCCAGGTCAGTGGTTTTTCCCATGAGATATTGCACATTGCCTTCTAATCTTTCATTTGTTTGGATCTGCTTAACAGCATCTTGATTTCTCATAAAGTCATTACCTTCCATTTGCTCCAGTCTAACTCTGAAGGAATGAATCTCCTCAGTGAACTTTTGAGATTCTTTTTCCATCTGGCAAATTCGACTTTTTAAGGCATTCTTCTCCTCATTGCCCTTTTGGGCCTCCTTTGCCATTTGAGTTAGTCTATTTTTCAAGATGTTGTTTTCCTCAGTCAGGCTGTTGACCCTCATTTCATACTTTTCCTGCATCCTTCTCATTTCTCTTCCCAATTTTCCTCCACTTCTCTTATTTGATTTTTAAAGTCATTCTTAAGTCCTCTATGACCTGTAACCCTCTCATGTTTTCCTTTGGGCCTTTTGGAGCAGGATTTCTGACCTCACAGCCCTCCTCCTGTTCTATGTTTCAATCTTCTTTGCCCCCAAAGTAGGAGTCTAAGGTTGCATTTTTCTGTTTAATTTGTTTCCTTTGCCTTGGCATGTTGCCACTTAATTACTTGACTTTTGGGCTTTTTGCCACAGTATGGCTTTGCAGCCAGATAGGGGAATTTTCATCCTGAACGTGGGGGGGGGGGGCAACTTCCAATTCTGTCAAGCTGTAAACCCACCCACGACCTCCACCCCAGATCACAATCCAGATCCATGGAGGTTAAAGCAAGAGAGATTACTCCCCAAGACGGATCGCTGGATCTCCCTACAGTTCACAGGCCAGGAACTGGAGCTGCCTCTGAAAACTACAAAATGGCATGTCTCCTCAGTGGTTTCTAGCCCCCAGTGGAGGAAGCCAACACATTCCCCAAATACTGGTCCCAAAGTCCATAGGGCACTAACCTCTCACTTTGTCCTAGGCATGTCTATGTTGATAATTCCGGAATCTCCACAGCTGCTGGTGTTCTGGGGTCCCTCCAGCCAGCTGCTGGCCTGGCCGCCCTTGGGCTAAAACCGCGACTCAGGCGGACCTGTGCTTGGCTCCCTGTGCACTGCGTGCTGCGCTGCCGGCTCGCAACTCCCTGCTGGGCTGCTGGCTGTCCTCAGCGGAAGATTAGCTTCTCTGTGTTGTTCTGTGGGTGCTGGGGCTCCAGAAGTTGTTCAGAGTTCCCTTTTACATAGTTTTGAGATGATCTGGGGGAAGAGTGGCTTGGAAGTGCTGTTTCTACTCAGCCATCTTGGCTCCACCCCAACAGTGTAATTTTCAATGCTCCTTAATCTGGAAGTAGTGTTCTTCTGGAAGGATGGTGTTCCATTGTTCCTATTCATATGGTATCAATGAGACAATATCAGTATTAGCATGATGAGCTTTTCCAGATGTAAGCTGCTCCACGCCATTGAAAGCAAAGCCTTGATTTCCCAACTGTGATAAAATCTGATCTCAGAATTAGTGTGGTAGAGTGGAAACAGCAAAAGATTTGAAGTCAGGTGATTGGAGTTCAAATTAAGACTTGCTAATTACAATTTAGGTGATTATGAAGATGTCACTTACATTCTCTGATTCTCAGGTTCTTCATCTCTTATGATGAAAGCATTGCACTAGACAATATCTAAGCTCTTTCTAAATCTAAAATCCTATGATTTTCTCCAAATCAGTTCTAGATACAGTTCATCATACATCTGACATTCAATTCTATTAATGCATTCCTCAAGTGCCAACTATGTTTTTTTTTTTTTTTATGGCTATTGTAGTATGCTTTGGGGCAGCTAAGTGGCACAGTAGATAGAGCACATGGCTTACAGTCAACAAGAACAGAGTTTAAATTTGACCTCAGACTAGCTGTGTGACCCTGGGCTAGACAATACTGTTTGCCTTAGTTTCCTCATCTATAAAAATTAGCTGGTGAAGGAAATGGCAAACCACTCCAGAATATTTACCAAGGAAATTCCACATGGGATCACAAATTGTTGAACATGAATATTCAACTGAATGACAAAAATAGTATGCCTTGGTGTGTAGCTACACTTAAAGTCAGGAAACTTGGGTTTGAATCCTAGTTCTGCTACTTGCAAACTATTTATCTTTGGGAAAGTTCCATAAGCTCTCTGAGCCTCAGTTTTCCCAGATGTAAAATGGATAATAGTACTTCACTCTAGTGAATTAGAAAAGGCATTCATCTTGGAATTAAAATATTTGGGCTCTAGTCTAAGTGTTGATACTTTCCAACTGAGTAAACTTAGACAAGTTCTTCTCTAAACCTGTTTCTTAAT
This sequence comes from Gymnobelideus leadbeateri, assembly GCA_011680675.1. Classification (NCBI taxonomy): domain Eukaryota; kingdom Metazoa; phylum Chordata; class Mammalia; order Diprotodontia; family Petauridae; genus Gymnobelideus; species Gymnobelideus leadbeateri. The sequence goes on along the minus strand of WOXC01007699.1, from coordinate 227,373 downwards.
TAGTAAGAACAGGGTAATAATGCTTATACTTCCTAGTTCATAGGGTCATTGTGGACAAATCACTATAAAAAGAGGAATATATTAGAGAAATATAAGTGGGGGGACTGTTGCTGATCAACACTCCTGTGAATTCACTACTATGGGGAACTGTTAGTACAGAAACTCCTTTCAGTGATGTAGATGTGAAATGTATCTGTAAATCATGGTCTGAGAGATTTTCTTGTAGCACTAAGAGATTAAATGCTTTGCTCATAATCCCATAGCCAGTAGATATAAATTCAATTTAATTCAACAAGCATCGGGGCGGAGCCAAGATGGCGGAGTAGAAACAGCTCGTCCAAGCCTCTCTGCCCCCAGATTCTCCACAAACTATGTAAAAAAGGACTCTGAAAATCTTCTGGAGCTCCAGCACCCACAGAACGACACAGAGAAGCTAACCTCCCGCTGAGGACAGCCCAGCACCCTGCAGGAAGGATCAGCGCAGTGGTCTGGGAGCCGGCAGCGCGCAGAGCGCAGGAGCCGAGCCGAGCCCAGGTCCACGTGAGCCGAGGTTTTAGCCCCAGGGCGGCAGGGCCAGCAGCCGGCTGGAGGAACCCCAGAACACCAGGAACTGTGGAGACGCCAGAATTATCAACATTAGACTTGCCTAGGACAAAGTAAGAGGTTAGTGTCCTATGGACTTTGGGACCCGTATTTGGGGAATGCGTCAGCTCCCTCCCCTGGGGGCTGGAAGCCGCTGAGGAGACCCGCCATTTTGTAGTTTTCATAGGCATTTCCGGCTCCCAGCCTACAAATCGTGGGGAGATCCAGCGATCAGTCTTGGGGGGTAATCGCTCTTGCTTTAACCTCCCTGGATCTGGATTGTGATCTAGGGTGGAAGTTGTGGGTGGGTTTAGAGCTTGCCAGAAACGGAAGTTGCCCCCCACACGTTCGGGACGAAAATTCCTCTATCTGGCCTTAAAGCCATAGTGTGGCAACAAGCCCAAAAGTCAAGCAATTAAGTGGCAACATGCCAAGGCAAAGGAAACAGAAAAATGCAACCCTAGACTCCTATTTTGGGGGCATAGAGCGGGAAAAGGACTGTGAGGTCAGAAGTCCTGCTCCAAAAGCCCCAGGGGAAAACATGAGTGGGTTGCAGGCCATAGAGGACCTTAAGAAGGACTTTAAAAATCAAATAAGAGAAGTGGAGGAAAAATTAGAAAGAGAAATGAGAAGGATGCAGGAAAAGTATGAAATGAGGGTCAACAGCCTGACTGAGGAAAACAACACCTTAAAAAATAGACTAACTCAAATGGCAAAGGAGGCCCAAAAGGGCAATGAGGAGAAGAATGCCTTAAAAAGTCAGATTTGCCAGATGGAAAAAGAATCTCAAAAGTTCACTGAGGAGATTCATTCCTTCAGAGTTAGACTGGAGCAAATGGAAGCTAGTGACTTTATGAGAAATCAAGATGCTGTTAAGCAGATCCAAACAAATGAAAGATTAGAAGGCAATGTGAAATATCTCATGGGAAAAACCACTGACCTGGAGAATAGATCCAGGAGAGACAATTTAAAAATGATTGGACTACCTGAAAGCCATGATCAAGGAAAGAACCTAGAAATCACCCTTCAAGAAATTCTCAAGGAAAACTGCCCTGATGTTTTAGATCCAGAGGGCAAAATAGAGGTTGAAAGAATCCACAGATCACCTCCTGAAAAAGATCCCAAAAAGAAAACTCCCAGGAATATTATAGCCAGGTTCCAGAATCCCCAGATCAAGGAGAAAATACTACAAGCAGCCAGGAAGAAACAATTTCAATATTGTGGAAACACAATCAGAATAGCCCAGGACCTGGCAGCTTCTACACTGAGGGATCGAAGGGCATGGAATATGATATTCCAGAGGGCAAAAGAACTGGGAATGAACCCAAGGGTCACCTACCCAGCAAAACTGAGTATTTTGTTTCAGGGAAAATATGGTCATTCAGTGGAATAGAGGACTTTCAAGCATTCTTGAGGAAAAAACCAGAGTTGAATAGAAAATTTGACATCCAGACACAAGAAGCAAGAGATGCCTGAGAAGGTAATCAGGGAAAAGAAATCAAAAGGAACTTATCAAAGTTGAACTATTTACATTCCTATATGGAAAAGCAATAACTGTGACTGATGATATCTTTCTCACTATGAAAATAATGGAAGAAGGGGGTGTGGTCATATGAATACATATGTGAATGTGTGTGTATATGGTTACAGTTATATATGGATAGAGGGCATAGGTTGATTTTGTTGGGAAGGGAGAGTACTCAAGGGATGCAATTATGAGGTGAGAGAGGAAAGTGGCAAGAGGAGATGGGGAGAGACAGGGTAGGGTAAACTATCTCATGTAGGGGAAGTGGGTGCAAAGGAGGGGGAGAATAAGGAAGGCTAAAAAGGCAAAACCACATTCACATTGAATTTGGTTCAGGGAGAAAATGACATACATACTAAATGGGATATCTCAACCTGCAGCAGGATAGGGGGAAGGGGGATGAGAGGAGGGATGATGGATGGGAGGGCATCCTTGGGGTGAGGGGAGGTTGGAAGTACCCACTATAGAAGAGGGACAGGATCATGTAGGGAATGGACCAGGTGGGGGGTGGGATGAGTGAGAGGGAATTATAAGCAGCCTTGTACAATATATCTACTATGATAATGTTTTGCATAGCTAGACATGTACAACATATACTGAATTACTTATCTCCCCAGAGGGAATGGGTGACAAGGGAGGAAGGAAATGGATCTGAAATTCGAGGTCTTAAGATTAAATGTTTCAAATATATATAAATACTATTATTAATACTCTTTTGCTTATAATTGGGAGATAAGATGTGCAGGCATAGGGACACAAAGATTCATCTTCCTCTAATGGAAAAGTCGATGGGGGTATGGGAGAAGGTATGGGAGAGAGCAGATTGGAGGAAGCGATATCTTGTGGGACTGCTATTCTGGGAGGCTGGGTAGGGGAATAATGGGGGGAAAATGATTGTAACTCAAAATCTGGCGGAAATGAATGATGTAAAACAAAAGTTAATAAAGTATTTGTTTAAAAAAAAAAACAAGCATTTACTGAGTGCCTACCATATACCATAGACTAAAGTAGGCACTGGGGATAAACAGACAAAAATGAAACTTTTTCTTCATTCAAGGATCTTCTATTGTACTATGAGAAAACAGCCTGTTCAAAAGTAAAGATATGCAAAATATAAAATAAAGTATTATCTAAAATAATTTCTACATTAGGAAATCGTTGACTGGGGAGATAAGGATGTTCCCTTATATGAAGTAGTGCCTTAGTCTTCTTGAAATGGAGCTAGGGAGTCTACAAGACAGAGAAGAGGAGGAAGATGAGTCCAGGTATTAAAAGGAGGGTGAGGCAGAAGCCTGTGCAAAGCAGAGTGGCTGCAGATAGAATTTAATGCACAAGAAAGAAAAAGGAGCCCAATTTTGTGGAAATGTAGAATGAATGGGTGGGGGGAGTAGTCTGGAAAGATATTTTTGATCCAGTCTAGGAGGTATTTTAATGTCAGAGGCAGGAAGGACTTGAATCCAGGTGCAGTCAGAGTCTGTGTTGCCTGCAAGACTGACCCAATCTATACTACCTTTCGAACCATTATTCAAATATATTTTTACTCCTTTACTCCCCTCTAGGCCCTGTTCCTCACTCTCCTGACTTCTTCCCCAATTCCTTAACAATCTTCTCATCTTAAAAGATACTTCTTCCTTTTGTGTTTTCTCACTTTGGACAATCTTTCCATCCCTATAGTCCTCCCTCTGATCAATCAATTACTCACAGAAGCTCCATTTTAAGGAAATGACTAGATGAGCCATATTCACTCCACCACTTTTCTCCCATCTCCTCCTTAGACACTGATGACTTTTTTGCTTAATATTCCCCTATCCCTATGAAAACCTTCTCATCTTCCATCCCCAATCTCAGCTTCTTTTCATGGCATATATTCATTAGAATGTAAGCTCTTTGAGAGTGGGACTTTCTGCTTTTATTCATATTTTTAGTGCCTGGCACAAAGCAGAACACATAGTAATGACTCAATAAATACTTGTTGACTTGACATGATTTGATATTAATATGATTCATTGTTATCCTAACTAAATTTCTAATTACCAGCACAATATCAACCCCCTGCAGGAGATTCCACACATTTTCTATTTTCACTTATAGCCAGATTGTTGGATAGATATAATTTAGTTTCCTTTTCACCCTCCTCCCCGCTTTTCACTTCTCTGCCACAATCACCATAAGAGTAAGATAGATCTCCATAGGACTAAGAACCATTGTACAGTTCCATACCTTGCCAAGGTCAAATCAAAATGTAAAATTATCATGTGACCAATCATCTATTGATGAGCTTCTCCTATTTTAGAGAGGCCCTTTTGTGATGATGAACACAGACTACTTCCAGCCTGCATGAGAAATTTTTCCATTTAAAAAGAATCTGACAGAACTGCCACTTCTTCTATAGGCTAGAAATGAGCATCTTTGATTCCAGGGAATGAAAGCTCAAAACAAAACCCTACAATAATTTTATTTTTACATTAATATTTCATTTTCCCAAGTTACATGTAAAAACAATTTCAATATTCATCCATTTAAAAAATTGAATTCCAAATTCTCTCCCTTCCTTCCCATTCCCCACATTGAGAAGGTAAGCAATTTGATATAGGTTATACATGTGTAATCATGCAAAATATATTTCCATATTAGTAATGTTGTAAAAGAAAATGTAGACCAAAATAAATACCCAATAAAAATAAAGAGGAAAAAGTATGCTTTGATCTGTATTGAGATTCCATCAGTGTTTTTTTTTCCTCTGGGGATGTATAACATTTTTATAAACCCTTCAGAGTTGTCTTGAATCATTGTATTGCTTAGAATAGCTCAATCATTCACAGTTGATCATCTTAAAATATTGGTATTACTGTGTACAATGTCCTCTTTTTTCTACTCATTTCACTTTGCATTGGTTCATGTAAGTCTCTCCATTTTGTTTCTTTAGAGTATATAGCTCATCATTTCTTTTATTATAATAGTATTCCATCAAAATTATATGCCACAAATTATTCAGCTATTTCCCAATTGATGGACATCTCCTTAATTTTAAATTCTTCACCACCAGTAAAGAGCTACTATAAATATTTTGGAATAGTTTCAAATCACTTTATAGAATGTTTCAATCAGATCACAACTCCACCTAGGCACTGTTTCAATTTTCCCACATCCACTCTGACATTTATCATTCTCCTTTTTTGTCCCATTAACCAATATAATATGTGTAAGGTAGTACCTCAGTATTATTCTAATTTGCATTTCTCCAATCAATAGTGACTTAGAGCATTTTAATATGCCTATAAGTAGTTCTGACTACATCATCTGAAAATCGACTTCATATTTTTGATCATTTGTCAGTTGGGGAATGGTTCTTATTTTTATATATTTGACCCATTTCTCTATATATTTGAGAGATGAGGTCTTTATCAGAGAAATTTGCTTCAAAAATTTTTCACAGTTGTGATTGCTACCTTTATTTCCCTCCATCCTATTCCCACCTTGTTGTTCCTCTTCTCTCTCTCCTTTAACCCTGTCCCTCCTCAAAAGTGTTTTGCTTTTATTGCCTCCCCCAAGTAAACCTCCCTTCTATGAGCACCACCCTTCTGAAATCCCCTTTCTTCCAACTTTCCTGCAGGGTTGAGTGTGCATGTTATTCCCTCTTTGAACTAATTTTGATGACATGTTCAAGTGTTTCTCAGCACCTCCCCCATCTTCCCCTCCACCTTAAAAGCTCTTTCTTGTCTCTTCCACGTGAGTTAATTTACCCCATTCTACTTCTCCCTTTCTTTTTTTGCTAGTGTATTCCTCTCTAACCCTTTAATTTTATTTTTTGAAGATATCATCCCATCATATTCAACTCATACCTGTGCCCTTTTCTATATATACTCCTTCTAACTGCCCTAATAATGAGAAAGTTTTTTATAAGTATCATCTTCCCATGGAGAAATATAAACAGTTTGACCTTATTAAATCCCTTATGATTTCTCTTTCCTGTTTACCTTTTGATGCTTCTCTTGAGTCGTATTTGGAAGTCAAATTTTCTATTCAGCTCTGGACTTCTCATCAGGAATGCTTGAAATTCCTCTGCCTCACCAATTATTTTCCCCTGAGGGATTATACTCAGTCTTTCTGTGTAGATGATTCTTGGTTGTGATCCTAGCTCCTTTGACTCCAAGAGTATCATCTTCCCCAAAATTTGATATAGTTCTATAGTTCCTTTAATACAGAAGCTGTTAGTTTTTTTTTCTTCTCCTGACTGTGGCTCCACAGTACTTGAATTGTTTCTTTCTGGATGCTTATAATATTTCTTATTATCCTGGGAGCTCTGGAATTTGGCTATAATATTCCAGGGAATTTTCATTTTGACATCTCTTTCATGAAGGGATTGATAGATTCTTTCAATTTCAATTTTATCTCTGGTTCTAGAATATAAGGGCAGTTTTCTTGGATAATTTATTGAAAGATGATATCTAGGCTCTTTTTTGATCATGGCTTTCAACAGTCATTAATTTATCTCTCCTGAATCTGTTTTCTAAGTCAGTTGTTTTTTCTAATAAGATATTTGACATTGTCATCTGTTTTCTCATTCTTTTGGTTTTGTTTCATTATTTCTTGATATCTCATTGAGTCATTCGTTTCCACTTGCTCAATTCTAATTTTTAAGTAATTATTTTTGTCAGTGAAGTTTTGTACCTCCTTTTTAATGAGTTCTTTTCTTCAGTGAATTTCTGTGCCTCATTTTCCATTTGGCCAATTCTGCTTTTTAAGGTTTAAGGCAGTTTTCTCCTCATTGGATTGTATTAACTCTTTTCCTATTTGGCTATACTTTTTTTAAGGTGTTATTTTTAAAGTATTTTTATGCCTCCTTTACCAAGCTGGTAATTCTTTCCTCATGATTTCATTGCATCACTCTCATTTCTCTTCCCAATTTTTCCTCTAGTGCTCTTACTTGATTTTTAAAACCCATTGTGAGCTCTTCCATGGACCTGGGACCAATTCATATTTTTCTTGGAGACTCAAGATGCAGGAATTTGACTTTGCTGTCTTCTTCTGAGTTCATGTTTTGATCTTCTTTGTCACCATAATAACATTCTATGGTCAAAATTATTTTCTGTTGTTTGCTCATTTTCCAAGCTTATTTCTTGAATTTTAACTTTTTGCTAAACTGGGTTTGAGCTTTCAGGGTAGAGGGCACACTGCTCAAAGCTTCAGGGGTTTGTGTAGCTGTTTTCAGAAATACTTACAGGGACCTGTAAGTTTTCAGTTCTTCCAAGGTGGTATGATCTAAGGAGATATGTGTTTACTACTCTCCTGACCTATGCTATGGTCTATGAGTGACCACAAATACTCTTTTCTGACCTGGAACTGTGATGAGGCTCCCTGCTCCACTGTGGCAGCAAGTTCTGATGTGCTAGTGCGCTTCCTCACCCTGGGACTGCCACCCAGGGCTGAAACTTGGATCTGATTATGGGTAAAGCAACTTAGTCCTGCCCCCAGTGCCAGCAAAGAGACCCCTGTAACCTCTTTCTGACCAGTTGTTTGATCCCTTTAGCATATATAGGCTGAGGGTTCTAGAATCAGCCACTGCAGGTCCTGATTCAAGCACTCCCAAGGCTTGCTCCTGATTTGCTGGGGCCTGGGCTATACTGTTGCAGCCTGCACTGTACTGTGCTGTACTGTGCTATACTCCACACTCACCCTGGTGCAACAGACCTTTCCTGCCAAACTTTTAAGTTGTCTTTTCACCCTCTCTTTTTGTGGGTTCTGTCACTCCAGGATTTGTTTAGGGCATTATTTAAAAGTCTTTGGAAGTGTTTGAGGGAGAGTTCAAGTGAGTCCTTGACTTCTCTCTGCCATCTTGGCTACAGCAACCACCATCACCCCCCTTACAATCACATTTAAAGATCACAGGAAACCCTACGGTAATATGCTCCTTCAACTACTTGTGAAAACTTAAGCAGTGATAGGACACTATACTAGCTATAGCATGATGTTTATACCTGTTCTTGTCTTAGGTCTCTCTCTGATCATTTTTTTTTGTTCTACATTCCTTCAGTATTTGAAATTTGAACTAAAATTTGCACTTACTTGTATTACCTTGAAATGTGTCATTGTTTCAGAAAGAAAGGAAGGAAGGAAGGAAGGAAGGAAGGAAGGAAGGAAGGAAGGAAGGAAGGAAGGAAGGAAGGAAGGAAGGAAGGAAGAAAAAAGAAAGAAATGAACGGAGGGAGGTAGGGAAGGCAGGAAAAGAAGGAAGGAAGGAAGGGAGAGAGGGAGGGAGGGAAGGAAGAAGGGAAGAAAGGAAGGCCAGAAAGGAGGGAGGGAAGGAAGGAGGGAGGGAGGGAAGGAAGGAGGGAAGGAAGGAAAAGCGATAAATATTGATAGATATAAATAAGAGAGAAAAAGAGATAAATAAATAGATAGATAAAAATAGGGACCCTAAGTGGGAGAGGAACCTTTCTTTAAGAAGTGTAACTGATGGACAAATCACATAAGTCCCAGCCACCGTAGGCGCAAGCTAGTTGAGAAAGGAAGAAGGAGAAGCAGCAGCCCTTCCCAGTCCTTCCCTTGGACCCAGGATGAACCTAGAGTGGGTGTCCAATGAGGAAAAGCTGAACCTCTGCCAGAAGTACTACTTAGGTGAGGAGGGGTGATGAGGGAAGGGTAATAGGTTCTACCAGGGACCCTAATCACTATCAGTGACCAAAAACCCAGCAATTCCATCTGGAAAGAATTCACCAGGCTCAAGCAAACTTAGAAGCTGAGACTGTAAAAGTTTATTGTTACGCTGTACAGCACAGCGGGCAAGGGTTCTTAGGGAATCTGCAAAATTACAGAAAACACAGGTATAGTTTTAAGGAGTAAAGACAGTAAATCAGGTGTCAATTATGCTAACTAGGTGAGTAAGGGTGGGATCAGGGAGGAGTTAAGGAGTGGTCAGTGTTTAAAGGAACATGCACTTTTACTATCAACTGCACAGGCATATTGCCCTTAATTCACTGGGAAATAGCCCAAGTGGGGGACTACCTGGAGGTGTGGTTTTAGGCCAGAAACATCACTAAGTCAGCCAGCAGTCATGGCCAACTGAGGAGTGCCCAGTTTGCCACCCATCAATGTCAAGTTTGACAAGATGGATATTGGGAACCAAGGCTAACTAAGACTCTGTATGGGTATAATGGGCTAAGGAGTTAACCTATAGATAGGGAAATGAAGGATTCATGGTGCAGCTGGCCACTCTACTAGGGGAGATAACATTTGCCTAAGCTAAAATATTTATAGATAGTTTAGTGAAAGATTCATAGGTAGCTTGTTATTGTTTCAAGCAGAGATAAACAGTTCATGAGTCGTTGGTAGGCAGAATGCTGGCAGGGGGAAGGGGCAGAGTCAATGCTCTGAGGCTGGTGGGGGGTGGGGGGTGGGGTGGGGGTGGGAAGTGTGATTTTACAGACTCATTTTACAAATTGATTATACAGACATAGACCCCAAAGCACCCCATTTACAAACTGATGTTACAAACGGATATTACAAATATAGACTGATGTTACAAACATATATATCCCAAACGCCCTTTCAGGGGGACGTGGACACCCCAGCTGTGTGGGTGTCGGTGGGGGGGGCTGGGCCTATAGGCCCCCATCCCCCGGAGGGAGTGGCCTACCAAATGCCCTTCTCCCCCCACTCCCTTCCTTTGCAGGTGGGTTTGCTCTCCTGCCCTTTCTCTGGCTGGTCAACATTCTGTGGTTCTTCCAACAGGCCTTCCTGGCCCCAGCCTACAAGGAGCAGGGACAGATCAAGGGCTATGTCTGGTGTTCAGCCCTGGGGTTGGTCTTTTGTCTCATGGAGCTGACCTCCTGGATCACCGTCTTCCAGATCAACCGAGCCCACTGCGGAGCTCCGGGTGACTCTCTCTCTTTCACTATCCCTCTGGGGAATACCGTGATTGCACCTCCCCATGCCTCCTCCATCCCAGCTCATGGCCAGGTCCCCTTCACCCTGCCTTACCTCCAGCACTGGGCCAATATGGCTTCCAAAGATGACGATGTAACATCTTTCATGTCCCCAGCCTTTTGTTTGTCCAGGATGGCTCCTCAGAATATCTGTCTCCAACTAATTTCCCACTTCTCCCTGTAGCCTCCACTGAGACTCCCAAATAATAATAATAACAATAATAAAAGGATATTTCATGAGTAAAAAAAAGTGTAACTGACACTGGTAAAAATTCAATGAGGGGTGTTATGAGAATTGAAGTGCTATGATTTACTCTCCTATACTAGGAGAGTATAGTGTTCATTTAATAATAATAACAGTTACTAGCATTTATATGCTATTTTAAGTTTTACTCAGAACAAACTTGGGTCAAAGAAGATATCCTCATTTCACAAATGAAGAACTTGAAGCAGGAAAAAGTTAAATGACTTAATGAAAGTCTCACAGCTAGTAAGTATCTAGAGCAGGATTTGAACTCAGGTCATCTTGACTCCAGGTTTATCATTCTATTCACTGTGCCACCTATCTTGTGAAATCTTTTCTCCCTGTTCTTCTTTGATAGGCTATGACTGTTGTTACAAGTGATGAATTGATGTCAGTATACAGGGTTGACCAATTAAAATATCTGCAGAACTTTTCAGCCCAAGTCAAGAAAAGGGACCTACCACAACCCTCCCCTCCCCCGCTGCAAACAAACAAACAAACAAGCAAGCAAACAAAACAAAACAAAAAGCAGAAATACATTTGAGCGTCTCTTCCTTAAATCTCTTTCCTTTAAGTCATTCTCTGGAATGATAGCAATGATAACAATGATAACAAGAGGAAAAGACACTCTGGAGATATGAAGAACATGCAGTGATTAAGAGGACCACTCAGGAATCTGCCTGTACAGAGGCATAACTAGGTTGGGGTGACTGGAGTCTTGTCCAGCCAGGCCACTGAATTTAAAGAGCAGCCAAAGCACTTACACTTTTGCAACACAGAAACAACTTAACTTAGGACCTAATTACAATAGAACCCTATGAGACAAGCTTCTTCCTTTACCCAGATATTCCCAGCAGCAGCCTCAAATGTCCCAAGATTGTCATATATATATAGAAGCTAGTATCCCAGGGTCTCCCCTAATAAATAGAATCTCAGCATCTCTTTCCTCATAGGGCCCTGTACCTTGGATTACTTTCTATTTCTCAACTAAATTAGCTTTAAAAGTAAAAAAAAGTCTATTTGATGCCAAAAAAATTTAGCTATGGCTATGGATACATATAATCATCACAACAGTGTGAAGAAGCTCACAAATGCAAACTTCACTATCTAACATGGCATGTTCCTCTCATGCACCTGATTAGCAGTGACTATCAACAAAGAATTTTCCAAAGCTTTTGGTAAAGGGAGAAATTTAAATAAGCAAATTGGGTCACTGCTTTTTGAGAGGCATGTACAGTGCTTTGAGAAATAGTAGTTAATGAATTAAATATCCCCATTTCACTCCCAATGGTATTGTTGAATATTTGAAGATTGGTGTTTACTTTTCCCATGATAAAACCCCAAAGCCTGAGTTTTCATTTTCTCACATATAAAAAGACAAAAAGTATCTCCTTCTCACACTCACTATTTTCATACATTCTCTGAAGATCCTTCAAATAGCTTGTTATTGTTAGAGCTTTGTTTGGTTTTTAAATGATATATTTATTTTTAATTTCAGCATCTTAAGCTGAAGAAAGATGTCTGAAACATGACATGCTTCTCTTCAGCCATCTTCAGATAGATCTGGGACAATACAAGTAGCTTATTTAGAGGGAAGGAGATTTTGAGAGTGAGATTACTAAGGCAAAGAAAGTATATATTTCCTATAAACCAATATATATTTTCTTATGAGAAATTAATGCATCCCCCCACCTTTCTTCTATGATCTTGTCTCCATTAACAACAACAACAACAGTTGCCACTAATGCCATTAAGCAGAAGAAAATGCCAGGCAGTTGTTTTTTGGGTATTGAGGAAGACTGTTTTCATCTTGCCATAGATACTTTAAAAAAAATACAGAGAACTAGATGAATCCAATCAGCATCAGATGGGCATACACATGCCACCTGCAAAACAAGCCCTTTGCCACATTCAGTGATGGTTTGTCAGGTTTGATTAAAGCCTGAATTAAATAGCCCTCATTATAACTTCAGAAGGATGAATTATCCTGAATAAATAGGTTACTCCTGCCCTGATATAAACAAGGCAACTGTACACCTTACTAGTAACATTCAATTATGTTGACAAATGAGAACTTAAACTGTAATTTTTTAGCATTACTCATTGTGTCTTTAATATCCTGCTACTTTATGTTTTATTGTGATTGAAAACCAAATCTGCAAAGAGACTAACAATAGTTTAGATTAGTGCCTCCCAAATAGGCTCAGAAAGATAATGGTAGGTTTGGGTGTTGGATAAGAAAGAGATGGAGGGAAGAGTGAGAAATGCCTCTAGGAGACAGTATAGATTTGGTCCTGGACTTTGATTTCAGGGTCTCACCTAGGCTGGACAATTTCACTCTCTATACTTGTATCCTATCCCCTTTTTTTCTCTACAAATCTTCACTTACTTTTTTCTATTTTTCTCTTCCTCTTTTTTTGGCAATAATAATAAACAATTTACAATAAAACACATCAACCTTCTCAGCCAGGTAATTCAAATGCTGTCATCCCTATTTTTTGATGGCAAAACTAAGGTCTTAAGATGTTAAGACCATGATCTCACAGCTAGTAAATTTATGAGGGATTTTAATCTAGGACTTCTAACTCCATGACCAGGCATTTTTATCTACTGACCTGCCTATCAAAATCACTCCTTAGGCCTGACAGTGCTGGCTTCAGTATTAACTGCCATAGCACTCACATCACTTAGGTTAACACTAAGGTCTATGATTGCTTTTTCTTCTGTGTTAGATCATAAATGAGTAGAACCTACTCTGGCATGTCTAATGCTCCTTATTAGCCAGAGAGGTCATCATAGAGAATGGGTGGAAGAGGAAAGTGATGGTGAATCTGTAATTCCCTCCCCACACCACCTAAAATTCAGTTTTTGGTTCTGGTTTTTCACATTGTGTAGTTAAGATCTTAGTCCCCTCAATTACAATGATAACCAGAGCATAGCTCTTCAGATAAACTGTATCCATAACATTGTTGTCTCCAGGTGCTGCCAAAAACATGACTGCTGTTATCAGAAGGTTGAGGAGGCTGGCTGTTCCCTTTGGGGCCTTTGCTGACCCCTACAGCCCCAGGTATTAGCATCACCCATTACCCCAACCATGAAGAAAAGTTCCGGTGTTTACTTTGTTGTTGTTGTTGTTGTTGTTGTTGGTATATGCTTATATAGGACTTCAATTATAGGCATCAAGTTTTCCTTTCCATAATAGAACGTAAATTCATGGAAGGCAGGCTCTGTTTTGTTTTTATGTCAGTTCCTAGCATAGTTGGATGGTTCAATGGGATCGAGAGGTGAACTTGGAGTAAGCAGGACCTGAGATCAAATCTGACTTCAGACTCATATTAACTGTGTGACCTTAGGCAAGTAATACACTTACTTTCTGATTCCCTCAGTTCTATCATCTGTAAAGTGGGGATGATAATAATACCAACCTTCCAAGATTGTTGTGAGGATCAAATGAGATAATTAAACAGTGCTTAGCATAGCACATGGCACATAGTGGGTGCTTTAAAAATGTTAGATGGTTATCACAGGATGGGTTGTAAAGAGGAAAGACTTGGCAGGGAGACCTATTTATGAGGCAAAAGAATAAAGGAATGAATGAAAAACCATTTAAGTATTTACTATGAGCTGTGCATCCTCAAGGCAAGAGGAGATGAGGGCTTGAACTTGGGTGTGGTTGTTTGACTAGGAAAAAGGGGACAGATGCCAGAGATGTTATGCAGGTAGGAAAAATAAGAATAGAAATTATTTAAATATGTGGAATGAGGGAGAGAGGGGTAAGAACTGAGGAGAATCTCCAGGTTGGAAACCTGAGCACGTGAAAAGTTGGTGATAGGAAATGGGAACGTTTGGAAGAAGGGTGGGTTTGAAGGAAAGGGCTAAGAGTTTAATTTTGGACATAGTAAACTTAAGGGTCTAGGGGATGTCCAGTTTGAAATATCCAAAAGTAGTTGTAAGTATACAATGGAGTTCAGAAAGCTATAGCTGGATACATAAATCAGATAGTAATCTACATAAAGATAATTATCTCCAAATAAGAAAATATATGAAGAGAACTTTTTAAAAAGTCAGAACAGAACTTGTGGATCAAAGTGTGCGACACCTCTCCTAGCTTTCCAGTTTTCTTGTACTTTATATACTCTGCGATGCAATGATGTTGGCCTCTTTGCTGTTCATTAAACAAGACACTCCTCCTCCTAACTCCAGACATTCTCAATGGCTATTTGTCATACCTAGTATACTCTCTTACTTCATCTCCACCTCCTAGCTTCCCTGGTTCCCTTTCAAGTCCAACCTAAGATTCCACCTTCTATAGCAAGCTTTTCCCAATCTCTTATAATTCTAATGAGTTCCCATTGTTGATAATTTCCTATTTAAGCCACATATAGCTTGTAGGTATGTAGTTATTTGCATGTCATCTACCCCATTAGACTGTAAGCTCCTGGAGGGCAGGGAATGTTTTTGACTCTCTTTTTATCCCCTGCAATCAGCTGTGTTATTTATTGTGTTGCCCAACTATCCAGTGGACCCAGATGGTTCCAGAGGAAAAAATGAAGCTAGTGACTTTGCACAGCCATCCCTCACTCAAATCCAATTCATTTACATATCATGTATCATCTCTCTGATGACACGGACCTCTTCAGGAACAAAAGACAAACAGCAACAGTAGTTAACACAGTGTCTAGCATATACTAGGTGCTTAATAAATGCTTATTGACTGACTGAGATATGATTTCAGAAAACTAATTATCTAAGATTTGGAGCAGAATTTAGTAATTCAGTTGGGCATCTCATCTCCTCAGCAAAACATTCTTCACTCAATCTATAAGATTAAACATTAGTATATAGAATACTCCTTAGCAATATATGATGACTATTTGTGTATGATTTAAAGAAGGGTGGGATAGGCCTCAAAACACAACTATGCTTCCTTACATTTTACTCTTAGGTACGAATTCCTTTAGTTCTTCAAGATTTTCTATCTTTAAGAATCTTCTAGTAAAATATTCCTTAGGATATGGGAAGGGGGCAAGAAGTGGGATTATTTCATATTCCATTATTAGCTAATACCTTAGCAAATATTTATCACAAGCAAATGAGAACAAAGGTCTGCAAAAACAAATTGGAAAGTTGGAGACTGGTGGGTGGGTGAGAAGATGGGTGTGACAGGATTAAAGGCAAGAATAAGGAGTGATAGGGTGATTAAAAATAAATTTGGCCTAAGCATTCCTGCCTTCCTCTTCCATGGTGGACAGATTAAAAAAGAGAAGACAAGACCCTTTTTAAAACTTATTTTATTTAGAAGAGAACATTAATACATAAATAGTTTAAAAGGAAGATCCTCTCTGTCTACAGGGAAAGAGAGAGAGAGAGAGTTTGTACTTAAAACTAGGGTTATCTGTCTAGATGTTCTTCTCTTTCCTTCTTCCCAGAGCAAGGCCTGTTCATTTAGAACAAATCCTCACTCAGAATGCAATAAAACTCATCACATCTTCCCCTAGTAACAAAACCTATCATAAAAGTTCAGACAGTAAATAAACAGGATTTAAGAATAAGAGATGCCAGTTCTCCAGAAAAGATGGGCAGGATAAGGACAAGGTATAGAGGTGGATAAATAAAATCACCAAATGGCAGCAAATGTTGTCTAGGCAGGTCACTTCGGGAAGCCAGTCAAGGCTTTATGTGCTCATGATTAAAATCAGTTCAGGGAAGCAGCCTGAAAGTTCCAGGAGCTCTGAAGCTCCCAAGGATTCCATCTCTCAGGGAAGCTTCCTCATTTAGTAATCTCTGAATCTCTCCTTGCTAGTGACAAGAAGGAAAGAAGAAAACAGCACTAATCTCAAGTGCCTATTATGTTCTAGCCCTGTGCTAAGTGCTTTACACACATTATCTCATTTTATCCTCTCAACAATCCTGTAAGAGAGAAGGTGCTATTTTTAGCCCTATTTTACAGTGGAGGAAACTGAGGTTAAGTGACTTGTCCAGGGTCACTCAATTAGTGTGAGTGTCTGAGGTCAGATTTTGACTGATGTCTTCCTGATTCCCAGCTCAGCGCTTTATCCATTGTACCCCTTATTTATGCTTCCTCTCAGATCCCTTGCTGATAAGGAGCTACACAAGGAGCTACAATTATAGTGTAATACAGGGAAGACAGCATGGTATAGGGGAAGGTGAAATGAAGTTGGAATCAGAGAACCTGGGTTCTATTCCCATCTCTTCACCTTGCTACCTGTGTGACCTCATGAGTAGAGTAAGCAGAGTTAAACTAGTATTCTGACATCCCTTGGATCCTATATAAAGCAATGGCTAAGAGCTTTCAAAGAAGGTTCTTTTGAGGTGGCAGTAATTCGATTTTGGTTTTATAAAATCATCTAAAATGTCCCAATAGAATCCTGAAGCATATCTGGCAAATGGTTTTCACCAATCATTCTGGGTCACTACTTTCATTCTGCAATGTCCTTCAAGTATAGAAGTTGTATTCAAGAAGGCAGAGTGCTGGAGCAAGCTCAAACCGGCTGGTTGAAGACATTTATTCAATTTTCAATGTGAACATTTACACCCCAGAACCTGGAAAATGCTACAAATCTGGGATTTTTAAAATTAATTTGTTGTTTGTACTTAAAAATGTGTTTGTAATCATGCAGATTAGAATTAAAAGTATATGCATATTTCATATTTGTGATGTGTGTGTGTCTCTGTGTGTGTATGAGAGATCTTTTTTCCTTCCTGGAGAACCCATTCTCCAGTTGAACCAGCACAGTTTGTATTGCTTTATAAACACTCAACAGGAGCACAGGACCTCAGGGCATGAGGTCATCACCAGATTGGAGGCCTGATGACTGAAGACTAGAGCCATCATCATCATCATCATCATCATCATCACCAACAATAACTAATATTTATATAGCACTTTAAGGCTTATAAAATGCTTTGCATACATTATTTCATTTGAGCTTTAAAACACCAATGATTCAAAATATCATCTTTCTAATCCCCCATTCAATGTATTAACTCATTGATCGGCTAAATAAACATCTAATAAGTGTCTACTAAATAAAACATATCATCTTACATTCTGGAGGATATGAAAAGGTAAATAAGAGATTTATTCTGCCACTAAGGCATAACCTAGTTTAACTAAGGTATGTCTATGTGTATTTGTATGTATGAGTGTATGTATGTATATATATATATATATATATGGGAGAGTATATATACATATTTTTGTATATATGCATATGTATATTATATATATATATATAATCTTGGATTTCATATATCATATATATAACACAATGAATCCTGTTACGTGCTCATTCATCCTCTACTCAAATGCCTCTAGTGATGGGAAGCTTACTACTTCACAATTCACTATGATAGATGCCAGAACTTCAAAGACAAAAATATGACAAACCTTGCCCTCAAGGAACTTACATTCTACTAAAGGGGTAGAAAAGAGAATACAACATTCAAACATGTAAATAAATTCAAGATTATGTGTGTAGCTGTCTATATTTAAGTTGTTAACTGGAGTGGGAAATTGCAAACCACTTAAATATCCTTGCCAAGAAAATACCTACACATATACAACTATATGTACAGTTGTGGCTGTTTTTAGATAGGGAAGAAAGAGAGAGAGACAGAGACAGAGAGACAGAGACAGAGAGACAGAGAAAGAGAGACAGAGACAGAGAAAGAAAGAGAGAGACAGAGACAGAGACAGATTGGAATATAAAGTTCATGAAGTTGCAGTGATATATAATCAGCCTGAGAAGTTCAGCTAAAGCCAGACTTTAAATGCCAAACAGGTGCATTTGTATTTTATCTTTAGAGGTAATTGGTATCCAGAGAAACTTCTTGAGCAGGGGAATGACATGGGCAGAACTTTACTTTGGGTATGTCCATTTGGTAACCATATGAAGGACATATTAGAGAAGCGAGAGGTTGAATAAGGGAATTCCAAATAGAAGCTTATTACAATAGTCCAGGCAAGCTGTGATGAGACGTTGAACAAAAGGGTAGTGTTTATGTGAGTAGAGAATATAGATGGATAAGACTCATCAGTGGAGTAGATAAGGAGGAGGAGTCATGGTGATGAGTGACAATGAAACATTGGAAATATATATGATGCACATATACACACAAATACATATATATGTACATATATATATGTATATTGGAATAATCTGCAAAGAGCCCTCAGTTAAACTCATAGTGAGTTGTTGAGAGAGGGAAAGAGGGAAAAAGAGACAGAGAGTCACAGAAAGTGAGACACAGAGAGAGACCTAGAGGGAGGAAGAGACAGAGAAAGAGAAAGAGAAAATAGATGGGGAGAGATAGAGAGAGAAGGAGAAAAAAAAGAGAAAAGAGGATCCAAGATAACACCTCATTCACTGCTGTATAGTATGAGGAGCTGTGTGGTGGGTATGTACTGATCCTGCAAAAGAGGCTAAGAGATTAGCTTCAAAGTGGGAAGAGAGCCACAACAGAGTAGCTTCATAAAAATCCATGGAGGAAGAAGCACCCCGAGAGAAAGGGTGTCCATAGGATCATAGACTTAGACTTGGAAGGGACATTGGGAGTCATCAAATCCAACTCCTTCATTTACTGATAAGGAAACTGAGACAGGGAGGTTAAATGATTTGTACAAGGTCATGCAGCTAATAGATGTCTCAGACAGGATCCTGTCAAGAGTCTTTCTGACTCTAAGCCTAGTATATTATCCACTACACCATACTAGCTTACAGTGTCAGACACTCCAGACAGGTCAAGAACAATGGGGACTAAGAAAAAGTTATTGAATTTAATAATAAACAGATCATTGATAACATACAGAAGAGCATTTTCAGTTGAAAGAGGGGACTAAAGCCAGAGTGCAGGAGGTTGAAAAGTGAGGAAGACATGAAGAATTGGAGGCAAAAATATTTTTTTTTCCTCCCTCTTAGTTTGACTGTGAAAGGGAAGAATCATAGAATGAGAGGTTAAATGACTTGCCAGGGTCACATCACCAATAATTGTGAGAGCAAGATTTAAATCTAGGTCTTCCTGGCTTTGAGATCAGCTCTATATCCACTCTACCAAGGCATTTCTCATGATATATACATAACAGGTACTTAATAAATGTTTTTTAAATTGAATTAAATGTAACATAAATTATTTTTTCTGCATGCTAAGTCATTCCCTACATGAAATTTTCAATCTCTACCATGAGCAGCACTGTCATCAAAAACATTTTGAGAGTTGCTGCTAGTCACTGCTGAGGGACAGAAGCAGAGAGAAATAGAGAACAATGTCACTGTCCTATAGAAATTTATAACCTAAGACAAATAATACTATTTGTTGTTGTCATTCAGTTGTTTCAGTCATGCCCAACCCTTCATGATATCATTTTAGTGTTTTCTTGACAAAGATATTGGAGTGGTTTTCCATTTCCTTTCCCAGCTCATTTTATAGATGAGGAAACAGAGACAAACAAAATTAAGTGACATACCCAGGGTCACACAGCTAAGATATGTCTGAAGTTGGATTTGAACTCAGGTCTCTATGATTCCAGGCCCAGCACTCTATCCACTGTGCCACCACCAATATTGACATTGGTGGTCTATAAATTTAAAACATTAAACTAAGACATTTTTTGACAGTAAGAAACAAAGAGTTGTGACTATGAGTAATAAGGCTGCCTTTTAAACAAGCATATATTTCCATACTCAAAGGATCTTTGTGTTCATTGATTTATTTATTCGCTTTACAGAAACAAATTACAACCACCTTATAAGCTGGTAGGAGATGTTTTTTAAAATGGGGTGGCTGTATGGCACAGAGAATAGAGCACTGGCCCTGGAGTCAGGAGGACCTGAGTTCAAATCAGGCCTCAGACACTTAACACTCACTAGTCATGTGACCTTGGGCAAGTCACTTAAACCTAATTGCCCTCCAAAAAGAATAATAATAATAAGATTTTTAAGAGTTCTTCCTTTGGCTATATAACCTAATGCCAGGGAAGAAAACAGGAAAACTATAGATATAGATATAGATATAGATATAGATATAGATATAGATATAGATATAGATATAGATATAGATATATAGATATATATAAATGAAAAGTGAAACAATACAATGGAAACTGACTGCAGCAAAATTATAATGACCAAGGTTGACTCCAAAGAAAATATATAAGAATTCACCTCTCCCTGCTCTTCTTTAAAGGGTTAAGGATTTTTTTGTGTGGAACATTGCATATGATGTCAGAATTGTTTTTATATATTGACTAGTTTTTATGAATTATTTTTCCCTCTTTTTTATTCTTGGTTATAAGAGATAGATCTTTGGGAGGGAGTCCCAAAGAAGTATATACATATGTATATTCTTGTATACTGTATGTGTGTATATATGTATATATATGTGTGTGTGTGTGTGTGTGTGTATGTATGTATGTATGTACATATATGCACACATTTATATTGTGTGATTACAAATGACTTCAAAGGTCATTAAGTTCAATCATCCATATTATAGAATCAACTGAGACCCATAGAGCTTAAATAACTTGTCCAAAGTCACACAAGTAGGAAGCCTCAAAGAGCACATTTGTCTACAGTTCCTCTCACTCCAAAACCACAGTTCTTGCCACTAGATACATTGGGAAATGTATTCGAGATAAAAATAAAGTATATGACTACAAAACTTTTTTTAAAAGATCCCTGTCACCAAAATCAAACCCAACAACTTAACCTGGTGATGAAAATCCCAAATAAATTTTGGGATTAAAAAAAAATATTATTTTAAATCACATCCATTCTGAAAGGGCAAAGGTATGCCATTATCAAAAAGGGTCAACCAGCCTCTGCTTGACAACCTCTACCACAAGGAATTCACTACTCTCTGAAGCATCCTGTTTCATTTGGGGACAGTACTATTTTTTTAGGAAACGAAGTTCTTTCTTTTCTATATGTCAAGCTAAAATTTGTCTCCCTCTCACTTTCATCTACTGTTTCTAATTCTAAGTCAAGCAAATTAAGTCTAATACTGCTTCATTATGAGAACCAATCAAATATGTGAAGATAGTTATGATATTTCCCTTCACTGTCTTCTTTAAATTTAACACCCTTAGCTCTTCCAACAAACACTCGTGTGGCATTTTTTTTGAGCTTCTTTCTGATATTTGTCACCATCACTTAAGTATGAGCCAATTTGTCCATGGTCCTTCTAAAATGCTCTGGATGCAATATTCTTGATATGGATTATCACCACACCCTATGTAGAGTTCTATGCCAATAACATAATCTAAAACCACTGGAAACCTTTATGCATGAATCACTTTCTAATTATGACCTCTCCTCATGACTCTCTTGTCTTCATGCAAATTGTTTTTTAGCATAAGTATTCAAAATAGTTATTTTGTTAGCTTCAATTTTTACTTCCCCATTCCAGTCTGTCAAAATCTTTTTGTATGCCAATTTTATCATTCACTGCATTAGCTATGCTACCTAGCTTCATGCCATTCACAAACTGTATAAGTTTGTAACCTATACCATCATCCAAGTCATTAATAAAAATATTGAGGGGGCAGAGCCAAGATGGCAGGGTAGAAACAGCACTTCCAAGGCACTCTCCCCCCAGGTTACCTCCAAACTATGTAAAAGGGGACTCTGAACAACTTCTGGAGCCCCAGCACCCACAGAATGACACAAAGAAGCTAACCTCCCGAAGAGGACAGCCCAGCAACCCTGCAGGAAGGGCCAGTGCAGTGCTCTGGGAACCAGCAGCGCAGCACTCAGTGGAGAGGCAAGCCCAGGTCTGCCTGAGTGGCAGTTTTAGCCCCAGGGCGGCTAGGCCAGGAGCCGGCTGGAGGGACCCCAGAATACCAGCAGCTGTAACAATTCCAGAATTATCAACATAGACATGCCTGGGACAAAGTGAGAGGTTAGTGTCTTATGGACTTTGGGACCAGTATTTGGGGAACATGTTGGCTTCCTCCCCTGGGGGCTAGAAGCCTCTGAGGAGACATGCCCAAGAATATTATAGCCAGGTTCCAGAATCCCCAGATCAAGGAGAAAATACTACAAGCAGCCAGGAAGAAACAATTTCAATATTGTGGAAATACAATCAGAATAGCACAGGACCTGGCAGCTTCTACACTGAAGGATCAAAGGGCATGGAATATGATATTCCAGAGGGCAAAAGAGCTGGGACTGAACCAAAGGGTCACCTACCCAGCAAAACTGAGTATTTTGTTTCAGGGGAAAATATGGTCATTCAGTGGAATAGAGGACTTTCAAGCATTCTTGAGGAAAAATCCAGAGTTGAATAGAAAATTTGACATCCAGACGCAAGAAGCAAGAGATGCCTGAGAAGGTAATCAGGGAAAAGAAATCAAAAGGAACTTATCAAAGTTGACCTATTTACATTCCTACATGGAAAAACAATAACTGTGACTGATGAAACCCCTCTCAGTATGAAAATAATGGAAGAAGGGTGTATGGTCATTTGAATACATATGTGAATGGGTGTATATATGTTTACAGTTATACATGGATAGAGGGCATAGGTTGAATTTGTTGGGAAGGGATGATACTTAAGGGGTGAAATTATGAGGTGAGAGAGGCAAGTGGCAAGAGGAGACAGGGAGAGACAGGGTAGGGTAAACTATCTCATGTAGAAGAAGCAAGGGGAAGTGGCTGCAGGGGAGGGGAAGAATAGGAAGGCAAAAAGGCAAAACCACATTCTCATTGAATTTGGTTCAGGGAGAGAATGACATACATACTAAATGGGATATCTCAACCTACAGTAGAATAGGGGGAAGGGGGATGAGAGGAGGGATGATGGATGGGAGGGCATCCTTGGGGGAGGGGAGGTTGGAAGTACCCACTATAGAAGAGGGACAGGATCAAGTAGGGAATGGATCAGGTGGGGGGTGGGATGGGTGGGAGGGAATTATAAGCAGCCTTGTACAATATATCTACTATGATAATGTTTTGCATAGCTAGACATGTACAACATATACTGAATTACCTATCTCCCAAGAGGGAATGGGTGACAAGGGAGGAAGGAAATGGATCTGAAATTCGAGGTCTTAACATTAAATGTTTCAAATATATATATATACTATTATTAATACTCTTGCTTGTAGTAAGGAGATAAGATGCACAAGCATTGGGACACAAAGACTCACCTTCCTCTAATGGAAAAGTCAATGGGAGTATGGGAGAAGGTATGGGAGAGCAGATTGGAGGAATCGATATCTTGTGGGACTACTATTCTGGGAGGTTGGGTAGGGGAATAATGGGGGAAAAATGATTGTAACTCAAAATCTGGAGGAAATGAATGATGTAAAACAGAAGTTAATAAAGCATTTGTTTAAAAAATACAAAAAAAGAAATATTTCTGGAAAAAAAATTTTAAAAAGTTATTAATATTATCATAACATCTTACATTCACCAGTTAAGTAAACTCCTAACATTCAAACAAATATCAGTCCTAATATTAAGTTTTTTATATATCTAGCTAAAAAGTGATAATTTTTATGTTTGAGAAAATAAAACAGGATTCAGATAATGTTTAAGTTAAAGAAACAAAGAGTATATTAAAGTTTATATTATTTGACAGACACAGGAAAAAGCAATTGAAGCACACAGCTGATCATTTTGGGGAACTTCCTTAATGAAGTGAATACAGCTGATGCAGGTTAAGTCCACCATCCCAAGACGCCTGAAGGGCCCACCAGCCCAATCTTTGTCTTCTCTGACATAGTTCAGTCTTGCTTTTGGTTTTTCCACCTCAATTTCTCTTTTGTTCCCCATTCTGGTTGTTGTCTGTTAGTCATTGATTCTTCCCAGTTTGGCTCATTAACTCCTGGGCATATCAATGGATGTTGCCTTCTTGCCCATTACTGCTCAACTGTTGTAGTTCTTGCTCCCCCCTCTCAATGTACCTTCCACAGATTACAAGAACTCTCAGGTGCAAATTTGACCCAACAATATCACTAATGGGGCTATAACCCAAAGAGATCAGAGAAAGGAAAAAAAAGGGACTCACATGTACAAAAATATAGCAACTATTTTGTGTTGACAAAGAATTGTAAATTAAGATAGTGTTCATCAATTGAAAAATGACTAAAAACATTATGGTATATAAATGTGATAGACTATTATTTTACCATAAGAATATGAAGGGGTCAATTTCACAAAAACCTAGGAAGACTTGTATGAACTGACACAGTGAAATGAATAGAACCAAGAAAACAATTTATACAGTTACAAGAACGTTGAAAAGAATAGCAGTTCTGAAAAACTTGAGATCTTTAACACAATAACCAACTATGATTCCAGATGATGATGAAATATTTTACTCATCTCCTCTCCTAAATGATGGACTCAGGTTGTAAAATGTGATAAATTCTTTTTGGACATAGCCAACATAGAAATTTGTTTTCTTTGATTATATATGTTTATTATGAGAATTTTATTTTTTTTTTCCAGTGAGGGTGGAGGTGTGTGGAAATAAAAGGAAATGATGTTATTAGTTGAAAAGTTAATTAAATTGAAAAACAACTCCTGGTCATAGCTCAAGTCCACCCAAAGATCATACAAATTCCCAATAACTTTCAGGTAGGACTAAGAGAAAATTTGTATGTTCCTCTGAATTGCAAATTCCAGGATCCCAGGTAGTTCTCAAAATCCAATTAAATACATGTTTTCTGATATATATTTCATTGATGCAGAAGAGGGTGGTTTTCCTACTTGAGTTTCATAGGTATTTCAGGCACAAGAAATAAAAGGGAATACAGGACAAGAAAGACATTGGGGCACATAATATTGAGGGAATTTCTGAGGTCCTTCAAATGTCAGATTACAAAAGAGACATTTAGAAAGAGATTTTTATAAAGCATTTTGAAAATAAGGACATCATAGAAAGATGCTAGAGGCCTAGGGAGAAGACAGTAAAATAGTCTCTGACCTTGGGTCCTCCAATAAATACCATATGAGGTATCCAACCGTAGCTTTGCCTACCTGATGACTACAAGGACACAAAAATAGTCAATGAAAGCAAAATTGCAGTTATTATAAGCAGACAGATCCTGGGAAGTGAATGTGGTGAACTGAGGTGGAGATTAGCTTTTACCTTAAAGTCTCAGATGTTGGATAGAGGCTGGGGGCAGGGCAAAGGTAAGGGTAAATGAGTTGATACCATATTAATGTATTCTTTGGGCATAACTGGAGTGGGAAGCACAGGTGGAAAAAAATGCTTAAGAGAATTTAGATTCTGCCCAGAGGAAATCCCACTAATCTGGAACTCTAATCCTATACTTTGTTCATTTCAGTTCTATCTAAGTAAATGTATTCTAATTACAATTGA
This sequence comes from Gymnobelideus leadbeateri, assembly GCA_011680675.1. Taxonomy (NCBI): domain Eukaryota; kingdom Metazoa; phylum Chordata; class Mammalia; order Diprotodontia; family Petauridae; genus Gymnobelideus; species Gymnobelideus leadbeateri. The sequence continues at coordinate 201,743 of WOXC01007699.1, read as the reverse complement.
GCAGGTAATCATTTCAGGGTCAGATGAAGTAGGAAAGGAGATCATCAAGAAGGCAGGGAGTGAGCCATGAGAGATTTATGAGTTACCATTTCAGTTATCCATATCCATAAATAGAGAGCTCAGAAAGAACCTCAGAAATTATGTGAGTGGCAAAAAAAGAAAGTGATGGTTCATGAATGTACCAAAAAATGAGCTGGTCCAAGTTTTTAGCATTACCTAGGAATTTGATCAGATTATCAGATATGGTAACTCCTTGAAATTGTTCCATTTGTAAGTGCTCAGTAAGTAAGCTAGAGTCAACTATTAGCTTACTTAAAAAAAGAGCACAAAATGGCCATACCTCCTAGAGTTACTAATTTGTGAAACACGTGCCCTACCTATATCAAAGCAACATGTTTAAATCACAAAGTTTAGCAGCTACTGGGCTTTGACCTTCCTAACACTATTCATATAGGACTTTGGAACTTCTTTATATGATCTCTCTGGTACCTATTTTCACTTACTTTCTCTGTTCTTATCTTTTTTATAAATTTGAGTTTCCTGTTAAACTCCCTATTCAGCTATATTAGTTTCTTTGAACACTTTCATGATTTTCTTCCCAACTGGAATCAATTATAGTTGTGGCACAAGAATTTTTTTGAAATTGTTCCAACTCCCTTAAAGTGACTTCCTTTTTTGAGTACTAGGATATAAGATCATAGCTATCTAATCTATAGCTGGTCAACACACATTTTAATATTTTTTTCAATTACATGTAAAAATAATTTTTAACATTTTTTTTAATTTGGAGATCCACATTTTTCCTTCCCCTCCCTGTTCTTGAGAAAGCAAGCAATTTGATATAGATTACATGTGCAGATATGTAAAACATATTTACATACTTGCCATGTTGTAAGAGAAAACACATACCAAAAAGCAAACAAACCAAGAAAAATGAAGTTTAAAAAAAAGCATACTTGATCTTCATTCAGACTCCATCAGTTCTTTCTCTGGAGGTTAATAGCATTTTTTCATCAAGATTCCTTTGGAACTGTCTTGGATCATTGTATTGCTGAGAATAGCTAAATCATTCACAGTTGATCACCATACAATATTGCAATTACTCTCAACACAAATATATTAAGGACTTACTCTATGACAGGAGTTGTGGTAAAAGCTAATGATATAAAGAAAGGTCAAAAACAAAAATCCATGATCTCTCCCCTCCAGGAGTTCACCTTCAAATGGGAAAGACAGCATGTAAATAATTACGGACATAGAGGATATATAGAGAGAAAGTATATGGAAAGTAATCTCAGAGGGAAAGCATTATCATTGTTCGGGGAGGAACCAGACTGAAAAAAAAGTCTCTTTCTACAGAAAAAGAGATTTGGCTTGAATCTTAAAGGAAAGCAGAGAAGCCAAGAGGAGGAAGTGGGGAAGGAGAGCATTCCAGGCATGGGGGGCCAGTCAATACAAAGACATGAAGTTTGGTGATGAAATGGCCTGTGCAAAGCTAGATGGCAAAAGGTGTGGAGGAGAGTAAAGTGTAAAAAGACTGGAAATACATTAAGAGGCCAAGTTATAAAGGGTTTTAAAGGATGTAATAGAGAGTACCTGGAGTTTATTGTGTTGGGAGTATCATAGAAAGACTTCTATTTTAGGAAGATCTCTTTAGCAGATGAATTGAGACTGTGTTGGAGGAAGAAAGAAAGCCAATAAGAAGGGTATTTCAGTGTCAAAGTGGGAGGTAATGAAGGTTTGTATTAGGGTGATGCTGCCAAAGAAGAGATTGGATGTATATGAGGATGTATATGAAAGATGTACATGAGAGATTGGATGTATATGTATGTGAGTATGTATATGAGAGATTTTGTGAAGGTGGAAGCAACGAGACTTGAAAATAGATCACATATGTGAGGTGACTTCAAGTGGGAATTTGAGGATGACACCAAGGTTGTAAGTCTAAAGTGACTAAAAGGATGGACCTAAATAAGCAAGTTGGGAAGAGGGGAATGTTTGAGAGGGGGAAAATAACAAATTCAACTTTGAGCATTTTGATTTTGAAAATTCAATGGAATACTCAATTCAAGATTTTCAAAAGGCAATTAAGGATTTGAAACTGGAGTTCAGCAACCCAGGGCTGCCCATTGTGATTTGAGAATCATGTGAGTAAGAGATTCTAACTGAATTCATAGGAGCTGATACAAATGACCAGGTAGATAGTACAGAAGAAAAGAGGGTCCAGGCCACAGACTTAGAGGACACCCACTCTCAGTAGATATGATTTGGTTAAGATAAGACAAGGGAATGAAACAAAGCAGTCAGAAGGTGAGATAATTCTTTTCAAATCCACTTTCCAATAGTACAGCATATTTGCTAAACTACATCCAGCATTCTCCTCTTTATTTGTCATCAGCTCTAAGGTGGCATGTGTAATGTTATTCACGAGCAGCTTTCCAGAGTAATGCTACTGTGAACAGTTTTTAAGGTTCTGATTACACAGTATAGTGAACACCCTATTTACTCCATAACAAATCAAAGCAAAACATTAACAGAAAATCAAGGTACAGCATTCACAATGTTACAACTTATCACAGAAAACCACAACATAGAATTCACAACAGCTTATCATTAAAATGGCCACATAGTTTTCAACAAAGTAGTCACAATATTTAGAACAAAGAACAATCATCTCAAAGTACAATAGTCAAGGTCTTCCACTCATGGGGCACACTAAATTAACTCAATCAGTCAGTTATTCAGCAATCAATTACTAAGTATCATTAATCATTAAGTATAATCATTATAAAGTACAAAAACCCTCCACCCCTAGGTCACTAGTAAACTACAATTTCATCATTATTCAGTACCCATGGAGAGGTCTTTTCATCTTGACACTGGTTCTCAGATTCCCTGGATCCCCTTCCATGGTCCCAGATTCTACCTGGATTCACCAGACTGTCAACTGGCTTCAATGGCAGACAGCTCCCAGTTCCTTGCCCAGCTCTCTGGGTAGGGCCTGCTCCACACTGAAGTTCATGGGGTCCAGTCCATCTCAAATCCTTCACAATTTCTGCTCCTGGCAATTCAAGGCTCAACCAAGCCACAAACAGTCAAAGTCTCTGCATCCAGGTCATGCTTCAGTCTTCTGCAGCTCATTCAAAAAATCAGAATAACCTTATCCAGCCTGGGGGGAGGGGGCTCCTGGGCTCCTCTTCACAAGAAGCTCCACCACCACAAGTTCTCAAGAAATTCTGACTTGATTCTCTCTTTTGTAGCTGCTCTGCCTCCAGATTCTTGTCCCAAATTCTGACCCTTCCTCTCTGCAACTTTTCCTTACATACACCCAGCATTAGCTACTTCTTGTTTCAGCCAACCACTTCCTGTTACATCAGGAACAGGGGTTCACACTTTGACAGAGGTTTGATTAGTTATTAAGTGCTAAGTACCTGCTTGCTTGCCAATACAAAAAGGGGTCTTCAAATTCAAATTACATTACCATTACAGCATGGTAGAAATGACAGGATGCTTTGAAGGGCATGTCAATATTATGTTAGAATTTTTGAGAGATAAGGAGAATACCACCTTCATTATGGATAAATGTCAGTTGAAGAATATGAGTTCCTCTTGTCATTTCTTCCCCCTGGTGAAGGTGAATTCATCAGTAAAACAAAGTCAGAAATATGTCAGTTTCTCAGTTTATAGCAGAGAATGTTCTCTTGGAGGATACTGATAGAGCCCCCATTAGAACTATATCTTAACTTTGTATTTGTTTTATGAAGACTATAGAACATGAGCTTCCTGATAATAGAGGCTATATTTTCATTTTTATATCTCTATCCCAGTGCCTAACACAAGCTTTACATATAATTGGTGCTTGATAAATGTTTGCACAATTGAATTGAATTGAAATCTATCTAGAACGTATCATCCATCTCCTCCATCTGGCTTGGCAGCTTGTAGCATACTCCCAATATATCACCTCTATTTCTCTTTCCTTTGATTTTCACATGAGTGATTTACAGAATACTTCTACCCAAAGGTTTAAAATATTTTAAACAAGTCAGTATCATCTTGATGAATAATCACATCCTGCATCTCCTTATATAAATTCTCTTCTTCTTGAACAAGATTTATGTTTCATTGCTCATGTCTCCAAGCCTCAATAATATCCATGAGGTCATATTTACCTTCCTATGATAAAATGTATTCCTCCCTCTGTTCAGAAGTATGTAATATAGTATTTGAAGGCAATTCCAAGGCAGAGTCTAGGAAAGATTTTGAGCATCTTGGACATCACAAACAAAAATGCATAGCTTCCCAATGAGATAGGGATGATGAAGAGGATTAATCATTCCTGCCTCTCAGTTGTAAAAAGTACAGTTAGAATTGATACACTGTGGTTTACAGGACTTTGTTGATGAAAAAAAGTAAAATAAAACTAGCAAAGGGCATTTTGCTCCCTGGGCTTCCTTCCAAGTAAAAGAATATTCTTTGTTTCTGTATATCTCATACATGCATCCTTTGAATACAGATTTTTTTTTTAATTCAGTCATTCTTCTTTTCAGCTTGCAGTTCACATGCAGCCTCAGGGTACTTAAAATGCATTTGACAGGGAGATAAACATGGGTGGTGATTTGGGACAGCTCTACCAGTAAACTAGAAATAACAGAATTAAAAGGTGTTTTGCAGTGTTGTTGTTGTTTTTTTTTTTTTCCACCCCTCACTTAGTGAGCACTTCTTGTTGCCCAATTAATGATCACCTGGTTGAAGGAATATAAATATCCTTTACTCTTTCAATAGGAAACTGAGAACTGACTTATTTGCATGAAGCAGAATAAGTGATAGGATTAACTTTCCAAATCCCTGATCCTATTATGGGACATCTGGAACCAATATTCATCAAGGGGAAAGAGACAGGAGCTATGATATCATTGGCACAGAAAACTGTAGGATAAGGAAACTCTCTCCACCAAATCAAATAGGTACCTTATCTGCAATTTATAGTCTTAGAGAGCTGCTTAGGTGGTTAAGTAACTTGCTTGGTTTTCTTAACTACTGCAATTACTCAAAACCTCTAGAAATATGCTCCAGATGTCACATAAGAATTGCTTTCAAATACTGCCTTTGACAGGGGCATACAGCCAAAAGCAAGATTTGAACCCAGGTTTTCCTTCCTCTAAGACTGGCTTTTTTACTCACTACTCCACAGTCCTGCTTAAAACATATGCAAGTCTGTAATAAACTTCCTATGGCATATTATAGAGAAAGGAAAAGAGCAAATGTGGCCTTTAAAAATCTAGTAAACATAATGGTAAGAAAAAAAGGCAAATATTTTTATTATATCTTTCCCCCTACAAGTTTCACCATTCTCTTCAACATTACTAACATAATATTCACAATAGAAATATATAGAAACAGTACCTCAATCACCAAAATACCAATGGAATATGATCAGTTCTATTAAAGTGACTTTTTGAAATAATTTAAATGGGGGGAAAGCTTTTATTAAGCACCTACTATGTGCCAAGTACTGTGTTAAGCATTTTATAAATGCCTCATTTGATCCTCACAACAACCCTGGGAGGTAGATGCTATCTATGATTATACTCATTTTACAAGTGAGGACTAACTATGGGTCACACAGCTAGTAATTGTCCGAAGCTGGATTTGAACTCAAATCTTCCTTACTCCAGAAGCAGAACTGTAGACACTGAGCCCCCTACCTGCCTCTGACTAAAACTGTAAGAAAAGTTAACTGGTTGTATAAAATTCTTTCTAAAACGTTGCATCCTTTCTTATCTTTTTCAATTCATTTGAAAATTGTTGCCCAACAATTTTCCTGGTGACTGTATTGCTCATTATGAATATAATCAATATTTATTAATCAAATATATATAATGCTGTTTATTGAGGTGTTTAGAACTGTTTGATTCTACTCTGAATAGTCTCAGTTGCAGCACTTTTTGAATTCTTATTCTGCTTTTCCTAATTTTACATTTTTTTCTATCATCTCTTTGTTAACAAGCACTTCTTGGTGTCGCTGTTATCAATAGTTGAATCCCTCACTCTAAATGGTGAATCAGCTGGAAAGTCCAATAAATTGGAGTATTAAAATTGAATATAAAACAAGAATATATAGGGATAGGTGCTTTGTGATAGCTATTTCAATATTCACAGACTTCTTTTTGAAGATCTTTTTCACTTATTTCCAGATTTTCAGTCATGTTCGGACTAAGCAAACTCACTAGGAATTTAAACTCTACTTAAGAACTTATTGTTACAAAAAAATGCCTAATGAAGTTCAAAAAAGGGCAGGTAGCTGTATCATCCCTATAAGAGTCACTAACAATTATATAGTGCTTTCTTTGATACAAATATGTGAGACAGATAGTATGAGCCATTTTATTCCCATTTTACAAATGAAGAAACTTCATACCCATAAAACACACCTAGGAAATTATTTTGTCAAAATTTGAATCCAGGTCTTCTGACTCAGGGATCAGATTTTAGGGCCCTTGAAACAATATCTAAATATGTACAAAATTTAACTTCACCTACAAAGCAGTTTACAGTGGTTACCGATTGGCAGTTAAGGAAGACTGCCTGGAGAAGGTTGCATTTGACTTGGATTTTAAAGCAAATAAAAGATAATAATGATACAGGGGCAGCTAGGGGGTAAAGTGAATAGAGCACTGGCCCTGGAGTCAGGACCTTGGATAACTCCTTTATCCTTTCCTCATCTGAAAAATAAGGGGTTTGGATCAGATGGCTTCTAAGGTCCTTTATAATCCTAAATCTATAATCCTATGAGTTCAAATATGGCCTCAGACATTTAGCATTTAACTAGCTGTGTGACCTTGAGCAAGTCACTTAACCTCAATTGCCCTGCCTTCCCCTCTCCAAAAAAATGTAAAATTAAAAAAAAAGATATTAAAAACTGAGAATAGGAAGAGACTTAAGAGATCATAAAAAAGATAATAATGATACTAGAAAAAGCTAGAGGGAAGACTGTCTAAGTAATTGAGGAATAGTTTGAGAAAAAGTGTGGAAGCAGTTTACTGGTGCATAAAATGTGTGGAGGGAAGAAATGTGAAATAAAGCTGTAAAGATAGGATAGCACTTGAAGATGGAGCACCTTGAATGACAACCTAAGAAACCTGATCATTATTTAGCAGACAATAGTGAAACACTGAATATTTTTACCCCACAGATTTTTGAACTATTAAATTGAAAATATATTCTGTAACAAGACGCATGCCCTATAATGTTTTGTTCTCTAAGCTTCAGTAAAGATGTCAGAATGTGTGAAGACTGTAAGACCCAATGGAAAACATGCTAGATTTTTGATGCAGAAAATCTGGGTTCAGGCCTCAGCTCTGCTACTTCTTCCCTGTGAGATCTTAGATAACTCCTTTATCCTTTCCTCATCTAAAAAATAAGGGGTTTGGATCAGATGGCCTCTAAGGTCCTTTATAACCCTAAATCTATAATCCTACAAATAGCTCAGGAAGACAGCTACAGTTTTTCATACCTACATTCTAGAAATGAATGTCTAATTTACCATGTCCTTCATAGGGCGAAGGAGTCACATGTTAAGGCTTTTATTTTAATGGTGTTCTTTTAAAGCTCATACATATGCCATTCTCATTAGACCTGTTCTTAACGTTTTTAATACTGTGATGGTTACTAATTTAAATATTAGCTCTGTTCAATTGGACCCTTCTATGACCTCCTTTTCCCAGCTCCTCCCTCTACTCCCTAGAGTAGGTCACAATGAGAAAACTTTGGAGGCCGGCTTCCAGTCATCTATAATTCAGCCTTTGGGAGTCCTTTAATTAGCTGCTAAACTAGTAGATCCATAGTTTTGTAGTGCCATACTGCATAGAAGAAAGGGTAATAGGCTTCTGGTGGCACTTTTATTCAGACACCCAGTGACACGTTCTGATTTCACAGAGGGCTAAGAAGGCTGGCCTTTTGCTACTACAAAAAGAAAAATGGTAATAAAGGCTGCCCCTGCCCATACTAAGCATGGTGTCAATGATGCAGGTCTGCAAGACAGTCCCTGGCTTTGCTTCTCACTTGTTTCCTTCCATTAGTGCTGGCCTTGTAAGCATCAAAAGATCTGAACAGATTTCAGGAATGGCATCTAGCATTTTGTCCTCTTGCAGTACCTGAGCATCAAGAGCAAGAGACTGCCAAAGAAGCAACTAGAATGGGCTTTCACTAAAAGATGGGTAAGCATTGGGGAAAGACCAGCAGAAAGAACAGGTGTGACTGTTTAATTGGATGATGCCAACAGAGGTGAAATGCAACATGGCTAATTATTAGGCTTGCAAAAAAAAGTCTTATGTCCGAAAGGACTTGAATATTAGCCTCTTGACTCACTGTCCTAGGGTTAGCACAGTGCCTGTCATACAGTAGATGCATAATGAATGCAAGCTGATTATACTGGCAGAATTGAGTTAATGAATTCAGACCCAATCATTCTGTAATATACTCTATGATTCCTTTATGCTTGTCTTTTCTCTATGAGAATAAATAATCTATTCCAAACTGACCTGACTCTTATTTGTATGTTGGATATGTCATTACTACTCCCAATTCCGGAAACTGCTTAGACTATTGGGTCATAACTATTATTATAATTAATAATTTTCCTTGGGATTCTATAATGTGGGGTGATGAGCCAAGTAATGCAAGAATGAGGAGCCTACTTCCCCCATTGAGAAGTCAGGACACTCAGCCCTGAAACTAAACAAACCACAATGCCTGGGTAAAGGATAGGAATCCTATGGCCTGAATCAAACTGTACCTCTGGCTTCTATGTTAGACAAATACAATATGACATATCTAACTTTGTAACCTCCAAACGTGGTGAAATGTGCACAAACCATTATTTGAATGCCAGACACATGTTGCAGTTAGGATTTACACATGAAGTATATTTTTAGTAAAGTAAAAAAGGAAACCCACTTTTTTTTCTTAAGATATGTTGCAATGAAATAAACCTTCACTTCCTTTTTTTACATAAGTTACACACTCATACATACCATTATCTACTATGAAGGTTAAAAATGATCCTATAATAATAATAATATAATATAATTTAATAAAATAATATAATTTCATTCATGTCAAATCCTAAAATTTTACCAAATTAAAAATATATTATACAGGCAAGAGATGACAGAATTGTGGCGGCTGCAGCTGCTTCCCTGTGAGGTTACCTCCAGAGTTCCTGGCCTCCATATCATAGGGGGACCAAGCAACCACTCAGAGGATAATTGTTCTTGCTTTAACCTGCTTGGATCTGGATTGTTGTCTTGGGTAGAGATCCTGAGGTGTACGGCCAGTGGGCCAGAACTTGTGGGGGCCTGTGAGAGGATGCCCCCTAATAGCTCAGGGAGTTGGAAAAGCCCCAGTGATTTGGAACAAAGCTCTCCTGTCTGGAAGCAGAGTTCTACCATGGCAAACAACTCAAAAGTCAAGCAATTGACTGGCAACATGAGGAAGCAAAGCAAGCAGAGCAATCAAACCTTAGATTCCTTTATTGGGGATGAAAAGGATCAAAGCATGGAATGGGAGGAAGACAATGAAGTCAGAACTCCTGCATCAAAAGCTTCCAAGAAAAATATGAATTTTTCACAGGCCATGTAGGAGCTCAAGAAGGGTTTTGAAAATCAAGTAAGAGAAGTGGAGGAAAAATTAGAAGAGAAATTAAAATGATGCAAGAAAATAATGAAAAGAGAGCCAACAAACTGACTGAAGAAAATAACACCTTAAAAAATAGACTAACTCGGCCGCCGGGGTTTGTGTCTCTCTCCCCCTCTTCCCTCTCCCCTCGTCCCCTTTCCCCCCAGTCAGCGCGCCCCGCTCGCCCCCAGTCCCTTCTCCCCCTCCCCCATTTCCCGCCCTCTCCTTTCCACACACACGGCCCCCCCCCCCCACCCCGACCATGGATCCGGGCAGCGGCGGCGGCGGCGGGAGCAGCAGCGGCAGCAGCAGCAGCGACTCGGCGCCCGACTGCTGGGACCAGGCGGACATGGAAGCCCCAGGCCCCGGCGGCGCCCCCCCGGCCGCCGCCGCCACTCCGGCAGCTGTGCCCGAGGCCCAGAACCTCAGCGCGGCCTTCAGCCGGCAGCTCAACGTCAACGCCAAGCCCTTCATGCCCAACGTCCACGCCGCTGAGTTCGTGCCGTCCTTCCTGCGGGGCCCGGTCCAGCAGCCGCCGCCCCCGCCGCCGCCCCCAGCCGGCGCCACCGCCGCTCAGGGAGACGGAGCAGGAGGCCCCGCCGGCCCCAAGGCACCTGTGGAACCTTCTCAAGAAGAACAGTCAGTGTTATATGAAGGTTCAAATTCAGCTGTTAGCATGGAAGTTTCAGAACCTGTTGTAGAAAATGGAGAGACAGAAATGTCCCCAGAAGAATCATGGGAGCACAAAGAAGAACCTAGTGAAGCAGAGCCGGGGGGTGGCTCTTTGGGAGACGGGGGGCCTTCAGAGGAAAGTGTGCCAGAAATGATGATGGAGGAGGAAGAAGAATTACCAAAACCTAAATCTGTGGTAGCACCTCCAGGTGCACCTAAAAAAGAACACGTCAACGTAGTATTCATTGGTCATGTAGATGCTGGTAAATCAACTATTGGAGGACAAATAATGTATTTGACTGGGATGGTTGACAAAAGAACACTTGAAAAATATGAACGAGAAGCTAAAGAAAAAAACAGAGAAACTTGGTACTTGTCATGGGCCTTAGATACAAATCAGGAAGAACGAGACAAAGGTAAAACTGTAGAAGTGGGCCGAGCCTACTTTGAGACAGAAAAGAAGCACTTCACCATCCTAGACGCCCCCGGGCACAAGAGTTTTGTCCCAAACATGATTGGTGGTGCTTCTCAAGCTGATCTGGCTGTTCTGGTAATCTCTGCCCGGAAAGGAGAATTTGAAACTGGGTTTGAAAAAGGAGGACAGACAAGAGAACATGCCATGTTGGCAAAAACAGCAGGTGTAAAACACTTAATAGTGCTTATTAATAAGATGGATGACCCAACAGTAAATTGGAGCAATGAAAGATATGAAGAATGTAAAGAGAAGTTGGTGCCATTTTTGAAAAAGGTTGGTTTCAATCCCAAAAAGGATATACACTTCATGCCCTGCTCAGGATTGACTGGTGCAAACCTTAAAGAGCAATCCGATTTCTGCCCTTGGTACATTGGGTTACCATTTATTCCATATCTGGATAATTTGCCAAACTTCAATAGATCAGTTGATGGACCAATCAGGTTGCCAATTGTGGATAAATACAAGGATATGGGCACTGTGGTCCTGGGAAAGCTGGAATCGGGCTCTATTTGTAAAGGACAGCAGCTTGTGATGATGCCAAACAAGCACAATGTGGAAGTTCTTGGAATCCTTTCTGATGATGTAGAAACTGATTCTGTAGCCCCAGGTGAAAACCTCAAGATTAGACTGAAGGGAATTGAAGAAGAAGAAATTCTTCCAGGATTCATACTTTGTGATCCTAATAATCTTTGTCATTCTGGACGCACGTTTGATGCCCAGATAGTGATTATTGAGCACAAATCCATCATCTGCCCAGGTTATAATGCGGTGCTGCACATTCATACCTGTATCGAAGAAGTCGAGATAACAGCCTTAATCTGCTTGGTAGACAAAAAATCAGGAGAAAAAAGTAAGACACGACCACGTTTTGTCAAACAAGATCAAGTATGCATTGCCTGTTTAAGGACAGCAGGAACCATCTGCCTTGAGACCTTCAAAGATTTCCCTCAGATGGGTCGTTTTACATTAAGAGATGAGGGGAAGACCATTGCAATTGGAAAAGTTCTGAAACTGGTTCCAGAGAAGGACTAAGCATTTTTCTTGATGACCCTGCACAATACTGTGAGGAAAATTGACTCTGCAAAAGCCGACTTCACACCGCCTTCTCTTATTTTCTGCCCATTGATAAACTTCTCCCCATATTTTGCAAAGACAAATTTCACAGCAAAAGTCCACATTATGTCAGCTTTCTCATATTGAGAGCTCTGCTATGCCACTGTTGAATTTCCCCCAAAGTTTTTTTCTCCTCCCAAATTCTGCTTCCTTGGACAGATTTGGCAATAGCTTTGTAAGTGATGTGGACATAATTGCCTACAATAATGAAAACCTAAAGGAATTTTTTATTTTTAATTTTCCCCTTGGGCATATTTAGACATCTTTTTTCCAGGCAGATCATTCAGAGTGTGCGAGTGTGTGTGCACATGTTACAAAGACAACTACCATGTTAATAAAATATTCAATTTGAAATCTTTTTCGGTATTTGAATTGCTTTTGAATAATGTTTTCTATCTGGATGTAACACTGTTGCATTAGCTTTTTAACTTACCAAGTAATCAGTACATTTTATTACTTGGACTTTTCTAAACTTTCCCCCCTGCTGTTTTAAATGAGGCTTTTATTTACAAACAACGTTGAAGGCTGTTATTAAAGGAAAAAAAACTAGTTTTGTCCCTTTTCGGTGGTTAAGTGCGTTCATAAGACTAAAATATGTTTGTTCAAATATGACACTGCTTTATTAGCTTCATGTCAGTTTTATTTTCTGCCAAAATTAATATTTAGGTTTGTTTACTTGATTTCTTAAACACATTGTTTTGAAATTACAAACAACATCCTATGGTTTTACAGGTAAAACATGATGAAATTTTTCCCCTCTAAAAATCTAGTAACCAATCAAATCAGTGGAATTCACAAAAAAAGAAAACTTGCAAGATCTGGCATGAAGTGCCTCTATTAATATTTATAGAAGCTGCATTGAGTTTGAAAACTGCATCAGTGAAAAATGCCAGTTCTTACAAGTTACTCAGTTCACTCTCTGTTTTGGTAACTTTGAAGGCTGGATAATCCTTGCTGTTTAAAGCTAAATATGAATTGAGAAAATCAACTACCAAATATTTACGATCATAAGAATTTGCACATACTGTTATTTGGAGTGAGATAAGTATAATCAAGCACAGTTTAAATTTGTGATTGAAGCAATTTGAACATGAAAGCTGAGTTTTCTTGAATCTAAAACTGAAATTTAATTTTTTGAGCCATATGTCAGCATTGTAGTTCTTTTTAGGTTGAAGGTTAACAATCTGCCATAACTATGACTTAAAAACCAATTTAAGGTGAATGAGAAATGGAAAGAAAACTTTCAGAGTATTACTAGGAGCCTCTAATTTAATTTTTAGTGTTGCCATTTCTTCAAGAATTGACTTTTTAGAATGATATTTTCCCCTAATATAAGATACTATGTAATCGTGTATTTAAAAAATGGAGAGTCCCCTTCCTGTAACATCCCTCAGAAATGAAAAGGCAACAGTCCGTGACTGTATTTCCATTCAAAAAAATTTAAAACTTAAAAACATTTTAACCATTTCTGTTTCTTTGTAACTGTGGAACCTCCCATTCATTTAACTTAATAAGGCTATTTTGTATGGACAGAGCAAAATTATTGTCCTTCAGTTTCATATGATTACATCTGTAGCTACCATAATGCATGAAATTTAAATAAATTTTATTATGTCTGCAAAAAAAAAAAAATAGACTAACTCAAATAGCAAAAGAGGTCCAAAAAGCCAATGAGGAGAAGAATGTCTTAAAAAGCTGAATTTGCCAGATGGAAAAGGAATTTCAAAAGGTCACTGAAGAGAATAATTCCTTCAAAATTAGGTAGGAGCTAATGACTTACTGAGAAATCAAGGTACTATGAAACAGATCTAAACAAATGAGAAAATAGAAGGCAATGTGAAATATCTCATTGGAAAAACCACTGACCTGGAAAATAGATCCAGGAGAGATAATTTAAAAATTATTGGTCTACCTAAAGCCATGATCAAAAAAAGAACCTAGAAATAACCCTTGAAGAAATTCACATGGAAAATTACCCTGGTATTCTAGAACCAGAGGGCAAAATAAAAATTGAAAGAATTCACTGATCATCTCTTTATAAAGATCCCCAAAAGAAAACTCCTGGGAATATCACAGGCAAATTCCAGAACTCCTAGGTCAAGGAGAAAATATTACAAGCAGCCAGGATGGAACAATTTTACTATTGTGGAAACACAATCAAGGTAACACAAGATCTAGCAGCTTCTAAATTAATGGATTGAAGGGCTTGGAATATGATATTCCAGAGGTCAATGGAACTAGTATTAAAACCAAGAATCACTTACCCAGCAGAACTGAGTATAATCCTTCAGGGGAAAATATGGTCATTCAATGAAATAGAGGACTTTCAAGCATTCTTGATGAAGAAAAATAGAGTTGAATAGAAAATTTTACATGCAAATACAAAAAGCAAGAGAAACATGAGAAGGTAAACAGAGGAAAGAAATAATAAGGAACTTTTCAAAGTTGAACTATTTACATTTACATGGAAAACTGATAATTGTAACTCATGAGACTTTTCTCAGTAGGAGGATAGTTGAAGGGAATGAAGTATATATATATATATATATATATATATATATATATATATATATATATATATATATTCATTCCCTTCCCATATATATGGGGGGATACACACATATAGAAATATATTTTTATATAGGAAAGTATATGTGTGTATAAATACATATGTGAGTGTGTATATACATTGACAGAGGGCACAGGATCACTTGAATAAGAAGGAATGATATCTAAAAAATAAAATTAAGGTGAAAGAGGAATATAATGAGAGGAGATAGGGAGAGACAGAATAGGGTAAATTATCCCATATAAAAGAGGCAAGAGAAAACTGTTACGATGGAGAGGAAGAACAGGAAGGCAAAAGGGAATCATCCAACCTTACTCTCATTGAATTTGGCTTAAGGAGGCAATAATGTACACACTAAATTGGGTATCTTCCCCTACAGGAAAGCAGGGGGGAGGGGGATGAGAGCGGGCATGATAGAATGAAGGGCAGATTGGGTGTGAGAGTAGTTAGAAGCACACACTCTTGAAAAGGGACAGGGTAAAAGTAGAAAATAGAATAAGTGGGGGGTGGGACAGGATGGAGGGTAATATAGTCAGTCTTTCACAATATGTCTACTATGGAAATGTTTTGCGTAGCTATACATATACAACTTATATTGAATTGCTTATCTTCCCAGTATTGGTGGGTGATGAGGGAAGAAGGGAAAGAATCTGGAAATCAAAGTTTTAAAATAAAATGTCTAAAAATACATATTATTTTTTACATGCATTTGGGAAATAAGATATACAGGCACTGGGGTATAGAAATCCATCTTGCCCTACTAGAATGTCAGAGGAGCAATGGCGGAAGACAGAAGAGAGAACAGATTGGGGGAAGGGGTATTCAGTAGGATTGCTATTTTGGGGTGGTGGGTAGGGTAAAGATGGGGAGAAAATTTGTAACTCAAAACCTTGTGGAAATGAATGTTGAAAACTAAAAACAAAGATAGCAGTTTTTATAAAATCTATTATACAATCCAAGCTGCCAGGTATCAAATAGCAATGATGATACATATTTACATATAACCTCAAGTTTTGCAAAATGGACTCCTCATAATGCGCCTCTGAGATGGGCATAATAGGCATCATTGTGCTCATTTCACAGATGAAAAGAGAAGCTATAAAACTTACCAGTGGTGAAACATATACCTAGTAAACAGCTTAAACTAGATTTGTACCCTAGACTCCTGACTCCAGTATGGCACAGTAAACACTGCCCATAATGTTTAAATAATTATATGCAATAAGTCAGAGGCAATTCATAGATAAGTTTTCCCCACAGTATGAATACAATGATTTAAATTAAGTAAGATCACTCAATATACTATATAATTACTCTATGTTATTTAAAATCATTTTAACTGAGTGCAGAAAGGTGTTGGGGAAATATGTCCCTTTTTTGGCATCAAAACCTGAGTCGTTCTGACAGCCTTCAAACAGATTGAGTTGGATACACTGGATGGTATTGGACATGATGGTATTAACTTGAGGGAAAAAAGTAAAAACAACAGAATTAAATCCAGATTTCTTGTATAAAATTGTAAAAAAAAAAAGTGCATCTTGTCGTGGGTGTGTAACTTATGTATTTTTATTTTTATGATTTTTAGAACACTTGAAACAATAAGTATATTTCTAGACTTTATAACTGAGTAAAAAGTGTATGCCTTGAAAGCAATTCAATCTTGTCTGAATATTTAGAAAGGCAGTAAAGTATAATGGAAAAGGTCAGGACTTCTACTTAAAATGACATTAAGAAAGGTCATACAGAAATCCCAGCTGCTCCATAAATTCCAACAAATAGCTTAAAATGGCTCCAGGAAGACCAAGCACCAAAGTAAGTGGGAAGAAAAAAGTAGAATAAGAATCGTCCAGTCAGTCCAAAATTCCACAGAAAAAGAGGACCAGAAGAGAGAAGAAGCTGGTCGTCAGAAGAGTAGAACTACGGAAGCCAGCTCATCATCAGAAATAGGTGAAAGCAGCTGAGACCAAGACCTTAGGGCAGGTCATGCTAGAGAGGACAATGTAAATTCAAGTAACCACAAAGAATCTAGCAACAGCTTAAAGCAAGGAATGATACAAACTCTTACACATAGACCCGAGGAGAGGTGGCAATCTGAAAAGGAGTGCCAGCTCTAGTAAAGGGGTTATTTTTTTTCAAATGCTTTATTAACTTCTGGTTTACATCATTCATTTCTGCCAGATATTGAGTTACAATTTTTCCTCATTTTTCCCCTAAAATATCGGTCCCACAGTATATCCAAAGGGGTTATTTTTTGATATTTATTTTATTCTGAACTAAAGAAATAAAACAAGCATAGTAGAATGGGAAAAAAAGATGATTGTACATGAAACTATGAATCTATTATATACAACTAGCTATTCCCTTTAAATATATGACAACATTATCATGTAACTTTTTTTCCTCTTTTTTTCTTCCTTCCCCTTCCACCCTTGAGATTACTATCATTAGTCACAAATACATGACTGACATAAAAGAACTGGGTGTGCTTTTGTTGTTTCAATGATTTTGAAAGAGAAAAGGGGAGAAGAGGGAAAGAATATTCTATAGAAGAGATGAAAAATAAGGGAGATAAATTTAATATATTCTATAAATGAAGTACGTGAAATCAAATACAAACATGGAGGAAGTTCTGGGGACAACAAGCATCTCGTAATCCTCCTTTTATAAAATAACTGTACAAAGAAGAATATTGAGTACATAAAGGATACAGACATAATAGAGGCAGGCTTAGGGACAGATATTTTCACAGTTATGATTATTGTGTGTATTTCCTCCATCCTATATTCCCGCCTGTTTATCCTTGTCGCTCTCCTTTCATCCTGTCCATCCTTAAGAATGTTTTGCTTCTGAAAACTACCTCACCCAATCTTCCCTCTCATCTATGACCCTTCCCTTCTCTTATCACATTCCTCTCCCACTTTTGTGTATGGTAAGTTTGATTTCTATGTCCAACTAAGTGTGTATGTTATTTCCTCCTTGAGTAAATTCCAATGAGAGCAAAGGTAAAGCACCCCCTTCACCTCCCCTATATTCCCTTCCTGTGTAAAAGCTCTTATGGGCCTCTTTTATGAGTGATAATTTACCTCATTATATCTCTCTCTTCCCTCTTCTCCCAGTTCTCACCCC
Source organism: Gymnobelideus leadbeateri (assembly GCA_011680675.1). NCBI lineage: Eukaryota > Metazoa > Chordata > Mammalia > Diprotodontia > Petauridae > Gymnobelideus > Gymnobelideus leadbeateri. Next base: position 184,110 of record WOXC01007699.1, on the reverse strand, counting down.
TTTATTTTATTTCTTTAGATACCATTTTATTATAATCAACTTACACCCATGCCCTCGGTCTATATATATATATACTCTTTTAACGGCCATAATAATGAGAAAGTCCTTAAGGGTAACAAGTATCATCTTCCCCTGTAGGAATATAAATAGTTTAAACTTATTGAATTCCTTATGATATCTCTACCCTATTTACATTGTTATGATTCACTTGAGCCTAGTATTTGAAAGTCAAATTTTTCATTAAGCTCTGTTCTTTTAATCAAGAATGCTTAAAAGTCTTCTATTTCATTGGTTATCCATTTTCTCCCCGAAGGATTATACTCAGTTTTGCTGGGTAGGGGAATCTCGGTTTATAATCCTAGGTCTTTTGCCCTATAGAATATATATTCTAAGCCTTCTGATCCTTTAATATGGAAACTGCTGAATTTTGTGTTATCTTGTTTTTGGCTCCATGATAATTCTTTTTTTCTGGCATTTTGAAGCATTTTCTCCTTAACTTGGGAGCTCTGTAATTTAGCTATAATATTCCTGGGAGTTTCTATCTTGGGACCTCTTTCAGGAGTTAATCAGTGGATTCTTTCAATTTCTATTTTGACCCCTGGTTCTAGAATAAAAGGGCAGTTTTCCATAATAATCCCTTTTTAAATTTTTTAAATTAAATTTTGTTTATCTTTAGTTTACATCATTCATTTCCACAAGATTTTGAGTTGCAAGTTTTTTGCCTGTCTTACCCCACCATCCACCCCAAAACAGAAATTCCACTGTATACTCCCTCCCCCAATCTTCTCTCCCCTATACTTTCCCCCTCCACACCCACTTTCTAGTAGAGAAAGATGGAGCTCCATACCCCAGTGCCTTGTATATCTTATTTCCATACCCCAGTTCCTGGTATAGCTTATTTCCCGGTTGCATGTAAAAAATATAACAATACTAATAATAATAATAATTATATATATATATATATATATATATATATATATATATATATATAAATTGATTTTAAAACTTTGAATTCTCAATTCTTTCCCTTCCTGTCTCTTATCACCCTTACTGGGAAGATAAGCAATTCAATATAGGTTGTACATTTGTAGCTATGCAAAACATTTCCATAGTGGACATATTGCAAAAGACTGACTGTATTTCCCTCCATCCTATCCCACCCCCCAACTTGTTCTGTTCTCTACTTTGACCCTTTCCCTTTTCAAAAGTGTGTGCTTCTAACTACCTTCCTGCCTAATCTGCCCTCTTATCCATCATGGTCCCTCTCTTTCCCTTCCCCCCCCCCATGCTCCTGTAGGGCAAAATGCCTTATTTAGCATGTATGTCATTCTCTCCCTAAGTCAAATTCAATGAGGGTAAAGTTGACCCATTCCCTTTTCCCTTCCTGTTCTTCCCCTTTAATAGTTTTCCCTTGTCTCTTTTATATGAGATAATTACCCCATTCTGTCTCTCCCCATCTCCTCTCATTATATTCCTCTCACCTCTCAATTTCACCTTTAAAGTATCATCTCGGGGCGGCTAGGTGGCACAGTGAATAGAGCGCCGGCCCTGGAGTCAGAAGGACCTGAGTTCGGAGCCGGCCTCCAACACTTAATCCATACAAACAAAAACCTAGCCGTGTAACCTTGGGCAAGTTACTTAACCCCAATTGCCCTAAAGGGGCGGCTAGGTGGCGCAGTGAGTAAGAGCGCCGGCCTCGGAGTTGGGATGACCCGAGATCAGATCCGGCCTCAGAAAATGAGCACCCACGCATAAATAATGACTAGCCGTGTAACCTTGAGCAAGTTACTTAACCCCAATTGTTTATAAAAAAAAAAGTATCATCTCTTCCTATTCAATTGATATATATATATATATATATATATATATATATATATATATATATATATATATATATATATATATATATATATACACATACACACACATTTATATTCCCTTCATCTATCCTCATACTGAGAAAAGTTTCATAAGTTACAATGATCATATTTTCCATGTAGGAATGTAAATAGTTCAGCTTTGATAAGTTCCTTATGATTTCTTTTCCCTCTTTACTTTCTCATGCTTATCTTGCTTCTTATACCTGAATGTCAACCTTTCTATTCAGCTCTGCTTTTTTCATCAAGAATGCTTGAAAGCCCTCTATTTCATTGAATGACCATATATTCAACTGAAACATAATACTCACTTTTGCTGGGTAGGTGATTCTTGGTTTTAATCCCAGCTCTTTTGACCTCCAGAATACCATATTCTAAGCCCTTTGATCCCTTGATGTAGAAGCTGCTAGATCCTGTGTTATCCTGATTGTTTTTCCACAATATTCAAATTGTTTCTTCTTCCCTGCTTGTAATATGTTCTCCTTGATCTGGGAACTCCAGAACCTGGCTATAATATTCCTAGGAGTTATTTTTGTTTTATCTTGTTTTGTTATGTTTTGTTTTGGTTTTTTGGGGGGGGTCTTTTTCAAGAGGTGATAGGTGGATTCTTTCAACCTCTGTTTTGCCCTTTGGTTCTAAAATATCAGGACAATTTTCCTTGAGAATTTCTTGAAGGATTATTTCTAGCTTCTTTTGTGTGTTTGTTTATTTGTTTGTTTTGCTTTTTGGAGGAGAGAGGGCAGGGCAATTGGGGTTAAGTGACTTGACCAAGGTCACATGGCTAGTTTTTGTGTTAAGTGTCTAAGGCTGGATTTGACCTCAGGTCCTCCTGACTCCAGGACCGGTGCTCTACTCACTGCTCCATCTAGCCACCCCTGGTTCTCTTTTTGATAATGTTTTCCCATAGTCCAATAATTTTGGGGTTATCTTTCCTGGATCTATTTTCCAGGTCAGTGGTTTTTCCAATGAGATATTTCACATTGCCTTCTATTTTTTCATTTGTTTGGATCTGTTTAATAATATCTTGATTTCTCATAAAGTCACTAGTTTCCATTTGCTCCAATCTAATTCTGAAGGAATTATTCTCTTCATTGAGCCATTACCCTCTGAATGTTTGCTTGGTCCCCTACTATATGTTGGCCAGGAGCTCCAGAGGCAGCCATGCAGTAGAAGCTGCAGTCGCTTCGTACCTCTCACCACAGGGGCAGGGGCCAGATGACACTCTTTCCTCACCCTGGATCAACAGCCTTCCCCACTGACCTTTTTCCTTCACTTTGACATTTATGTGTTGAGAAGTCTGGAAACTGCCACAGCTGATGGTGATTCACTCTCCTGAAGTCTGCTCTGGCTAGTCTGGGTCACTGGTCATGGCTGCCTGGGTCTGGGACTGCACAGCTCATGCAGGACTACCTCATCTCTCAACTTGGTGTGATAGACCCTTTCTTTAGGCCTTCCAGGCTGCCTTGAACAAGATATTTGTTTCTCTGTGTCACTTTGTGGGTTCTGTAACTCTAAAATCTGTTTAGAGTAATTTTTACAGGTATTTGAGGTGGTTGGAGTAAGGCTCAACCAAGTTCCTGCTTTTACTCTGCCATCTTGGTTCTACCCCCATTTGTTAAATTTTTAATGGAAAAGAAAATAAGAAAGAAATTTTTGAAAATTGTGATTACCTTAACTATAGGAAAGGAAAAAGTATACATAGTGATAAATGTGCAAAGGGATGGGAGGGGGAAAGAAAAACATTAAGTAGCAAGTGTTTGTTATTATTTACACATTAAAATTATTTTAATATAAACTGAGTAAATATAAGTTTAATCCATCATTATGATTTTAGACTATTTAGAAAAAATAAAACTGCCTTAATAAATAATGTGGTATCCAGAGTTTGATGAATTTCTTCAGAAGTAGTCTGACTAGTAAAGTATGATCAGATATTGTCCTGATCTTGATTCAATATTTCTGTCAATGCTGCCTGTTATGACATTAGCCGTTAAAGCAATAATCTCACACTGTTGCCTTGTATTGAACTTGGGCCAACCAAAATCCCCATCATATTTTCCTCTAATTGTGTTATCATTTATCTCTTTACCTTAATTTCATCTTGTTGGCATCAGGTCAGCATTTTATAACATTGGAATCATTTGGATTCTATAATATGCCACCTATGATATTACTTACCCTTCATACAAATAAGTGGCAGAGACCTGAGCTTGAAGACAGGAAAATCTCAGTTCAAAGTCAGTTTCAGATACTAAATGTATGACTCTGAGCAAGTCACTTAACATGTCTGTCTCAGTTTCCTCAACTACAAAATTGATACAGTAATAGTACCTACCTGTCAGGATTAAACAAAACAGTATTTATAAGGCATTTTAGCACAATGCCTGACATGCAGTATGATGAATTTTTGTTTTCTTCTTTCCCTCCCATATCTTTATCCATATCATTCATTACAGTTTTGAAATGAGAAGTTTACCCTCAGCCAAATGATCCAGATGGATAGAAAGTTATACCAGAATTCAGATTATTATCAATGTCTTTTTGGTATGATTGTTCAATAGTTGTTCAATGAACTATGAATTCATTTATACTATTATGTATTATACTTTCCTATACAAAAATATAATTAGATCTGTCATCATGTGCATTGCTAAGATCAAGATACACTATGTTAATGTCACTGCCCTGATTTAATAATGTGATAATTTATAGTGTTAGTACTTTATGGTTAAGAAGGCATTTTTCATGAGTAGTTTAATTTAATCCTTATAGCCCTGTGAAGTAGGTCACACAAGTACTACAAATACAATTTTACTTATGACGAAGCAGAGAGTCATCCATTTAAATCACTTGCCTATGGATACATAAAATCAAATAAGGGACAGAGCTAAGACTAAGATCCAGGCCTTCTAATCCCATCATCAGTGCTGTTTCCATGACACCATGCTGTATCTACAAGTCTTGTAAGCTGGCAAATCAAAGAAATTAAATCAGTTTGGCATAAATTCATCTTGGACACACATATTCACTGAACTCTTTCTAAATGTTCACAAATCATTTGATAATTATTTGTTCTAGGATTTTGTCCATGATTCATATTAACTTTATAACTTCATAGTTTCCAAAATCAAGCTTTTCTTCCTTTTGAAAATTGGAATATTTCCCAACCTAGTCTTCTATAAACACCATTCATGTTCTTTATGACATCTCAGAAAATACCAAGGATGTCTCTGAGGTCTCCTCTCTTAGTTCTTTTAGCACTCTGGGCAACTCTCCAGAGCCATATATACTAGTATCATATCCCCAACTGTCTATACAATATCACTATTTAGGTATCTTAACCTCAGTTCAAAATATGTGAAACTAATCATCTTACCAATTTCTGTCAATGGTTACCAGCATTCTCCTGCTCCCTCATGTTTAAAACCATGAAGTCCTTTTTTTGTTTTTTTCCTGTCCTGTGTCATTCATATTAAGTGATTCTCAAAGTAATTTTGAGTCAGCTTGTACTATTTCTCAGACTATTTCACTTTCTCTGAGCTTCCATTGTTATCATAGGATGCCAGGTTCTTATCACTTCATATCTGCTTTGTGGCCATAATCTCCTAGGAGGTCTCTTTGCCTTCATTTTAACAAATCTACCCTAACCTGTGTACATTTTCAGGTACCTAGCATAGTTTTATATTACTAAAGCAATACAATTCTTGATTAAGCATGCAAGATTGCCCATTAATTGGTCACGTGTCATTAATATAGGGTTATTTTTCACTTTTCCCAATATAAACCCTCTATATCTGCCAGATCCATATCCTTTGTCATGACTTATATGTCTCATGCTAATTCTCCTCCTTTTTTGTCATGCTGTTCTCCTACAACAGTCTTTCTCCTAAAACAAATGTTGCAACTTATTGAAAGTCCAACTCCTCTATCAAATCTTTTCCAAATAATCCCAGTTGTCAATTATCTATCTCTTGTAATATGTTCTAACAGTTCTTATGCTCCTCAAACTTTGATCCTATTTTTAATTTGTTTTATATAATCAAACTTTTGATTAGTCACTGGATGACTTGATATGTTCTCCATATAGTTCTTTTGTCATTTCATCAAATAAGGTCTTATATTTTTATTTAACTATTTACATGTTAATATTGTAGCTCCATATCAAAATTCCTGACTCCTTGAGGATAAACACAATGTCTTCTCTATCCTTATACGGCATAGTGGATAGATTGCTAGACTTGGAATCAAGAAACTTGACTTCAAATCTATCTTGCGACACTTGCTATGTGAAAAGAAGTCACTGTTTTTTGGAGCCTCATTTTCCTCATCTGTATGATAATAGTTGTAGAACCTTCCTCACAGAAATACTATGAAGCTGAAAATAAATTTTGTATATAAATCTTTTGGAAGTTTTAAAGGGGCATATAATTGTCATTTATGATTATTAATATTGTCATTCAAAAAAACCTCTCTGGATTTGACTGTTTACATACACAAATGAATTATAGGTACTACAAGGTCAGGGGTCAGGTCTCACACTTCTTTTTGGTATCATCCATAATACCTAGTACAGGGTGCATACAGTAGTTTTGTTTGTTGAGGTTCTGATTACTGCAAAGTCAATAAATATTTATTAATCTTCTACTGTGTTGTAGATACTGCGATGGAAAAAAAATTAGTTTCTACCATGAAGGTGGGATATAATACATAAGCAGATAGGCAAACACATGGTTATTAGAAAAGGGGAAGACTGTTAACAAATAGGGGGCAGGAGTAGTACCTTAATTAAGATTTGAAAAATAATCTAAGAATGTTAAGAGGTAGAAGAAAGGAGAAAGTGCATTCCAGGCATATGAGGGAGAGCATGAGCAAAGGCACTGAGGAGATGGAAATTGGAGTCTGACAAACAGCAAGTTGTCCTTGTTTTCTGGAATGTAAAAATAACATTTTAAGGTAAGGTTTCTTTGTCACTTTTTTTCAAAATTTCATACATCAGTCAACATTTCTCTTTTATGACAACTGAAAATTTATTTTATTTTTAAATTTCAATGTATGCAGGGGCAGAGTCAAGATGGCAGAGCAGAAACAGCACTTCTGTGAAGCTCCAGGCCACACCACTTCAAAATTATGTAAAAGGGGAACTCTGAATGACCGCTGGAGCTCCAGAACCAACAAAAAGACACAGAGAAGCTAACCTCCCGCTGAGGACAGTCCTGCAGCCTGGCAGGGAACGGCCAGCACAGAGCTCTGGGAGCTGAGCCCAGGCCCGAGTGAGTTGCAGTTTTAGCCTCAGGATGGCCTGAGCAGCAGCCAGCTGGAGGGACTCCAGAACACCAGCAGTGGTGGCATTTCCTAGAATTACCAACACATAGATGCCTAGGACAAAGTGAGAGGTTGGTGCCCTATGGACTCTAGGACTGGTTGGGAGAATGTGTCAGCTTCTTCCCCTAGGGGCGAGAAGCTGCTGAGGAGCCGGCGCAGCTTCTGCTACATTGCCCCATTGCAGCTTCAGGTCTTGGCCTACAAACTGTAGGGGGATCTGACAATAAGTCTGGGGGGGTAAGCGCTCTTGTTTTACCCTTCTTGGGGCTAGACTGGTTGGGGGAGAGGTCTTGGGGTGTGTGACCAGCTTGCCAGAGTGTGTGGAGGCTTCACAGAGGCCACCCAACTAAGACCTCCAGAAGTTGAGAAAACGTCAAAATTTGGGACAAAACCTCCCCTGTCTGGTGGCAAAGTCCTACTGTGGCAACAAGCCCAAAAGTCAAGTAATTGAGTGGCAACATGCCTAGGCAAAGGAAACAAAATAAACAGAAAAATTCAATATTAAACTCCTATTTTGGGGGCAAAGAGGATCAAAGCATGGAGGAGGACTGTGAGGTCAGAACTCCAGCACCAAAAGCCCCAAAGGAAAATACAAGCTGGCTACAGGCCATAGAGGACCTTAAGAAGCAGATAAGAGAAGTAGGGGAAAAATTGGGAAGAGAAATGAGAAAGAAGCAAGAAAAGTATGAAATGAGAGACAACAGCCTGACTGAGGAAAATAACACCTTAAAACATAGACTAACTCAAATGGCTAAAGAGGCTCAAAAAGGCAATGAGGAGAATAATGCCTTAAAAAGCCAAATTTGCCAGATGGAAAAAGAACCTCAAAAGCTCACTGAGGAGAATCATTCCTTCAGAGTTAGACTGGAGCAAATGGAAGCTACTGACTTTATGAGAAATCAAGATGCTATTAAGCAGATCCAAACAAATGAAAGAATAGAAGGCAATGTGAAATATCTCATGGGAAAAACCACTGACCTGGAAAATAGATCCAGGAGAGATAATTTAAAAATTATTGGACTACCTGAAAGCCATGATCAAAGAAAGAACCTAGAAATCATCCTTCAAGAAATTCTCAAGGAAAATTGCCCTGATGTTTTAGACCCAGAGGGCAAAATAGAGGTTGAAAGAATCCACAGATCACCTCCTGAAAAAGATCCCAAAAAGAAAACTCCCAGGAATATTATAGCCAGGTTCCAGAATCTCCAGATCAAGGAGAAAATACTACAAGCAGCCAGGAAGAAACAATTTCAATATTGTGGAAACACAATCAGAATAGCCCAGGACCTGGCAGCTTCTACACTGAGGGATCAAGGGCATGGAATATGATATTCCAGAGGGCAAAAGAGCTGGGAATGAACCCAAGGGTCACCTACCCAGCAAAACTGAGTATTTTGTTTCAGGGGAAAACATGGTCATTCAGTGGAATAGAGGACTTTCAAGCATTCTTGAGGAAAAAACCAGAATTGAATAGAAAATTTGACATTCAGACACAAGAAGCAAGAGATGCTTGAGAAGGTAATCAAGGAAAAGAAATCAAAAGGAACTTATCAAAGTTTGACTATTTACAGTCCTACATGGAAAAACAATAACTGTGTTTGATGAAACCTTTCTCATTATGAAAATAATTGAAGAAGGGTACATGGCATATGTTCACAGGTATACATGGATAGAGGGCACAGGTTGAATTTGATGGGAAGGGATGTTTTTTTTTTTTGGAGGGCAATTGGGTTGGGTGACTTGCCCAGGTTCACGTGGCTGGGTTTTTGTTTGTGTGTTGGGTGTCTGGGGCCGGATCCGAGCTCGGGTCCTTCTGGCTCCGGGGCTGGCTCTCTGCTCACTGTGCCACCTAGCCGCCCCAAGGAAGGGATGATTCTTAAGGGATGAAGTCAAGAGGTGAGAGAGGAAAGTGGCAAGAGGAGATGGAGAGAGACAGGGTAGGGCAAACTATCTCATGTAGAAGAGGCAAGGGGAAGTAGTTGCAGGGGAGGAGAAGAACAGGAAGGCAAAAAGACAAAAGCATTTTCTCATTGAAGTTGGTTCAAGGAGAGAATCACATACATACTAAATGGAATATCTTACCCTCACTCACTCTCCTTAATAGGGGAAAGGGGGATGAGAGGGGGGATGATGGAGGGGAGGGCATTCTGGGGAGAGGGGAAGTTAGAAGTACCCACTAGCAAAGAGGGACAGGATCAAAGTAGGGAATGGACCAGGTGGGAGGTTAGATAGCTGTGAGGGAAATATAAGCAGTCTTTTACAATATATCTACTATGGTAATGTTTTGCATAGATATACATGTACAACACATACTGAATTGCTTATCTTCTCAGAGGGAGTGGGTGACAAGGGAGAAAGGGAATGGATCTGAAAATTGAAGTTTTAAAATTAAATGTTTCATAAGATGTCCAGGCAGTGGGGCTCAGAGATTAACGTTGCCCTAATGGCAAAGTCGAAGGGGGTATGGGAGAAGATATGGGAGAGAGCAGATTGGATGAGGGGATATCTAGTGGGACTGCTATTCGGGGGTGGTGGGTAGGTAAAAAATGGGGGAAAAATGTAACTCATAATCTGGTGGAAATGAATGATGTAAACCAGAAGTTAATAAAGCATTTATTTAATTAATTAAAAATATATATATATATATATAGATGTACCATACATACATATATGTAGATAGACCCCTTGTAACTCACTGACACAAAACAACTTCCACTGATATGTTCTATTATTTTTCACTCCCATATACTGTTAAGTTTGAGAGAGTATCATGTATGTGAAAATGAATCTGATCCAAAGTCAGCAGTGTTTATATGATGTGCAAAAAAGAGAGTGCATTGGAAAAAATAATAGAGAATTATTCTAAGTCACTTCTTGAAAAGGAGAGACTTTCCTACTTTCCATGACTTTGCACATATGGAGAGTGCAAATGAGGAGACAAGGCAGGGACTGATGCCATTGGTATTATGCCTTATTGTATAACATGCATAATTGTGCGTGTATCCTTCACTTGCCATAGAAAGGCACAAGAAATACTGAATATAAATAGAATATTTTCTAAAGCACAGTATACTAGCAAGAGTGCTGAATGTAGAATTAGAAGACCTAGATTCAAATCTCTGCTTTGGCACTTATTATTATATGACCTCAAAGAAGTCATCTTAAGCTCCTTAGGACTTGTTTTCTTCATCTGTCACTTCAAGCTGCCAGTCAATTACATTTATTACTGCATGACTGGAATGCAAAGACAAAAACAAAAAGTTCCTGTCCTCATGGACCTTACCTTCTATCTAAGAAACAAGATGCGCACATACAATTTGAAATAAAATATACCTAAGATGATGGGTTCTGTTCTGCTGAGTTATCTAATACATAAAAGATACTTAGTTCATATGTTGCATGGATGAATGCAATCTAGAATCTGGACCACCCTGTCTTCACTGGAGAATGGAGGTGCCACCACTGAAGAGAACAAAAGTAGATCCATGGTAGCCGCACAAGCTACCTAGTGAAAGAGGGAAACATAGGATCCAGGTCTGAAAATTTGCCAAGTCTCCCATCTCCAAGAGAGGTGTTATGGTCTAGAAATCTATCTATCTTACCTCAAATATTGTAATTTGGCGGGGGTGGCTAGGTGGCACAGTGAGTAGAGCACCGGCCCTGGAGTGAGGAGGACCTGAGTTCAGATCAGGCCTCAGAAACAACACACACAAAAAAACAACTAGCCATGTGACCTTGGGCAAGTCACTTAACCCCAATTGCCCTCCAAAAAAAAGGCAAAAAAAAAAATATATTGTAAGTTTGGGATATCATTGGTTCAAAATAAAAGCCATCATCCCCAATCACTCTCCAGAGGAGAGTATTAGCTAGCTTAATATAACTCACTTAGCTCCTTCCTACCAAAAGCTAATTAAATAAAGATAACCACAAATAAAGGATATCAGGTAAACTCACTTATCCAAGAAAAAATAGCAAATGGAAGTTAGGAAAGTTATTAAGATTAGAAGAGGACAAAGAAAAATCAATAGGAAAGGAGCATTTTTTTTGCTAGAAACAAGATCAAACACCTCAGTTTCATCAAGGAGAGAAAACAATTTCACTGAGGGAAATTCTGCTCTCAGCTGTCTCTAAGGTTGAAAACAATGGAAGTCAATGGAAGAGGGATAAAGCTAGTTCTACATGTCAGCATCTCTGAGGGTCCCTGTAGTCATTCAAAAGGTCATAGTTGCCTCTCTTAACTGCCTCTCTTGATGTCCTTCTGCAAAATCCTTGCTTTCCTCAGCATCCTAGCTTAGAGAGGGCTATTGTCCAATCAGAACCTAGGTCTCCTCTCATGTATTCAGTGTAGCACACAGAATCACAGGGCTGTCTTTTAGGCACTGCCTTGGGAAGTGTTATTTATATATAAAGTGAATTCAGGGTATTTTTGTTGGGAAAAAGTCACAGTTGGGGGAATCAGCAAAGGCCTCATGTATGAAGTGGTACTTGAGCTAAGTTTTGAAGTAGGCTAGGGATTCTAAGAGGTGGCGGCAAAGCAGAAACACCTTCCAGGAATGGGGGCAGCCTGAGTAACTGCAAAGATATGGGAAATAGGAGTGACAAGTTGGAGAGTTGTGAAATGGCACAACCATTTTGGAAAGAATTTTAGAATTATGCAAATAAAATGACTCTGAAACAGAGACTCTGTTTCTAGGATTATACCCCAAAGAAGCCTCCAATAGGAATAAAATCTTATATTCACCGAAATATTTATAGCAATTTTTTTGTGCAATAGTGAAGAATTGGAAATAAAGTAGATTCTGATGATTGGGGAACAGTTAAACAAATCATAGTATATGAATGTAATGAAATAGTACTGTAATATATGAAATTATATATGTGACAGAAACAGGGGCATAGAGAGATCTGCATAAACTGATGCAGAATGAAGTAAGCAGGGGCAAAAAATAGCATGTACAGTGACTACAACAATGTAAATGGAAAGAGCTACAACAACAACAAAATCAAAGATAGATAAAATAAAATTATAAAGATCAATTATGACTTGAATGAAAGGATGCTCAAAAACCACCCCTTTGTGGAGGCAGCTGGGAGGCCCATTGGTATTATGCATCCCATGCATTTTTGGACTTTTTCAATATGTTGATCAGTTATGTTGATTTTTTTTTTCCTTTTTTGTTATTAGAAAACACTATGGGAGGGAGAAGAAGAGAAATACTGGGGATAACTATGATGATGCAGAAAAAACAGAAGATAGTGATAAAAATTATTTAAAAATAAAAATAATAATGTCTGTATTAGCTACCTGGAGAGGAAATGTGTCACAGTGAATAGAGAGCTAGTCTCAGAGTCAGGACAACTTAGATTTAAAGTCTTGTCTCTGAGACAATCAAGTTGTGAGACCTTGGGAATGACACTCAACTTCTCCTTTCAATATGCAACACTATAAATCTCTACAAGTTGCAGAGCAGGCAGCAGTCTGTACTAATAGAGGGAGTCTTAAACTAAGGATACCCCATAATGATCAAATCTCAGGTTCATTAAAATATTTCAGAGGTTGTTAGGAACAAAAGACTTTGGGAATTTTAAAATACTTCAATATGACGTATCATCATTGATCGTTTGCAAAGCAAATAATTGCACCTTAAATTAATATTTCATAAATAAGGACTTTTCATATCACAACTTTGTTTAAAGTATGATAGTACTTGTAGCATGTGGGAAGAAAACAATTATATGCCAATTCTTTGACTCAGGAATCATAGGGAAGGTTTTCATGGTTAAGGCATTTCTTAGGGTAGAAATAGGTCTCTGCCCAACTGGGGCCATCTTGCTGGGTAGTTTCACTGTTCTTCACATAACAGTGTAGTCCACTGTTGAGTGAAGAACTCAATATAAATATTATTATTTTGCAAAATGATAATTATTTCTCCCGCCTGAATAAAGAATTGAGTTTAATCCCACTAGCTATTTTCTTACTTTAGTGACAAAGGAAGTTACTCTGATGTTTTGGAAAATTACTCTGAAGTTCCCTGCAGCTGTTCTGGCAAGTTTGACTTAGATGTTATGAACCCTTTCAACACTCTCTAGTTTCAAAAGAGCCATGAGAAACTGAAGCAAAAATTTGAAGAGGGTCCCAGTTGAGCAAAGGTCTTATACCTCAAGAGGTGGGAGGAAGAGGAAACAATTTTGACCTGATAAGCCATCAGAATAATGAGAAACTTCATTATCACAAAAGATGGTAAATGCCACTTGAGAAGTAACTTTACAGATTGCCACTGTAAGAAAAAGAGTGGGATGCTCCTGCTACATTTCCAAGCCCTGAGATATTTCCATTCCAAAGTTATGACAAAGTGAAGTCAATATGCTGTCAGCCTTCAAAATGAACTCTGGGTAATTATCTCTTTGGGAAGAGGCAGAAATAAGAATTATGCCCTTCAGCAAAGGGGATGGAGTATGGAAGGGAATCTCTAGCCAAACCTCATATTTTGATTATAAGCTGCCTTATATTGTCCTCTGCTATCTGGGTCCCACATTCATCATTTAATCACATGTTATCTTCTATTTTTATTCAACTTTCAATGTGCACATGCCTTTTCATTCCTGGGAGGAATGAGAAAAGTAGTTAATGCAACCATATATAGATTCCATGGGACTCCACCCTTTCTCACTCTACCAGCTTCCAAAATGAACAATTATATTGGGTCCTCTCTAACATTGGATAGTCCCTCAGAGATCTCATGCATTTGCATTTCATAAGGCTAAATCATGACTTCCCTTAGGAAAAAATTAGTACCACTGAAGCCATCATCTAGGGTTAACCCTATTCATAGGTTCTTCCTCCCCTCTCTTAGAAAGATTAGATTAGGGCTCCTAAACTGATCCCCTCCAAGCCTGTGCATCCTGAATAACGGGTTTATCCCTAACCTATTTCTCATTGCCTCCCCACCAAAAATTAGATGTAAAGTGACCCAGTACCTCAAATCCCTGCTCTCTAGGAGCTAATCTGATTAACACATCTATTCCAATGTAGGAAATGAATGTTCATGGGTCAATGCATTAACCATTCCAAGCAGCATAATTCAATTTGGATAAGGACTTTCATGAGATTACTATCATGAGTCAACAGTGATATACAACATAAAGTAAGAATTTCAAACAACATGGCAAATTTGAGGTAACCATTTTGGGAAAAGAGGGCCTTTCTAAACCTTATCAAGCCATTCCATCTATATAAAGTGATTTTAATTCTAATATTCTCATGACTATTTCTATTCATGAGAAGACAGAGTCTGTAGTTAGAATATTTCTGGATTGACTGAATCTATACTGGTCAAGATGTAGAATCATCTACATAACAGAAAAGAACTCTACTTCATTATAAATCCAAAAACTGCTCCAAGAAGTTATGTTTAGGCCACAAATTATTCTAGATAGTGGGAGTTACCTTCCAATGGATAGAGACAGACAGACAGAGAGTCAGACATAAGGTGAGACAGAGAGAGACAAAGATTGTATTTTTCCAAGGTAACTTTACAAGACCAAAATTTTAGATACATAGGGGTCAATATGCATTGGTAAATCTATGTTCTTTATATGGAGTTCCCTTATACCAATGAAATAATAGGTCCAGACCACATCAAACCACCATGTTTTCACCATAACTAATTTATACAAAAGCTAAACAAATAAAAAATTACAGTCCTTCATTTGTATCATAATTTGCAAATAATTAGAAAGGAAAATATTGATTTTTCATAAAATCATTGCATCATTTTACATATAGAGAAACATTTTCTAAAAGTTATGAAGAAGCAAACATATCCTTTAATGGCTTTTTAGATCTGTTCACTGTGAAGTTAGAATTTTTTGTTTGGTTCCAACTATCATCTCCAAGTGAGCATCTGTCGTATAATGTGAGCATATTTTGATTTAAGACATGTGAAAATGTTGATTTGTTAGGGTTCCCAAGACCTTGACACAGACACACCCTTGGAGGAGGGAATGACTCAGAAGATATTAAAAAAGACACAGCTTTCACTCACTTTATATCTGCTTCCATCACAGCCAAATTGCCTTCATATTCTCCAAGTCCAAGAACCTTGAAGGATAAGCAGCATGGTAAGACATATAAGATCCTCCAGAAAAAAAAAACAAAAAAAAACAAATGTAACACATGGAAAACACATCACCAGGATCAAAGGGGAAGATAGACAACTGCACTACTCAGTATCCATAAAATCCAACCCATCTTCTCTTTTCCTTCTCCAAATATGCTAAGTTCCATATGAGAAATGTGATAGTGATGGTGATAATGGTGGTGGTACTGGTGTTGGTGCTGGTGGTAGGGGTGGTAATTTGATAATATCAATGTACAATGGGGCAGCTAGGTAGCTCAATGAATGGAGCACCTCTTGAACTCAGGTCAGGAAGAACTGAATTCAAATCAGCCCCAGACACTTAACACAAAAAACTAGCTTTGTGACTTTGGGCAAGTCACTTAACCCCAGTTGCCCTCCAAAAAGAAAAAAAAAATCAATGCACAGTGCTTTAAAATTTACAAAGCATTTTACAAGCATATTCCTATAAATCCTCACCATGGATTGGGCGGGGTGGGGGGGAGGGGAGAAAAAGGAATGAGGGCTGGTATCGAAACACCACTGGTAAGTGTTGATTTTTCATGGTTACATCTGTCAGCTCAAGATAGTCTCAATATGGGAAGGAGTATATTCCTTGGGACTGTGTGCTAGAGTTCCTGCCTTTCTGTTCCAGGTTCAGCTTTGATTTCTTCTTACTATGCCACCATGACCCCCTTAAAACTGAATAGTGATTGTTAACTTTTCTGTAAGTACATCCTAACCATTGCTATATGTCTAAAACAGAACTCAGATTTCCCTCCAAACCTGCACCTCTTCTAAACTTCCCTATTTCTGTCAAGGTCACCACAATCCTAATATTCATCTACATTCACAACTTGTGTCATTCTCAACTGTTCATTCTCATCCCAAATCCAATCAGTTAACAAATCTAATCATTCTACCACATCAAAATCTAGGAAGCAGTTTTTAAAAGACAAATTAAAAACACTATATTATTGGACTATAGTCATGTGGCCTGAGTGACTATCTGGGAGAGCTAATTTAAGAGAATATTGACTTCCTCAATAGATAAATCATCAAAGATATGTAGTTTGTCCTTTGCACTGGAAGAGGACCAGCAACATTGAAATTGGTGGTGGGGAAAAGTACAGTGTGTTTGAAAAGAGTACTGTGGCCAATAATTCCAATAGAGATCAGAAGGCTCTACCTACCAAAAGTCAGTCACTAATAGTGCATTTGAACATCTGAGATGGAGTGTCCCTAGATTTGCACATCTCCCATTTCCTTTGTGCTACTTAGATCCTGTTTTGCTCATAAAACACAGTGCCTTCTTTGATGTGGTCACATCATTCTAGGCAGTTCTGTTTTAGGGTTTGTCATGTCTCACAGTAAATACTAAGGTTCTTCAGAATACCCTTGAAAGTGTCCTTGTATTGCTTCTTCTGACCTCTGTGTGGAGGCTTGCCTTTTGATAGTGCTCTGCAAAATAGTCTTTTTGGTAAATATACATTTGGCCTTTGGATTATTTGTCTGACCCATCAGAGTTACACTTTCTACAGTAGAGCTTGAGATTTGGGGAGTTCAGCTCAAGAAAAGACCTCCATGTCCCCAACCTTAACTTGTTAAGTAATCTTCAGAATTTTCCTAAGACAATTCAAAGAGAGTTTCCTGGCATTGCATTGATAGGCTGTCTAGGTGTCACAGGCAAACAACAATAAAGTCAGCAGAACAGGTCTGTAAGTCTTCAGTTTGTTATGCAGCCTAATACCTCTTCTTTCCCATACTTTCTTTCCCTCAGAGACTGAGATGAAACACAATGTAGATCAATTCTCTGCCACTTGTGCTAATTTTGGCCTGACAATCAACACTAAGAACAAAGAGGTTCTCTGCTAGCCAGCAATATCTCAACTATATGTGAAACCATTGGTTACATTAAATAGAGAAATTTTGAATATTCAAGATAAGTTCACTCACCTTAGCTACATTCTTTCCAGGGATGTACAAACATGATGATGAGATTAACTCAGACATTGGCAGAACTAGATTTTAGGATCTGAAAGAAAGTATGGAAGAAAAGAGGTATAAGGGCATGAATAGTTTTTGAAAAATAATTTCACTATGTCATAAATCATATGAAAGATTGTTACAGATCACTAATAATAAGAGAAATGAACAGTAACAGTGAGGATTCATCTTTGAGGTCACAAAGTAGCAAAAAGGGATGAACTATGGAAATAGTTGCTATTGAAGGAGCTGTGGAAAAAAAAGGGGCTTTTACATTGTTGGTAGAATTGTAAATTAGTCTAGCCTTTCTAAAGAACAATGTTGACTTATGCAGAAAATTCATTAAACCATTCATTAATCCCCTTTGATCCAGAGATCACAGTACTTCAAAGACATCAAATATAGGGGGAAAGTATCAATGTAAACAGAAGTATTATAGTAGCACTTCATGTTACAAGAGGAAAAAAAAAACTGGGAATCAATTGGGGAATGGCAAAACATTCTTGTCATATTGATGTAAAGGAATATTATCATATCATAAAAAGTGAAAAAATACTAGGAATTCAGAAAAGCATAAGAAGATCTGAATGAACTGGTATAGAGTAAATTTATCAGAATCAGGAAAGCAATATAGATAATATCTTTAGAAATTTAATGAAAATAATACTGAAAGAGAATCAAAATGTAATCAATCTAATTCCCTGAGACTACCTATACTAAATTTAGCATCAGATTTAGGCAAAGTGTAAGTTTCCCTTAACTATATATATTTTTTTTTCTTTGCTGCAAAGGAAGATGTAAGAGGGAGTGGGAATGGCCAAGGTGCATAAGAAAATGATGTTAAAACAAAGAGCAAAGCAGACTACACCAGAGAGAGAAGAAGCCCCTGTTTGCAGGCTTACCAAGGACGAATCACAGTCATCACACCATCTCACAAGGGGACAGGAGGAATCACTGGAGCCAGATAGGACAGTCAGTACCCCAGTGGAGACAGCAGCTTCTCCTGCAGCTATCAGGCCCCAGTCTGGAAGTTTGGAAACTGCCTGCCTGTGTAATACAGGGGCTAGAACAGCAAAGTAAATTCTAGTTGCTCTGGTCCCCCCATCCCTCCTTCATGAAGTAGAAAACCGAAAGATAAGTCTCCCACCCAGATTGAAATCCCAAATTAATGGAAATAGCCTCAGGCTTGGGAGTCTCCAAGAAGGGGTGTAACTGAGACAGCCATGAGTTGGAAGAGAAGAGAGGGAAGGGTCCCAACAAGCCCCACCTCACCTCACCAACAAAAGCCTGCTTATAGCCCAGGGGTATAGAGGCAGGAATCTGAAGTGGTCAAATCTATTCACCTCCACAGACTACTCATGTGCATCTACATCTCTCTCTGACATCCCTGCCTTAGCCACAAACTAGGCACCCAGAGGATACAGCATTCAAAGTCAACAACCAGGCCCTTAGCTCATAGCCTGAGAAATTAAGAAATAGGAAATCACAATGGGAAGGAAGGAAGCTGAGAAGGAGGAGGGGAAGGCAAGAAAATTGATCCTAGCTTACTATGTAGGTCAAGAACAACCAAATATACAGGACAATTTGGACTCTCTACCCACATCTGAGACCACAGAAGGAAATATGAACTGGTCTCAAGCCCAAATAGCATTCTTGGAAGAGCTTAAGAAAAATTTTAAAGACCAAATCAGGGAGGCAGTGATCAACTTGGAAAACAGTCTCAGTGAAATAACTGGAGAAAATACCTCCCTAAAAAAGGACCCTCAAAAACCAACTGAAGACTACAATCTGCTAAAAATTAGAATCAATCAAATTGAAACTCAGAACTCTATAATGCACCAAGAGTCAATCAAACAAAACAAGACAACTGAAAAATTGGAAGAAAATGTAAAACATCTCACTGGAAAAACAACTGACCTAGAGAACACATCCAGGAGAGACAATTTAAGAATTATTGGTCTACCAGAAAGCCATGATGAAAAAAGCAGCCTAGACAACATCCTCAAAGGGATTGTCAAAGAAAACTGTCCTGGGGTCCTGGAATCAGAAGATAAAATAGTTATCAAAAGAATTCATCAGACTCCTCCTGAAAGAGATCTCAAATTGAAAATTCCAAGAAATATAGCAGCCAAATTCCAGAATTACAAGATTAAGGAAAAAATTCTGCAAGCAGCCAAAAAGAAACAATTCAAATATCAAGGAACTACAGTTAGGATCACACAGGGATTGGAATTCGATATTTCGTAGGGCAAGAGAGCTAGGACTACAATCAGTGATTAACTACCCAGCAAAACTGAGCATAATCTTTCAGGCAAGGAGATGGTCATTTAATGAAATAAGGGACTTCCAGACTTTCCTGATAAAAAAGCCAGAGCTCAATGGAAAATTTGATCTCCAAATACAAGAGTCAAGAAAGACATGAAAAGGTAAACAAGGAAAACACAGACTCACACATACATAAGTGCACACACCCACCCTCATACACACATGCTCATTACTTGGAATGCAACAAGAGCAAAATGTTCACATCCCTATATGAAGAGCTGATAACTGTCAATATCGAAATTTTCATGATTATCATGACCTTCAAAAGGGTTATACTTAGATAGAGGGTGTGGGCATGAATCCACTAACCTGAAGACTTAAAAAAACCTATTAAGGGGATCAAAGGGACTGTAATGGGAAAAAGGAAAGGATGAGATAGGAAAAGGTAAAATATGCCAAGTGAAGAGGCATTAAAACACACTCTAGTAGAGGGGAAAGAAAAAGGGAGAGGAACATCATTTAAACACTATTTGCACTGGTTCTGGTTCAAAGAAGGATCAACTTAATCAGTGAAGTTTAAAATTCTAATGTGAATAGACACATAAACTCATTAAATAGAGGAAAGGAGGGAGGGAGAGGAGCACTGTTTGAAATTTACTCTCATTAGTTTAGAGTCAAACTGGGTGTAACTTACTCTGATAAGTATAAAAATTTATTGTGTCATATAGGTAGTGGAAGGGTAAGGGGGGGTTGAAAAGGAGGAGACTAAAGTGGGGGATTAGAGGGGAGGGAAATAGTAAGGGGAGAGGGTAGGTTAAGAAAGGGGGGTCACTGATTGTGAGCACTGAGGGGGGGGCAGTCAAAAGGGAAAACATCAAGAAGGGGAAAGGAGAAGAAAGAAACAAAAACATAAACAGGGGAGGGAATAGGATGGAGGGGAAGAGACAGTCATCATTACTGTGAATATGAATGGGATGAATTCTTCCATAAAACAGAGTCCCATATCAGAATAGATTAAACACCATAATCCTACAATATGCTGTCTACAAGTAAAACATTTGAAACAAAGGGATACCCACAGGGTAAAGGTAAAAGGCTGGAGTAGAATTTATTATGCCTCAGCTAAAGTAAAAAAAGCAGGGGTAGCAATACTTATCTCAGATAAAGCAAAAGCAAAAATAGATCTAATTAAAAGAAATAAAAAAGGAAAATATATCCTGCTAAAAGACACCATCGAGAATGAAGCAATATCATTACTTAATATATATGCACCAACTGGTATAGAGGAGAAGTTAAAGGAATTAGAGGAAGAAATACATAGCAAAACTATAATAGTGGGGGACCTTAATCTCCCCCTTTCTGAACTTGATGAATCTAAACTCAAAATAAACAAGAAAGAAGTTAAGGAGGTGAATGGAATTTTAGAGAGACTAGATATGATGGATCTCTGGAGAAAACTGAATGGGGATGAAAAGGAATTTGGTTTCTTCTCAGCAGTGCTTGGTACATACTCAAAAATAAACCATGTGCATAAACCATAAAAACCTCACAATTCAGTGCAGAAAGGCAGAAATATTAAATGCATCATTCTCAGATCATGATGCAATAAAAATTATACTCAATAAAGGGCCATGGAAAGATAGACTAAAAACTATTTGGAAATTAAACAATTTAATCCTAAAGAATGGGTGGGTCAAACAAGAAATTATAGAAACAATCAATAATTTCATTCAAGAGAATGATAATAATGGGACAACATACCAAAATTTGTGGGATGCATTAAAGGCAGTTCTTAGGGGAAGTTTTCTATCCCTGAGTGCATACTTGATTAAAGCAGAGAGAAGGGAGGTCAATGATTTGGACATGCAATTGAAAAAGCTAGAAAAAGAACAAATTGAAAATCCCCAATTTAGTACTAAATTAGAAACACTGAAAACCAAGGGAGAGATTAATAAAATTGAAATTAAGAAAACTATTGGATTAATAAATAATACTAAGATCTGGTTTTATGAAAAAAAACAACAAAATTGATAGACCCTTAGTCAATATGATAAAAAAAAGAAAGAAGAAAAACAAATTGTGAGTATCAAAAATGAAAAGGGTGAATCTACCTCCAATGAAGAGGAAATTTAAAAAAATAACGAGGAATTATTTTTCCCAATTGTATGCACATAAATATGACAATCTTAGTGAAGTGGATGAATATTTACAAAATTACAAGTTGCCCAGATTAACTGAAGAGGAAGTGAATTACCTAAATAACCCCACCTCAGAAAAAGAAATCAAACAAGCCATCAATTTCCTCCCTAGGAAAAAATCCCCAGGGCCAGATGGGTTTGCTAGTGAATTCTATCAAATATTCAAAGGACAATTGATTCCAATACTATACAAACTATTTGGGAAAATTAGCGAAGAAGGAGTCCTACACCAAATCCTTTCTATGACACAAATATGGTACTGATTCCTAAATCAGGAAGAGATAAAACAGAGAAAGAAAAGTATAGACCAATTTCCCTCATGAATTTAGATGCAAAATTATTTTTTTTAAATTAATTTATTAGTTTAGTTTCAGTTGACAAGATTCAATTCCTTAGTTCCTTGATTTTCAAATTTCCTTTACTTCCCTCCCCCCTCCCCTCATGACAGCATATAGTACAGTATAGGGTCTGCAAATGCATTCATATTAAACATTATTCCAATTACAAAGGCATATTGTACTGGGTGGGATGAAAGATGGTAAGGAAGAAGTACAACCAAACAATGAGAAGAACAAGATCATTTAGTTTGCTTCCATCAGGATTCAGGCTCAGTTCTTTCTAGTTATATCTCTGGATGGCACATTTCTCACTTTCTTTAGTCATTCGGGATTAACTTATATCACTGCATTGCTGAAAAGAGTCCAGTCTGTCATAGTTGGTCGTCACAGATATGGTATGTCTGTGATTATATACAAATTTCTTCTGATTCTACTCTTCTCGCTCAGCATCAGTTTGTATAAGTCTCTCCAGGTAATTATGAAATCCGTCACCTCCTTGTTTCTTATAGCACAATAAAATTCCATTACATTCATATACCACAACTTGTTTAGCCATTCCCCAATTGATGGGCACTCCTTTAGTTTCCAATTCTTTGCAACCACAAAAAGGGCTGCTAAAAATATTTTGTACATATGGTTCTTCCTCCCACTACTATGATCTCTTTGGAATATAACCCTAGGAGTGGTATGGCTGGGTCAAAGGGTATGAAATTATTTATAATCCTTTGGGCATAATTCCAGATTGCTCTCCAGAATGGTTGGATAAGTTCACAACTCCACCAGCAATGTATTAGCGTTCCAATTTGCCCACATCCTCTCCAGCATTTGTCACTTTCTTGTTTTGTCATCTTAGCTAATCTGACTGGAGAGATGTGGTATCTCAGAGTTGTTTTGATTTGCATTTCTCTAATTAATAGTGATTTAGAGCATTTCTTCATATGCTTATAGATATCTTTAATTTCTTTCTCTGAAAACTTCCTATTCATATCCTTTGACTATTTCTCAATTGGGGAATGACTTGTATTCATATAGATTTGGCTCAATTCTCTATAAATTTTAGAAATGAGTCCTTTATCAGAGACACAAGTTGTAAAAATTCTTTCCCAATTCCCCACCTCCCTCTTTATCTTGGTTACATTGGCTTTGTTTGTCTAGAAGCTTTTCAATTTAATGTAATCAAAATTATCCATTTTGCATTTTATAATGCTCTCTAATTCTTGTTTGGTCCTAAAATCTTCCCCTCTCCACAGATCTGTCAGGTAAACTATTCCTTGCTTTCCCAAATTGCTTACAGCATCATCCTTTACACCTAGATCATGCACCCATTTAGACTTGATTTTGGTATATGGTGTTAGATAGTGATCTATGCCCAGTTTCTGCCATACTGTATTCCAGTTTTCCCAGCAGTTTTTGTCAAACAGTGCATTCTTATCCCAAAAACTGGGGTCTTTGGGTTTATCGAACAATAGATTGCTATATTCATTAACTGCTGGGTCTCCTGCACCTAATCTATTCCATTGATCCACTACTCTACACCTCTGCCAGTACCCAGCAGTTTTGATGACTGCTGCTGTATAATACAGATGAAGATCTGGCATAGCTAGTCCACCTTCCCTAGCATTTCTTTTCATTAATTCCCTTGATATTCTAGACCTTTTGTTTTTCCAAATAAATTTTGTTATTATTTTGTCTAACTCTACAAAGTTAGATGCAAAATTCTTAAATAAAATATTAGCCAAAGACTCCAACAACTTGTCACAAAAATAATACATTTTGATCAGGTAGGATTTATTCCAGGAATGCAAGGATGGTTTAATATTAAGAAAACCATCAGTCGGGGTTGCTAGGTGGCGCAGTGAATAAGAGCGCCGGCCTCAGAGTTGACCCGAGATCGAATCGAGCCTCAGAAAATGAGCACCCACACATAAATAATGACTAGCCATGTAACCTTGAGTAAGTTACTTAACCCCAATTGCTTAAAAAAAAGAAAGAAAAGAAAACCATCAGTATAATTGAGCATATCACCAATAAAACTAGCAGAAACCACATGATTATCTCAATAGATGCAGAAAAGACTTTTGACAAAGTACAATATCCATTAAAACACTAGAAAGTACAGGAATAAATGGAGCCTTCCTTAAAATAGCTGATAGCATTATTTAAAACCATCAGCAAGTATTATATGCAATGGGGATAAACTAGAAGCATTTCCAATAAGATCAGGCGTGAAACAACGGTGTCTACTATCACCCCTCTTATTCAATCTGGTACTAGAAACATTAGCAGTATCAATTAGAGAAGAAAAAGGAATTAAATTAGGCAAAGAAGAGACTAAACTATCACTCTTTGCAGATGATATGATGATATACTTAGAGAATCCTAGAGAATCAAGTAAAAAACTATTTGAGACAATAAATAAATTTGACAAAGTTGCAGGATTTAAAATAAACCCACATAAATTCTCGGCATTCCTGTATATCTCTAAAGAAACTCAACAGCAAGAGATAGAAAGAGAAATCCCATTTAAAGTCACTGTAGATATTATAAAATATTTGGGAATCTACCTGCCAAAACAAACCCAGAACCTATACGATCACAACTACAAAACATTTCTCACACAAATAAAATCAGATCTAACTAATTGGAAAAATACCAATTGCTCGTGGCTGGGTCAAGCTAATATAATAAAAATGACAATTTTATCCAAACTAAATTACATATTTAGTGCCATACCAATCAATGTACCAAAAAACTACTTTTTAGAGTTAGACAAAATAATAACAAAATCTATTTGGAAAAAAAAATCGGTCTAGAATATCAAGGGAATTAATGAAAAAAATGCTAGGGAAACTGGACTAGCTATGCCAGATTTTAATCTTTATTATACAGCAGCAGTCATCAAAACTGCTTGGTACTGGCAGGGGTGTAGGGTAGTGGATCAATGGAATAGATTGGGTGAAGGAGACCCAGCAGTTAATGAATATAACAATCTAATGTTCAATAAACCTAAAGACCCCAGTTTTGGGGATACAAATGCACTATTTGACAAAAAACTGCTGGGAAAACTGGAATACAGTATGGCAGAAACTGGGCATAGATCATTATCTAACACCATATACCAAAATCAAGTCTAAATGGGTGCATGATCTAGGTATAAAGGATGATACTGTAAGCAATCTGGGAAAGCAAAGAATAGTTTACCTGTCAGATTTGTGGAGAGGGGAAGACTTTAGGACCAAACCAGAATTAGAGAGCATTATAAAATGCAAAATGGACAATTTTGTTTACATTAAATTTAAAAACTTCTGTACAAACAAAGCCAATGTAACCAAGATCAAGAGGGAGGTGGGAAATTGGGAAAGAATTTTTACAACCTATGTCTCTGACAAAGGACTCATTTCTAAAATATACAGAGAATTGAGTCAAATCTATAAGAATACAAGTCATTCCCCAATTGAGAAATGGTCAAAGGATATGAACAGACAGTTTTCAGAGAAAGAAATTAAAGATAGATAGATAGATAGATAGATAGATAGATAGATAGATAGATAGATACAAGCATATGAAGAAATGCTCTAAATCACTATTGATCAGAGAAATGCAAATCAAAACAACTCTGAGATACAACATCTCTCCAGTCAGATTGGCTAAGATGACAAAACAAGAAAATGACCAATGCTGGAGAGGATGTGGGCAAATTGGAACACTAATGCACTGCTGGTGGATCTGTGAACTTATCCAACCATTCTGGAGAGCAATCTGGAATTATGCTCAAAGGGCTATAAATAATTTCATACCCTTTGACCCAGCAATACCACTTCTAGGGTTATATCCCAAAGAGATCATAGAAATGAGAGGAAGACCCAAATGTACAAAAGTATTTATAGCAGCTCTTTGCAAAGAATTGGAAATCAAAGGGGTGCCCATCAATTGGGGAATGGCTAAACAAGTTGTGGTATATGAATGTAATGGAATATTATTGTGCTATAAGAAATGAGGAGGAGACAGATTTCATATTTACCTGGAGAGGCTTATACAAACTGATGCTGAGCGAGAAGAGTAGAATCAGAAAAAATGTGTATACAATCACAGACACAACACATGTGTGATGACCAATTATGACAGACTGGACTCTTTTCAGCAATGCAGTGATATAAGTCAATCCCGAAAGACTCATGAAAGAGGGAAATGTGACATCCAGAGATATAACTAGAAAGAGCTGAGCTTGAATCCTGATGGAAGCAAACTAATTGATCTTTTTCTTTTCATTGTTTGGTTTTGTTTCTTCTTTACCAATTTTCATCCCACCTAGTACAATATGCCTTTGTAATTGGACTAATGTCTAATATGAATGTATTTGCAGATCCTATACTGGACTATATGCTATTGTGGGGGATGGGGGGAGGGAGGTAAAGGAAATTTGAAAATCAAGGAACTATGGAATTGAATCTTGTTAACTGAAACTAAACTAATAAATTAATTAAAAAACAACGAGCAACATTTTTTTAAGTTGATATCAACAAAGAGAAGTAGAGATTAAGCAGCTTACAATAAGGAAGTGGATGAAGTTTTGATTAACAGTGGATAATGAACCAGAAACTCTCCCAATGACATCTGAGGAAGCAAAGAGCTGACTGGAGAGTTGATGTAGGAGCAATTTAAGGTAGTCTTCTCTCCAGTTTCCTGGGAAACATCTATAAGAAAGCGTGAAGCTGTTCCACCAGCAATTCAGAAGAAGTTCATCTTTTATTATCTTCAGAGAATGATTTCCACCATCAAGGATTATTTTTCCCCTTTGCCCCAGAGCCATGAGTCTGAAAAATTATTTTCCTTTGGTTCATAAAGGGTTAGAGAGAAAGACTGGCATAGTGGATAGAAAACTGACCATGGAGCCTATAAAACAGATTCATTTCTCATCTCTGATTGACTGCAATCCTGGGAAAGTAATGTAACCTCTCAGTGCTCCAGGCAATTCTCTAACGTTCAAAGATGCAAAAAAGGCATTGAGTATGTTGGTATTCTTACTTGGATCAACATAAACTGATGAAATTCTAGGTTTACTCCAAAAATAACAAAAATAATAATGAAATAACAGTTTTAACACATAAAGTTTCCTGCTATGTTTTATTGTATTGGCTCAATTAAATGCTTCATTAGTTGATTTCTGTTGATTTTCCTGGTCTGTGAGTAAGGTCTATACTGATTTGGGGCTTGAATCAAGGACAAATTTCCTTTCTCCAAAACTGAATCAAAGAACAGCTTAAGGATCACTAAGGTATAATGGTAGACTCTCATTACCAGTGAATTTAATAAAATATAGCTTGCAAAGCTAATTTAAAATGAATGAATGAATGATGATGATGATTACAGGACTGATAGTCTTATTATCATAAGAAATCTCAATAAGGAAATTCTACCTGCCCAGTAATTTTAAGTCTTAGAAAGTTATCTCAGGGACTGAGAGTCTTAGCAACTTCTCCAATGTCGGTAACAGGACTTGAACCAAAGGGTTTCTCTAATCTGATTATATCCCCCAGCACTTCTACAACCTACCCACTCCTTCAGTAAGTTAAGAAATTTAGGAATGAAAATTTGAGGTGGAGGATATAATAGCTCAATAAACTCTCAATAAGTGCATTATGGGATTCCTATGACATGTGGAAGAAGAAAATAGTCCATAATGATTAGTGTTATGAGGCAAGGAGCCAAGATTCCAACTCCAGGGATGTTACCTTAACAGTTTTTTTTTATTCAATTTGGTACAATTCAGCACTGCCTAGCAGCTGACAAATTGAAGAAATCCCAAAATGAGCAATGGAGATGATTAAGGCATGATGATTAATTCATGGGGAGAGAGGGAGGGAGGGAGAGAGAGGGGGAGAGAAAGAGAGAGAGAGAGAGAGAGAGAGAGAGAGAGAGAGAGAGAGAGAGAGAGAGAGAGAGAGAGAGAGAGAGAGATATATATAGCATCCCTATAAAACAATGAAAAGGGACCTAAAAGTCTATGAATATTTGAAAGGTACAGCACAAAGGACAAAAAGTGATAAAGTGATTAAAAATGCCAGGATATAAGTAAGATGAAGTGAAATTAAAGAATTTATGCTGAATGTCAAGACAAGTCTTCTTGACCATGAAGTCAATGAAATTGTGTTTAAAATTCAACCGGAAAGGAACCCATGTTACAGGGTAAAAAATAGTTTTATACTGTTTCCTGGGGGAGTTTAGTTTATTGGATTTCTTCCATCTTTTGTTTATCTCTTTCCATACCCATACCACAATTTTCCAGAGACTTTATTAATACTCCTGGAAGCTCTGGGCATAAATGGATAGCTAACTATTTTCCTGTGGAAGAATTGAATAGCCTTGGAGAGCAAGCTGAACTGGAGTTTTCAGCCAACCACGATACCAATGCCCAAGAGTGGCAATTGATCCACTAAAAGTAAAAAAGCATTGGGGGGAGGTGCAGGAAGCTCCCAACTCTACTGCTAGTCATTTTCCAAACTTTTATATTTCAAGTCAGTTACATGAAACTTAGATCACATTTTTTTCACACAGAAACAATGTTATGTTTGGTGCTTACAGTTTCTGGCCGTGCCACAAAAACTATTTACCATATGATGTTCCTGAAGTATGTGTTATTAGCAGGATGATAATATTTCATCTATGTCTAACCATCATGTATGAAAATGTTTCTATGGAAAACATATACTGTTATCATTTGAAACAACAAATACCTATCTGTTTTGCCCCAAATGCTAGGATTAGAGACTCCTCAGACTCATACTAACTACCTGTGTGGCTTTGGGCAAGTCATTTAACTTTTCTGAGACTGTTTTCTCATCTGAAAATAATGAGGGTTTTGGATTAATGAGTCAAACAGCAAGAATTTGTTAAATGCCTACAATGTTCCAGGCACTGTGTTAGATACTGGGGATCTAAACACAGTGAATGAAATAATTGCTGCCCTCAAGGTGTTTACATTTCCTAGTCAGCATTTTTTTAATATTTGTGTGTGTGTGTGTGTGTGTGAGAGAGAGAGAGAGAGAGAGAGAGAGAGAGAGAGAGAGAGAGAGAGAGAGAGATACTTTTTTGGCAGTCTGGTGATGCCTATAGCACCCTTTTTCAGGAAAAAAAAAACATTCTTAAATACATGAAATAAATAGGATTATAGAAAAACCAATTATATTGAAATATAGTTATCAATTAAAAAATTGAAATGCATAGCTCTCAGAGGACCCCTAATCTATGGATTAGATGAAATCTAAATTTCCCTCAGGTGCTACAAATCTTATTATCTGAATAGATAATGACTGTAGGCTATATATTTGGAGGCACCAGTAACTATGCTACACAAGCATGGGAAAAGGTATTTTTTTCTAAATTTATAAGACAACATGGAATAAAGAAGAAAATGCTGAACCAGGAATTTGAATTCCATTCCAGGTACTCACCAACTATGTGACTCTGACCAAATCATTTCACCTCTTTTAGACTTAGGAATCATCTGTAAAGTGGGGATGATAATCACTGTGGTGCTTTCATCCCAGCATTGTTGTGTGAATCAAGGATCATAATGTACACGAAGGGTTAAGTGCAGATCTGAAAGTTCTATAAAAATGTCACCATTATTAATTTTTATGTACAGAAATTCTCTAGAATTATTATTTCTATAAAAAGGTCAAAGTACCATTTTCCCCACTGAGAGTTAGGGACAGGGAAGCACTGTAATTCGAACTCCATAAGATATATACATATGCATGCATATGTGTATGTGTATGTGTATGTGTATATATATATGTGTGTGTGTGCACATATATGTATATACATATATAGGGGTGTACATATGTGTATATACATGCATATACATTTATATATACAGAGTCTTCATAAGTAACGTATGTAGAAGTCAGGGACTTTGTCTACATTTTTTAAAATTGCATAACAATATGTTGAATTGTTGTTCAATATATTTGTTGTATAAAATACAAGTGTTTTGTATGAGACAAGCAAAAACTGTGGC
Source organism: Gymnobelideus leadbeateri (assembly GCA_011680675.1). Taxonomy (NCBI): domain Eukaryota; kingdom Metazoa; phylum Chordata; class Mammalia; order Diprotodontia; family Petauridae; genus Gymnobelideus; species Gymnobelideus leadbeateri. Next base: position 153,987 of record WOXC01007699.1, on the reverse strand, counting down.
CCTCTATAGCTTAGCATGTTTCTGAGAGCTTTTCAAACCCAGTATTCTTTTCTAGTAACAAAACATTTTCCAATGCTACCAATTACCTTTTAATCAACAAAATCAATGTGTTTTTTCTCAGCCTGTATCCTCCATGACCATTCTTCATCTTTTGCCAATGTTGATCATTTTTTTCTTAATTCTCTTTTCTTTTAAATTTTTATGACACTGCACTCTCTCTTTGACTTCTTCCTACCTGTCTGACCACTCCTCAGTCACCTTTGCAGGGTCTTAATCCAGGTCCTATCTGCTAAAGTGAATGTCCCCAAAGGCTCTGTCCTGGCTCTCTTCTGTTTTATTTCATATGGTGACATCAGTTCCCATGTATTCAATTTTTATCTGTATGAAGATGATTTTTAGATCCCAAAGAATTTATCTATTTGTCGAGCACTAATTTCTCCATTGACCTTTGGTCTCATATTTTGAGTTTGTTGACTATCTCAAACTGGTTGTGCCAGAGCTATCTTAAACTCAAAATGTCCAAAACTGGACACATTATCTTATTAACACACACAGACACCCCCCCACAACTTCCTTTCTTTCTAACTTCTCTATTACTATTGAGGGTCCTACCATCCATCCAGTTACCTACTCACCCTTTACTTTTTTCTCTCTACTCCTCCCCTCCTCCCATGTTCAATCATTTTCCAAGTCCTGTTATTTTTATCTAAGCAACATCTCTTACATATGCCCATCTCTCCTACAACACTGCCAACACTGGTACATTCCCTAATTAGAACACATCTGAAATTTTTCAATAGCCTACTGGTTCTTCTCTCCTCCTGGAGTCTGTCCCTCCTCTAGTCAATCTTCCACTCCTCTGTTAAACTGATCTTCCTGAAGCGCCAGTCTGACAATGTCATGTTTCCCATTTAATGACTTTGGTGGCTCCTGAATACTTCCAGTGTTAAATATAAAATCCTCTATCTGACTTTGAAAGTCCTTCAAAACCTCTCCCTTTTCCTACCTTTCAAGTCATCTCCTACCTCACTCCACTTTAAGTATCTGTGTGTGATCCACTGACACAATTCTAGCTATTCCTAGCACATTGCTTGTCCTCTCTGGACTCTGGCTATCCCTCATGCTTAGAGCTCTCTCCCTCCTCATTCCCTCTCTTTTTAAGCTTCATTGGCTTTCTTCAAGTCTCAGCTAATATCCCGCCTTCTGGAGTTACCTTTCCCTGTTCTTAATATCAGTGCCCTACCTCTGAGATCATCTGCAAGTTATCCCGTATATATTTTGTGGCATCACTCGTTATATAAAGCAGAAAAGCCTTTGTGTCCTTAATGTCTATCCCAATGCTTAGCACCTAGTAGGCACTTTATAAATGTTTGCTGCTGCAAGGGAATACAAAGTATTGTATGGTGTATAAGGAGATCATATTCCTTCCTCCTTCCTAGGTCTCAATTGCCTCATCCATTAAATAAGAAGACTTGATAATTCAAGATACAATAATTTTGTGAAGGCTTCAATTAAACAAATTATAATCAATCAACAAATACTGGCTGTACTAGATGCTATAACTATTACAAAATGTAATACATGTGTTCAAGGAAATGAGGTAAAATGATATAATTTTAGAATTGTTCCTCATGAGATAAGGACTAGAATTGTGATTTTAATTGGCACAGAAAACTCCCAGATGAGAAAACTCTAGCATTTAAAGTCAATACTTTTCTGAAACTTATAGCCTTAGTTAATCATCTAGAGTAGCGATCTATTGTTGCTGAATCATTTCAGTTGTGTCTGACTCTAAATGATACTATTTTGGGTTTTCTTGGCAAAGATACTAAAGAATTTTGCCATTTCCTTCTCCAGCTCATTTTATAGATGAGGAAACTGAGGCAAACAGGGTTAAGTGACTTGCCCAGGGTCACACAGATAATAAGTAACTGAAACCAGTTTCAAACTTAGGTCTTCCTGTCTCCAGGTCCAGTACTCTATCCACTGTACCACCTAGCTGCCCAGGTCTACAACCACTGCCAAAGAAAGAAATAAGTATAGTGGGGTGCTTCATAAAGAGTTGGATACAACTGAAACAACTGAACAACCTTTTAGTAGGTGGTCTTCTTCAGCTGTGATGGGCAAAAAAACAAAAAATAAAAAAGTTAATGTGGCCAGAACCTTGGTAATGAGTCTTTCTGAACGTAGCTAGTCTAGTTTATAAGCCACAGTCATTCAGTCCTTCTCTGAGCCCGTAACTAAAGCCTTTGAGCTTGGTAATACCTGCCAGAGATTTCTCTTTGATGGAATAATCAACTTAGGAAACTGGAGAAATTTCCATGCTACAAGATGGTGTTAGAAGACTTAGAATCATAGACCCGAAGTTGAGGGTAACATCTAGCACAACCCTGCATCCCAGCCCCCACACCCACACATCCATTTTACTGATGGTGAAACTGATGCCCATGGAGGTGAATTGACTTGCCCAGTTATGCAGGAATACACCTCAGAGGCAGGATTTGACACCATTTTCTCTTGACTATGATTATATAATGAGCTTCTTGAGAGCAAGGATCGTTTCATGGATTTGTTTGGTTTGTTTTGTCCTGCGTTGCTTTTGCCTTTCTTTGTATTCTCAGAGCTTAGCACAGAACCTGGCACACCAAATGTATTTAATAAATGCTTGTTGACTTGACTTGATTCTATTCTAATTCCTAATTCGGTACGCTTTCCACTATGCCATCTTCTCACCCAGAGGAGCAGTTTATCCCTACTGTGGTGAAATATCAGTTGCCTAAAAATCCTAAAATGTCTCAAGATGGGCATTACCTTTAAGATAGCAATAACTGCAGATCATACCCACTAAGTTACTAGAAAATCTCTGGGGATGTTAGCATTAACTTTTATGTTTTTGTTTGGAATATTTTATCACTTATTTCAGTTTGTGTTTCATTTTCCAGAGAAGGATTCTGTTTCACATTATTATACAGAAGTAATTCTTCTCAACTATTGATTGATATTTGCCTTAACTTGTCTTAAGTATACTTAATCTCTCTGTGTCTCTTTCTTTGTTTTTTCACTCTGTCTTTCTCTGTCTTGCATCAGTCTCTGTATATCTGTCTTTTTTACTCTGTGCCTCTCTCTCTTTTCTCTCTGTCTCTTTCTTTCTCTTTATCTTTTTGCCTCTGTCTCCATGCCTTCTCACTCTTTCTCCATATTTCTGTCTTCCTCTCTCTGTGTCTATCTGTTTTTGTCTCCCTCTCTCAGTTTGAGACAATTTGGTAAATGAATCACTTGGCCAGTTCCACTAATGAATAACTACATTATCTTGGAAAAATTACTGGAGTCCTTTGGTGGCTCAGATACCCTACCTGTAGCTCTAAATATATGAGAAAGATATTATAAGGGATAATTACCTAGCACCCCTTAATTACTTCAAATTTCAAAAGAAATTTTCAAAATTTTCAAAAGAAAACCATAGTTAAAGTGTTTGTAATGCTACCATCGTCCTCTTCCTTATGATTAATGTTTTTCCCTCCCTCCAGCAGAATCCCTGCCTTTTGTAATGCATATACTATATTCTAGTGTAATTTTTAAAAATGACAACAGGAACAACAATAGTAATAGTTAAAATGTATATGGTACTTTAACATTTGCAAAATTCATCTGTTTATTTTATCTCATTTGAACCATATTAGGAAAGGAAAGGAAATCAGGCCTGAGTAGGGTGCCACAGGATGAGATTTCTAGGTAGTTTGAGAGTAGCCTACTGTCATCTAGTAACAAATAAATGTAGGATGCATGGTGATTAAGGTAGGTAAGAGGAATACACCAGGAACAAATGGGTCTTCCATCATCTCTGACTGTTTCTCCATTAATTTGGAAACTACAGGTGCCAACCACTAAGTTACTTCCAAGGACTGGGCATAAGCCCTTTATTGTAGGGGAACAAGAAAAGAAAAATCAGCACATCTAAAATAGAAAATAGATGAGTGTGAGTGGACTGAAGATTCTAACATGAAGTGGCCTGAAGAAGGTTCTAACATATGATCACTGGGAGAGGAGGGAGGATATAGGAAGAGATAGGAGGCAGCCCCATTACTACTAGATAAGTTAGAAACTTCCTCATACACAACAGCTGTACCCAGCTTCTATTTACATTAGGGTTCTGAAAGAAAGTTAACAGTTGTCAATCAGAGTCAATGGAACAAATTAACATCTCATGAGAAAAGAGCGGTTAAATTGTTTACTGCTTATCAAACTTACTGGTGAAGGTCATTAGGAACTGTCATTAAGGAAGACTACTATAAATAAATAAAGAATTTTCTTGGATCCCTCAGTAATTGAACCTAAAATAATATAAAAACAAGCATGTCGAGCAAGAATTGGCCACAACCACTAACAAGAAAGAGGGAGATTGGGGGAGGAGTGGTTTGCTCTTGCCAAGTATTGGAAGGGAAAAGAATTTATAAAGTGAATAATGTTCATTTATATTCCATAGCCAAGAAACAACTATATAGATATAAAGCATAGAATGTTCATTATCTTTTTTTTTTTTTTTTTGCTTTTTGGAGGGGGGAAAGCAGGGCAAATGGGGTTAAGTGACTTGCCCAAGTCACACTGCTAGTAAGTGTTAAGTGTCTGAGGTCAGATTTTAACGGAGGTCCTCCTTACTCCAGGATCAGTGCTCTATTTACTGTGCCATCTAGTCACCCCAAATGATCACTATCTTAAACAAGGAAAAGAAAGAACCAGAGGAAAGTTCCTTCCTCTAGGTCATTGGGAAGAATGAAGTATACCTTGGGGGAGTAAAATTTAAACCTTGAAGTAAAAACACAGAAAAATCTGAAACTGAGAAAGGAATCCTGATTTCTAGCAAGAGTTAAATTGAGTCTCTTCCCCACTAAGAGGGGAGCTGGATTCTCTGAAGAGAAAGCACTCTAAGGAGTAATGATGTGGTCCACAGGAAGACTCCTAGCAGAGATTATTTATTAAAGATGAGAGGTAGAAGTGATGAGTCTGGGTGGTTGTGGTTACTAAGGTAGCCATTTGCTGACTTCATATTAATGTAAGAGATCTCCTGTTTTCCAAGGGCATGTTCACAGGAAGTGGAATTTAGCATCTTAAGTTTCATCCAACCTAATGACCATTACTCACTTGTCATAATTAACATGGGGAAATCAGACTGCCCGAAGGAATCTAGAAAGGTTTGTTAAGAATCACAAATTCCTATTCAAAGAAATGGAAACTCTTAGGAACAAAGGTATTTTCATCACTGTTGCTAATTAAGATCTTTGGAAGAAAAAGATAGATTTGAGAAGTGAACAGCTGGTTCAGAAGACAGTATCTGACAACAGAACGTGGATTTCTATAGCAAAGCTTAAAATAGGGGAATTATGGGTTTCTATAATTCCCTTGGCCAGGTTTGGAGTGTAACTAATGAAGGAGGAAAAAGGAGTGTAACTAATGAAGGCTAATAAAAAGATATTTGCCCAGAGTCTTTCAGATATGCTCAGTAAGGTTTTATAGAGAAAAAGGAAAGGGTGGGAGAAAAATGCTAACATATATCTACCAAAATAGATACCATAGAGAATAGAAACTGATAAAAGGAAGAATAAAAGTGCAGTAATTCACAGGAAAAAGAATCCAGGAAGTAGCCAGAAATAAAGCCCTTATTATCTATCACACAAGGACTTAACCCATGGCACAAAGTATGAGTCGTTTACAAGGGAACTAGAAATCCTAAAGCAAAGAGAAAAATTTGGCCTTAGAGGCAGAGATGTTACAAGACTCAAATAAAAAAGGATGTAAAGCACTTTGCACACCTTAAAGCACTATATAAATGCAAGTTACTACCATTAGTGTTACTGTTGTTGTTATGCCTCTAGTCTCCAGAGCTCCAGCCTGTGACGACTTCACTCCCAGAACCTTTTACTGTGCTCCTGCTGAGTTCAAGCAGTGTTTACAGAGCAATGCAGGGTTGTGCTGAGAAGTGTTTAAAAACCAGGCTCTGAGGATAGGGAAGACACAGGTTGGAGGAGGAACAGGTTATAGAGGCACTCACAACTTTTAAATTTAATCTGTGTAATCAACACTTTCTTTAGTCTATATCATCAACAAAACAGACCTTGATTTGTTGCAGCTGCCAACTTCTTAGGTATGAATGCTTACATGGAAAATTTAACAATCTATCCTTGCAAGCCTCTTAGAGCTGGATCCAGCATACCTCTGCTTATCACTGGGATTTGGTTGGATGGCACTCATAGATATGGCCCTAAGGGAGTAGATCTTACTAAAGAAGAAAGGAACCAATAAAAGGAAAAGGGGAGGAAATGTGGGAAAGAGAAGCAGAATTTTATATTGCGATATACTCAAGCAAGAAAATCAAGGAAAGAAACAGTGGAATCATTAGGGAGAACAAATGCGTAAAGATCAGTAGCAGAAGAACGGTAACTATATGGCCCTACACCCATATTATAGATGACCTGAAAAGGAGTTTGGAGAAAAGATCATGCATCTGGCTAGGAAACATGTTATTGTCATATTGGAGTACTTCAGTTATCTGAACACCTACCGATTCAAATACTCAGTCTGCCAAAAACAGAGTAACAAATTCATGCCTTGCCTAATTATAATGTCATGTTTCATATGTGGTCCTCCATCTTGTTTTTCTTTTGTGTATTTGAAATGTGTTTGTTGATTGATAAATGCATAAGAAAAAGAAAGCAATTTGTAAATCTTGAAGTGCTATGTCAATGTGTTATTTTTTTTTTTAATGAAGGATTGGAGTAAAAAAAAAGTGGAGGAAACATTAAGGACATTCCTATTCTGGACCTGATTCTGTCCTTAAATGAGAAAGTAGTAGCTGAATTAATAACAATAGGAATCTTGGGAGAGAAGGAGCAGTCTAACTTTCAATTCATGATAGAAAGGAAAAGCAGGCATAGTCTGCCATGCAGCCTATCAATCAATAAACATTTCTGCCAGGCAATATGCTCAGTGCCTAGATACGGGGAAAAAATATATTGAGGAAGAAAAGGTAGGGCTATCTAAAGATGCTATTGTTGTTGCACAACGAACTCATCAAACAATTCTGATTTTAAGAAGATTTTTTGTAGAAAATAGAAGAAAGGGCAAGAAATGGAAGATAAATATGGAAGAGTGTCATGGTCCTGTGAAAACAGTTTCAGGAGTACCAAGGAACAGAGGTTGGTAACAAAGGGCAAGGATCAGGACTGAACCTCTGTACTAGTATAGGGAGCTCACAGGTGACAAAGGTCCCCCCTACCACTGCAGGTCAGCACCTTGTCTGAAACTTACAGTCTTAGATAGTTGTCAGGGGCACTAGTAGGTTTAGTGATATACTCAGGGTCATATGGCCAGTATGTGTCAGAGGCAGGGTTAGAATCAACATTTTTATCACTTAAAAGCCAGCTCTCCATTCACTTTGCACATTGACTCTCCAATGAGAATTTTAAAAATGTTAATACCAAGAGTAAGAAGGACAAAGAAACTTTTTTTCTTGAAGAAAAGTGGAAGATCAAATGCTTATAATAGACGGATTGATGGAGACAAGATTTTACTAGTCAACTTTGATGATGTTCTGCTTTTTCTTCCCAGGAGAATGAGCTTTGAGTAGGAAGGACAAAATAAAAATGTTTATTAGGGAATTGGAACAGTAGATAAATGAGAAGACAGGAAGAAAGCAGGAGGCAGGCTGATACAGTGGATAGAGAACAGGAGGCAGGAAAACGGGGGTGAAAATTCTGCTTCAAAACATCCTTGTGAGTGACCTCAGATAAATTGCTCAACCAATTAGTGCCTTGAAGCAATACTCCAAGATTGTAATTTCATAAAAGTTGATGATATTCATTGGTACAGGGAGTTTTCTCCAAGGAGATGGTACATCTAGTCAAAATTAAAAATAAAAAGAGACTTAAATACCATCGATGAGCTAAAGTTTCTAGAACCAGACAAGCTACATCCCACAAAAGAGCAAGAATTTACAGGAAGGATTGCCAAACTCTGTTAGTGGTCTTTGAAAGATTATGGAGAATGGGAGAAATACTTCAGAACTGGAGGAGGGCATTTATCATTATTTTTTTAAAGGTAAAGATGGAGTCTCAGATAATAGAATGGTGATGCTGATTTCAATTTTTGGCAGAATTCAAGGACATATTATTAAAGGGATAGTTTATTAATTAAGATAGTGTAACGGTAATTGGAATTTGAAGATCTTCCCTGTCCCTTAGTAGGCTAAATGTAAACACATGGAGTCTGTGGTGGGAAGAGTTTGCTGAACAGGTGGAACAAAGTCCAAAAGAAAAGCTGGGAATCAAAGTAGTTAGAGTTGGGGGAGAGAGAAGGCACAGGCAAGGAGACAGCTAGGCTTGTGAGAAGGTCTTGGGATGACATTGATCTCTGCAGTGTTATTGTGCATACATTTCTTTGTTGCGATGATGGATTCAGTTTTCTGATTTGGGGATTTGGCATTCTGGTGTCTGAAAAATGTTTTGCTTTGTATTATAAGTGGAAAGCCTGTTATATTTTGTGATTCAAAATTATGCTGGCATATTCATAGTTGCTGCCAGTGATGTGACTATTGTCTTTGTAATACAGATAGAAAAGGTGAGAGGGAGGAGGGAAGGTGAGAGGAAGGGAGGGAGGGAGGAAGGAAGGAAGGAAAGAAGGAAGGAAGGAAGGAAGGAAGGAAGGAAGGAAGGAAAAGAAAGAGGGAGAATGTTTTTTACTAGAGTCAACATAGCTTCATCAACAATAAGCTTTGCCAGAATCCAGAATAATTTCATTTTCTTTTTTGACAGGATTGATAGTCCATACAGATCACTATTCACATAATTTTCCATATTTCAGCATCCAAGATTATCTTGATGAACAAAAATATTGAGCTAGTCTAAAAAGATGAAATCTAATGGAGAGAAATGTAAATAAAAGCTCATATCTGGGTTCAAAATCTCAACTTCAGAAGTTCAAGATCGCAGTAGCATAGACAGATAGAATTCATATTTAAAATGTCTAGGTGTGTTAATGTATTTTAACTTCTACGGATATTAAGATGTAATGTGGTAGCCAAAAAAAAAAAAAAAACAAAGTCAATGTAATCTTGAACCATGTTAAAAGAGATATATTGTCTAGAATTAGGACAATAATTGTTCTCTTTTCTCAATGTGTTATGGGCAAGCAATGTACAATTATTAAGTTCTTACTAGGTGTCAGACACTTTCCTAAATTGTAACAATATAAATACAACCATAATTCAAGACAGTCCCTGCCCTTAAGGTGCACTGAGCATGGAGTTCAAGAAGAACTGGGTTCAGATCTGGCCTAAAACAACCCAGTAGCTATGTGACCCTAGGTAATTCACTTAAACCCTGTCTTCTGCAGTTTCCTTATCCATAAAATGAGGGTAATAATAGCACTTATCCCTCAGGGTTGTTGTGAGGATCAAAGAGATAATAATTTCAAATTATTTAGCATGATGCCTAGCACATAGTAAGTGCTATGTAAAAGTTACTAGTACTACTACTACTACTACTACTACTACTACTACTATTGCTATGACTACTACCATTATACATATTTAATACACATATGTATTTGTATATGTATGTGCATATACATACACATATACATACACATATACATATACATATACATATACATATACATATACATATACATATATACACCCACAATTCAAGAGGGTCACAGACAAGACAGAAAAAGTCCAAAAGAGGTTAATCAGAGTGAATATGATTCTCAAGGCCTTCTAATTCAAGCACTGGGAGGAGGAATTTGTTCTATGAAGCTTGGACTCAGTCAAAGAGCTATATTTGAGGACCTAGAAGGCTACATGTGACCTCAAGGCCACAAGTTCCCCACCTCTGGTTCAACCTAGAAAATGATGATGAAATGGAAAGGGAAATAAATATGTCTGCTTGGTCCCCAGTGGAAACAACTAGGAGCAAAGGATGGAGTCTCCAGAAAGTATTTTTAAGGTCAATGTGAAAAAAAATATTTTCTGACTAATTAGAGTTATCAAAATTATAACAGTGAGGTAGGAGGAGTCTTCTCATAAAAGACCTTTAAGCAAAGACGCAAAGACTCAAAGACTAATTGTCAGAGATTTTCTTGTGGGGGCAGAATTACTTTACTATATGAACTGGATAGTCTTTGAGATCCTTCCCAATGCTTATGTTAGAATACTTTAACCTCAGTTAGCAAATATATTTAACTAGAAATCAATCTTTAAAGTATAGTGCTTCCCTATTATTCTCATAGGACTAATAATAAAGCATGTGTTCCACACATATCTCTTATATTGTATCATAATTCATGTTTATCCAGGAGAAGAAAAAACTTATAAAGGATATAAAAGCTGGTTTCAAATATTAAAGGCCTGTTATGTTAAAGAGGGAATGGACTCCTCTTTGGCACCAATGGGACAAACAAGGAGGAATAGTCTGCTTTCAAAGAGATGAATTTAGATTTGATGTCATGAAAAACTTCCTACCAATTAGAGCTGTCCAAAAGGAAAACATGCAGCCTGAAGAGATAAGAGAAAGAGAAGAATTCCTTGGCAATATTCAAGGGGAGGCTTAACAGCCACATGACAGGCAAGCTATAAGGGGGTTTCCTTCATGTATGGTTGGACGAGGTGACTGCTGAGGTCTCTTCTAAGTTGCAATTTCTGTATTTCTTTTATTTTGTCTTCATAGAGGAGGCAGTTTTTGATGTGGGCCTTGAAAGATGCCTAGGATCCTAAGTGAAAAAGAGAAGACATCTGATGTGGAGAAAATGGCATGAGAAACCTTAAGACATGGGGCGGCTAGATGGTGCAGCGAGTAGAGTGCTGGCCCTGGAGTCAGAAGGACCTGAGTTCGGATCCAGCCTCAGACACTTAACGTACACACAAACAAAATCCTAGCCATGTGACCTTGGGCAAGTTACTTAACCCCAATTGCCCTCCAAAAAAAATGAAAAATGAGAAACCTTAAGACATGTTGAAAGATTGATAAATATTCCATGGGACTAGAAAACAGGTTATGCATGGAACAGTAGTTGGGAAGTCAGCTGAAAGTTTCATTGGAGGCATATTGCATAAGAACTCTAATATCATGCTAAGAAAATGGTATTTTATTTGGTGAGCAAGAGGAAACTGTTGGAGGTGTTTGATCAGAGGTGTGATGTAATCAGACCTATGCTTTACGAAGATTAATGTGGTGACAGTGTATAGAATGTATTACAGCAGGAAGAGAATGGAGGTAGAGATAGCAGTTGAAATGAAAAAAACATGTTGAAATATTCCAAATTAGGAGTAGTAATAGTAGGAGGAGGAGTAGTAGTAGTAGTAGTAGTAGTAGTAGTAGTAGTAGTAGTAGTAGTAGTAGTAGTGTAGTAGCAGCAGCAGCAGCAACAGCAGTAGCAGCAGTAGTAAAAATAATAGTAGTAGTACTAGTAGTAGTGGTGGTGGTAGTGGTGGTACTGGTGCTGGTGGTAGTAGTAGTAGTAATACCTGAAACAAGAGCTGGTTGGTGACAGTTAAAATGGAAAGAGAGGCATAGACATGGACAAAATTTTAAAGCAATAAATTGACAGGGAGCTGATTGTATGGTGTAAGCATGTGATAGGGCTTCTCGCCTATTCCTCATTTTATAGATGAGGATATTAAGGAAATTCAATGACATTTTATACTTTCTCTCCTTAGAGAAAGGATAGCACTAGGTTTTGGATGCACAGCTTCTAAGTATTTGTTTCATGCTCCCCTGAACCATCTTCTCTCCTGTGCCTGCATGTAGAAATGTGCCCTTCTGAAATATTGTGTATGTACAAACAAACCAGTGTACACACCCCAGCCACACACAAACCAGTGTAGACCTATTTGGGGTTAAAGGATGAATATATTATAAAAAGGCTTCAAAAAGGAGAAATGAGATAAAAATATTCCTCTGAGCTTAACAGCATACACAACACTGTGTCATTTAATTAACCTTAAAGATTCATTTGTAAATGCCAATATTACAAATTTATACTTGAAGGGCATAAAATCCAACCCTCTGTTGATTTTGGACACAACTTGGCACGTGTGTTGAATTGTAAAATCACAAGGCTCTCTCTTTTGCTAGTGTCTGGAGTCTTTGGTTGGGGTGATGTTAATCCTAAAGGAAGAAGGTGGCTCTTGGTATAAACATGGTAGAAGGAAATAGAGGCTTGATGACTCTCATTTCCCCCCACCCCTCTGTCCCCAGGAGTGTGAATTATTTTAATTGGATCGATCATTTCCTTACAAGTACTTTAAAAAAAATTTCCACCAAGCAGACAGCCTGAATCTCTCCTGTGAATTAGCTTCATCTTTATGATTATGTTAACACCCAAGTGCACTTTTAAAATTTAGCAGACATTATTGCCTTCTAATTATTACATACACTATATCATAGTATATTGCTAACTAGGATACCTTGACATTGGATATGAGCTCTGTTTCAAACTGAATTAAAATACTCTTGGCCAATATCCATCAGTGAGCTTTATAAGAAAACTATTGCTCACTTTATAATCTACATACTAATTGGTACTGTTTGGTTTTGGATATTTCCAGATGGAGTTTTGTAATAATCTCCTGCCTATGCACCTTTGCCCAGATTTTCTATCATGTCTAGACTGTTCTGCCTCCTCACCTTGGATTTTTGGGTTGCATGGTTTCCTTCAAAGCTTAGCTGGTTCAGGAGCCACTTCCTTCACGAGACTTTTCCTCCTATTTGGAAGTGTCTACTCTCCCTAATATTTTCTTTGTCTTGACTAAATGTACTCATATTGCATTTCCTACCCCTGCTTTCCTCCCCAAATGAATGTGAAGAACAGAGACTATTTTTTTTTATCATGAATGTATAGTATAGTCCCTTGCATATAGCAAGTGCTTTATGTAAATACTTGTTAGATGGGATTGAATTTGCAGTGATTCATAGTATATGTAAGTGTTTGCCCTTCCTCCCCCTCTCCTAAATGTATGCACTTTAAGTCATTTTTTTCAAGGCATTTGAAGGTCTTTGTCAATGAAATTGTGTTTATTGTTAAAAGAATTATCTTCATGGCTCCTTAGCCTGATAATTAATAGTAAGAGCCAACATTTAGATAGCACTTACCCTGTGCTAAGCACCTTATAATTATCTCATTGGATCCTCACACCAGTCATAGGAGGTAGGTGCTATTATTATCTCAGTTTTGCAGATGAAGAGCTAAGTGACTAACCCAGGTAGTCTGGTGTCATATTTGAATGTGGGTCTTCCTGATGTCAGCCCCACTGTTCCACATGGCTAGCTAGCCTAACTGATCCTCTTCACACTCTTCCTCCCAACTACCTTTCCAGTTGTTTCTCTGACCCTTAATCTTTCCTAATCTTCTACTCCAATCAAATGGTTTCACATTTACATATCTTGCACTCTCCACTTCAGCACTTTGCTCAGGCCACTAATTCTTCTCCTCCAAAAAGACCTCCACTTTTTCTTCTGACCAGGATTTTATCTACCTGATGAATCTGCCTCAAATACCTCCCCTTTGTTATGGGAATGGGAATCTGAAGATCTTCCCTGCCCCTTGAGGCTTAAGTGACTCTGTGAACCTTCCCTGATTTGAAAATATACTCTGCCCCCTAATTGGCTGAATGTGGTCACATGGAGACTGTGGTAGGAGGCTTGCTTTTCAGGAATGCCTACACCTTGTTACTTTGTGATTGGGCAGTGGGTCAAGAGGGTTGTGACATTCTCTGACCAAGGAGAAGGCTATATAAGCCCTGATATGACATTTTGCTTTGGGCTCACTTTGGGAAGAATTGTGTGATTTGGCCAGATGAGACTCTGAGCAGCCCCCTGGCTTTGAAAACCCAGATGTTGGTGCTTCCCTCTCTGGAAACTAACTAGGTATGGATGTAATTGTCAGACAGCTGGAAGCCTGTCTATTGATCTGTCTGCTTATAACTTCTGTTTGTAACTTGTAACTTTTTTTGTCTGCTTGTAACTTTTGTTTATATTCTCTGAAGTTCAGGGTGTTGACTTTTTCCCCTGAACTAGGTAAATGATATATGTTTGATTAAAGTAAGATTGTTAACCCATTTTGAGTTGCTTTCCTTTAGAAAAGCAGATCTAAGAACCTGTGCTAGCAGCCATCCTGGGGATCCTAGGGTGCTTGCTGCTACACCCTTCCATGAACATGTTCCCAATTCCTCAATATCATAGCATTTTTTTTTCTGCTGAAACCTAAGTACTAATTGTCTGGACCAGGAATTATGCATTTATTTTTTCCTTGCTTTGTGACCACTTATGTTAGAGTGAGCCTTGCATGGTCATTTTAAACTTTCCACTTAATAACTGATATTTCATAGTGCTTTTATGTTTGCAAAACACTCCCTAATTTCATTTGAGCTTCACAGAGAATGCCATGAGGTAGCTACTACATTCATTGCCCTTATTTTATAGGTAAGGAAACTGATGGTTGGGGAGCTAAATTATTTAGCTTGTAAATACCAGAGGTAGGATTTGAACATAGGTAGCCCAGTGGATAGAGCACTGGGCCTGGAGTCAGGAAGAACTGAGTTTAAATCTGGCCTAGCTATGTGACTCTGGGCAAGTCACTTAACCCTCTTTGCCTCAAATGAGCTGGAGAAGGCAATGGCAAATTGCTCCAGTATCTTTGCCAAGAAAACCTCAATTTGAGTCACAAAGAGTCAGACATAACTGAAACTACTGAACAACAATAATAGCAAGAATTTGAGCACAGGTCCTTTTAACTCATCTAGCAGTCTCTATACTATGATAATATTTGTTCACATTTCTGTGTTTCTGTCTTGTTGCCTCAATATAATATAAATATGATGGCAGAGTCTATGTTCTAATACTCATTCTTATGTAGTACAATGCCTAACAATACTGGGCATTTAATAGGTATTGAACAAATATACTGTTGTTTCCAACAGAATAGAAATGGATTAAACAAACATTTACAATTTGCTTTCTAAAAGGGACTGTCCTTGTGTAATAGAAGGTACACAATGGAATAAATCCTGGTCTCTTATCTCAAGATTTTTTCAACCCAGTGTGGACAATAATTTGTGAAGAAGAAGAAGAAGAAGAAGAAGAAGAAGAAGAAGAAGAAGAAGAAGAAGAAGAAGAAGAAGAAGAAGAAGAAGAAGAATGAAATCTATTAGACTGACATTTAGTTAGATTTTACAGTAAAAAAAAACAAGTTTACAATACTTTAAATCAATTGATATAATGTAGAATGTCACAGGTGCCATGAAAGTGTGATGAGTGCTTAGAACAGGAACAAAATGCAGAATGTTTAGAGAATGTACAAAGTGTGATGAATGTTCAGAGAAGGAGCAGCTTCTTCCTGGGGGAAATCAAGGAAATTCTCATAACACGAAGCAGAGAAGGCAGGGTCTTGAAAGAGGGGCAGGATTCAGAGAGGCAGAAAGTAGGGGAGGGTATTCTCGTTTGAGGGAACAGCAAAGAAAAGGCATGGAAGTGGGAAAGCATGGAGTATGTTAGAAGGATAGCTAATAGTTGAACTTCAGTTGGACTGTAGGATAGATAAAAATGAGGAATAGAATATTTAAGGTGAGAAAAGTAAGTTGAGGCAAAATTGAGAAGGGCCTTGAATGCTAAACTCAAGAGCTTTAATTTTGATAAGTAATGATGGTTTCTAACTATTTAAGGTTTCTGAATAGGAGTATAATAACAGCAACATCAAACATTTAGGCAGTACTTTATAAATATCTCATTTGGTCTCAACAGCTCAATAAAGTGAGTCAACCTAGAAACATTAATTACATGCTTACTATTGCTTAGGAGCCATACTAAACCCTGTGCATACAAGGAAAGGCTTAAAAGAAATTACCCAACCCCCTACACAAGAAGTTCAAATTCTAATGGAAGAAATAACACATAGATAACATTCAAAGGACATACAAGATATAATATAATATAAAATAACATAAAGGTACATACAAGATATGTCACAGTAGATAGGGGGTACCAAAGAGGTGGACATTAGTGAATGGGGAGAGGAGTAAAGACCTTTTGGGGAACATTGAGATCCTGTCCAACTTTTGGGGACCCTGAGTCACAAAATACAGAAAATACACTGAAATCATATCCGTATTCCTGGTTGATCCAAATGTGGCCAGTTATACCTAAGGAAGAGAAATTAGCCCTTTGGGGTGAAGCCCAAAGGTCCCATCAGAGTCTTTAAGGATTTAATTGTATACTGAAATTTTCAGTGTCATTCCGATTTGGAGAAATGTTCATGCTGTATAGAATAAACATTTATACTGAGGGTATTGTAATATACTGTGTATAAACTGAGTCAATAGTTTTCATAGAAGCATATCTTAGCCATTTAGAACCTCTTAAGTTCCCTGATCAAAGTTTCAAACGCATTTTTCCTTTGCTAGTTTTTATTAGAGGTCTTCCCCTCGGAGGGTTTGGCTCTCTTCACCTTCAACATAAAAATAGCTTCTTCAAGTCTAATCTCATTACTGTTTGCTGTAAAGACTACCAATCCTGAGATAATATGGACCTCCTAAAGTTGATAAATCTGTCTTGAAACGGTACAATGGATAGAGTTTTGTATACAGACTCAGGAAGACCTAAGTTCAAATCACCCTTAGACCATTCACCATCTGTGTAATCATGAGAAAGTCCCTTACTCCCTCCCTGCCTCAGTTTCCCCATCTGTCAAATGAGAGTAATTTATCTTCAAGGGTTATTATGTGGATGAAATGTGAAAATATTTCTAAGATGTTTCACAAACCTGGCATTTAAGTTCACCCTAAACATTCAAGGCTAACTCAAAAGTAAGACTTTGTTAATGATATCAGAAGTAAGTCCTTTCTACATATGACCCTAAAATCCCAGGGAATAATAGTACTAAATAATGACATGAAGGAACAGGCATTCACATGTACCCTGTCATTGTACTTACTCTAAGGTCCACAAGACCTTTTCATCAGACTTATAGCAGAAACTTTCCCTATATATTGTCTCCTCTACTAGAGGGAGAGCAGTTTTAGAGTAGGGACTTCCTTACTTTTCAGTTTGTATTCCCAGTGCCCAGCACAGTACTCTATGTATTTTTGTTGTTGTTCAGTCATTTTAGTCATGTCTAACTCTCCATGACCCCATTTGGGGTTTTCTTAGTAGTGATTCTGGAGTAGTTTATCATCTCCTTCTCCAGCTTATTTTACAGATGAGAAAACTGAGGCAAAAAGGGTTAAGTAACTTGCCCAGGGTCACACAGCTAGAAAATGTCTGAGGCCAGATCTGAACTCAGGAAGATGAATCTTCTGACTCCAGGCCTTTCACTTTATTCACTGTGCCACCTAGTTGCTGTTTTGCATACAATAAGCACTTATTAAATGTTTTATTCACCCATTCATATATAATAAAGAGATAATCTCAAAATGCACCACTACTAAAGATGCACTACTGCCTGTCCTCAACAGACATGGATGCTCTGTGCCACAAAAGTGTTAGATCTGGAGTCAGGAAGAAAAGTTCAAATCCCATTTCAGACACTTACTAGTTTGTAATCCTAGGAAAATTAATTAAACTCTTTCAGCCTAAGTTTCTTCCTCTGTACAATGGAGATAATAACAGCATCTATCTTAACAAGGTTGTTGTGAGTATCAAATCAGGTAAATAACCATAAAGCATTTTGTAAATCCTAGAACTCTATATGCTGTTGTTGTTCAGTCATTTTTGACCCTTCATGGACCTATTTTTGGGTTCTCTTGGCAAAGATACAGGAGTAGTTTGCCAGTTCCTTCTCCAGTGGAGCCATTTTGTCAGACAATCAGAGATTAAGTGACTTTCCCAGGGTGACACAACTAGAAATTGTCTGAGGCTGAATTTGAACTCAGGTCTTCCTGACTCCAGGCCTGGTGCTCTATCTACTGAACCACTGGCTGCCTTTATATAAATCTAGGCTTTTATAGAACTCCATATAAATGTTGGTTGTTATATACCCATGAAGACCATCAGAGATGTAGGAGGAATGTCAGAAGCTTTTCTGCCATATTCAGACTGAGCTAACTGCTATGCCTCCCCCAGTAAATTTTGTTTGGATACAAAAGTTATGAATTAAGCTTTTATCTTACATTTTAGTGGTATGGTTCTAAAGTATACTAAACAACAAACCTTAGTACTCTACTTCAGAGAAGGAACAATCTCTATATGTCTCTAAAATTAGACTCTCAGACCCTGGATACTCTCTGCATGTTCTCTTAATTTTTCCTAATGATGCCCTCTACAGTCAAGCAGCACAAATCTAATTTCCTTCCACAGAATGAGTTTTAAAATACTCGGAGGTACTTCTAAAGTGCCTTATTTTCTCTTCTCCCCAGTATAGTTGAGGGGTTAGGGGTGGGGAACCTGTGACCTTGGAGTCACATGTGGCCTTCTAAGTCCTTGGGTGCAACCTTTTGAATGAGTCCAAGTTTAACAGAACAAATCTTTTTATTAAGGGGACCTGTTCTTTGAAGTTTGGGTTCAGTCAAAGGACCACAGTTGAGGACCTAGAGGGCCACATGTGGCCTCAAGGCAATAGTTCACCAGTCCTGACCCTCTGTCCTTCAAGCTTTGGCAAAATGGGTGGTGGTAGATTTTGCCTAAAATAAGTATGCTTGCTCTAGCAGTATTATTGATCCTGATCATGGAGGATTCTCTTTAGAGTATAATCTGCCTCTAAGTAAATTTAGAATTTCCCTCATAATAATTCAGAGTGTGTTCCAGAAACTACAAATATCAGTGAACAACCTTTAATAAGACATAAAAATTCTCAATATATGTTGGTATAGGTTTCCCAAAAGAGCAGATATTTCACGAGAAAAAAAGGGCAAGCCTGCCAGTATCTCTTTAGATGAGAAGCAGTCACTAGGAATGTTCCAGCAACTGCACAAAGAGATATCAAAGCTAACACTATGCTTTGCGATGAAGCATTGCCCTTTCTCCAAAGTGATATCCAATTATTAATGCTTTGCCCAGGAATAGTAACACCAGGGTTTGGGTGCCCATTGTAAGGGGTCTGAAGTACAAGGTGTATATTGGTTGGTAATTATAGCTCCTCTACATCATGACCAAAGAAAAGGTTATTAAGAGTGTTATAGTTATTAGGATGCCATTTCTCAGAATGCTAAATAAACACAGCTCTCATCTACAGAGCACTTTTTCTAGAAACCTGAGGATATATTTTGTGGGTTTTGAAAAATATGATAGGCACGTGTCAATATAATTAGGATTGCCCCCCTCCCCAAATGTTCAATTGGATTTAGCTGTTTTGTTTTGTTTCCACATGAGGCAGTTGGGGGTTAGGTGGCAGGGTCATCTAGGTATGACTCAGAGAGAAGAAGCCTGCCCCAGGATCCCAGGATGTTTGGAAGTATGTAAGGGGGAAGCCACCACCACTGCCTCCCAATGTGGGACCAGGAAGGGGAGAAATCATACCCTGAGATCTGAACAAGTATTATCTGTGCCTTCCAAATTTTTCTCCCTAGGACAAAAAGCCTATGGCTCTCTATAGCTATAAGTCTGCTGACAGTGTAATACTGGCCAAGTGGCCAAATTTAGACTAAAGGAGGCTAAGAACCACATCTTTTTCTGCATAGTCAGTAGGACAACATTTTCCAGTCAACTATTCTAATGCTACTGTATTTTCCCAAATAGAAAACAAAAACTAAAACATGTTTGGAAAACATTTAAGCCATAAATTAACCACTGAAAATTCAGCATGAAGAAAACTGACCTGAGGGACAAGCTGCAGCTGGCCTGGGGGGAAGCTTGCACCACCTTAACTGTCAAGAAAACTAATGTGATTGAAACAAACACTTCCACTGAATTTTTTTTCTGGAAAAACACAGCTCTGCCTTGGGCTGTTGAGATACTGACAAATGAAATATTGGTTTGCCTAAGCCTTGATTTTATTTTCCAAACACTTACAAGCCAGCCTGAAGTAACCGTAGTTGTGTCAGCCCACAGGGTCACCACTAATTCTTATGTCCTTGTGGGGATGATAAGGTTCCATCTGATGCTAGTGATGTTGTTTCCTACCTTGTTCAGTAATGACCCAATTAAGGGGCTCTCTGAAAATGAGCAGGCAGGATTAAGTTTGGAAAAGTTGCAGATATTACAGATAGACACCGAGACCATCTGGAAAATATGGCATGGGAGAGCTTAATCCCCTCATTTAAGGGCATGTAGTCATCTTCTGTCACAACATTTTGCAGTATGGGAACACTTCAAGTTGATCTGGTCTTTTGCATGTCCAGATGTTTTCAGAGACTAACGTCAATCTCAAAGCATTTCCTGGTTAACCTCTGCATAAAGTTTTCTGCAAATGCATATTGCTGTGCCAAGAGAAATTCAAGGACTTAGAATAATACTTAGCACTACTAATGCTTAGTGTGTTGCAAAGCACTTTATAATTCTCCCTTCATCTGAACCTCTCTTGAGAGGTCAGTAATTTTCTCATTATACTGCTACGGAAACAGGTCAGCTGTCTGTCCCAAAGTATCAGATGCCTAATCAATAAATGGAATTAAAACTAAAAACATTCTAAGTGAGGGAGCCAGGCTGAACCAGCAACACACGGGATTATAAAGACATGGTAAACTCTTAGAACTAACCAATGTGATGAAATCATTCCCATAATTACACGTGCTTAACGCAAAGAAGGAATGTTCCATCATATTCAATGCCAGATATTCTCTCCAGTTTTAGCATAATAAAAATGATAATGTATAGTACTTTAAACTTTATAAAGTAATCCACAATTAATGGAATCTCAAAAAATCACCTTGTGAGTTAGACACGATATGAAATAGGAATTTATTTTTACAAATAGAGAAACTGAGACTAAGAGTTAATAATAAATTTTTAATGGTTATGGACTTCAATACAAACAATAGTATTTGGGGTGGGGAGGGCAGTTCATTCTTCTACTGACCTGTATCACAACCCCCTAGAATTGAATTAATGATCTTTGAAAAGTTGTAGTGACTGAAAAGCTCATAACTTCATGTATAAATTCATATTACCTGGTAAAGGATCTCACTGAACCTAGCTAGTTCTTGGTTGGAAAATAATTCACTTTATCATTAGACCTGTACCAAGACCAATGTAAATATGAGGTTCTAGTATCTATAAATATCTCTTTAAGGGGTTGTGGAGGGGAAAGTGCCATGAATTTATAAAGGTTCCATGACTGTGTAGTGTAATGAATAGCCAAGGTCACTTGAACCCTGGACTTCAGACTCTAGACTCAGGGTTTGTTCCACTATACTCCCTCTAATTAAATCAGTTATATAAGTTATATGTGTCACCCCCTCTCCCTTGCATTCTTTTTGAAGAAGAAAAAATGTAAGTATTAAGGGAAAAAATTAGAATAACAGCAGGCTCTCAAAACACAGAAAATTTCACCTGCACTTCAAGTTAATACCCAGCTCATTCCCCTTCTCATGGAAGTGGGAATCAAAGTCTCTCTAGGTTTTAGGAAACAGCCAAGATCTGATACAAAATGCAATGATTTTCATGGTCCAAACTTGCTCCTTTAAGAAGAAAATGGAAAATTAATCATCTGGAGACTTTTTCTTGATTTTGATTCAGAATAGTTTGTCCAGAAGCATTTATTGAGTATCTACTGTATGTCAGATACTGTTCTAAGTTTGGGAAATATGAAAAAAGGCAAAAGACAAAATAAAACAAAGAAAAAGACAGCCCCTGTTCTCAAGGGGCTCACGATCTGATAGGGCATACATCATGCAAACAATTATGTACACCAAAAAGACAGGATCAATTTAAAATCAGCAGCAGAGGAAAATTCCTAGGTATTCTAAATATTCAGGAAAGGAATACTATGAAAATATTCACAGATGACTTCGAGAGACTAACTAGCCCAAATTCTTGGAGGTTTGTGTTTGCCACCTGGGATCACAACAAACAGTATTCTGCTTTTATTGCAATTCTAATTATTCATGACGATGAGTACTGACTTCATGTCACTACACATTTTTGACCTTTTCATCATAATAATATTGATACTTTCTTCAAATTTATTACTATCCTTTTTCTTTTTGGTCTTTACAACATTATAAATTTTTTGAGTTTTAATCTGTCAGGAATACAATCTAATCCTTTCTTCTGCACAATGTTTAGTGTCCCATGGGTATAATACTAATAGCTATTATTATTTTATATTATATAATAACATTATAATGGACACTATGATAAGCACTTAACAAATATCATATTTGATCCTCAGGACACCTTGCTCCCTAAAGGGTGCTGTTATTATCCACACTTTACAGAGGAGAAAACTGAGACAGACTGAGGTTAAATAACTTGCCCAAGGTCACACAGCTACAAAATGTCTTAGACTAGATTCTAACTAAAGTCTTTCTGACTCCAGGCCTAGTATTCTATCCACTGCAACACCTAACTTTCTCAAATTTAACAAACACAAATAAAAATATTTCAAGTGGCCACCATCAAATCTCCGCTCTGCAGGAGTCCCAGAAACATTGAAGAAAGAGGATCTGACTGTTAAATGAATTATCACTACTGTTTTCTCTGAAAAAGAGGAACAGGATTAAGTTACATACAAACAGAACTCTGTGTAGTACTTTATATAGTCAAGCAAATATCACTTGTTCTAAATCAAATCCATATTGATGAATTCATCATTCTTTTCAAAATAATTAGCACTCTTCCAGAAATGACCAAGAGTTTACTGGACTTACCAAGGGCTGAATCAGGGATGTGCTGGAGTCAGCTCCTACCAGGTCACAAGAGTTGATTTTTAAATTTTCAATGTAAGCATTTACATTTCTGAAATCATCAAACATGGGGCATCTAGGTAGGGCAGTGAATAGAGCACTAGCCCTGGAGTCAGGAGGACCTGAGTTCAAATTTGACCTCAAGCACTAAACACTTGCTAATTGTGTAACTTTGGGCAAGTCACTTAACCCCAATTGCCCTGATTTCCCCCCCTCCAAAACAAAAGGTAAAAAAAGAAGAAATCATCAAATAATACAAATCAGGACTAGATTTCTTATTTTGTTGATTGTCCAGACTTAAGGAAATGATGGAGAATATGTTAATAATGCAGATTAAACTTAAAAAGTGTGTCATGTGTACATTTTTTTTCAGAGAGCCAATTGTTAAATACTTACCAGGAGACTTCTACTTGAACTAAATTGGAGAGAGAAGGGTCTAAGACAGATAATATTGCACCTTACGTATCACTGAATGTTTCTTTGCACAGAAAAAATATATAGAATCGATGCTTCAAAAAAATTCTTGGTTGATTAGTATGTCAGAGGTTATTTCTTAGAAGCAATTACAAGAGAACCTTGATGTTAGAAGTTAGGGGAAAGTTCTTTTTTCTTCCCAGTGCTTCATGAGTTGGTATAGCATGGAAAAGAAAAATGTGAGATAAAATCTCCTTTGTTATTTCTCTATGTAATCAGGTCAAGATATCCTTTTTATATTCTGTACCCTGCCAGTCATTGACCTGGGCCCTAGATTGCCTTCCAGACTCAGACAGGGGTTCAGGAATGAACTACCTCAGCAGCAGCTTTTTAATTTAAATAGAGTTTCAGACTGAACTACATTCCAGCACCCTATAGATCCAATCAAGATGGATTGCTGAGTCACTCTTTTTCAAGGTTTAATCTCCAAACATTTGTCCAATCAATACATCCTTCTCACTGAGACCACAAGTCTACTAGGTATTCTCTGCCAATGTTCTTTGCCTGTCTTTTTCTTTCTTTTTTTTATCTTCCTTTCTTCCTTCCTTCTTTTCTTTCTTCCTTTTCTTTCTTCCCTCCTACCTTTCTTTCATTCATGGTTTGAGGAATTATTTGAAGACACAGGAATAGGTACAGCAATTCTGTTTCAGTTTCTTCATATCAAGAATGTTCTAGAAGTCCTGAGGAATATAGGTAATTCCATTTAATGGGTATTATTACTTATATTACCCACCTTTAAGTCACCATTCCCCTGGGCAAGAACAATCTTGGGATGTAGAGAAAGACAAGGGTAGTTCTGGACTGCTTTGCTGCTTACTCTCCAACTCTTTCATTTCCCATGATCTCAAATCCATCCTAAATCCCAACCCATAGTTGTCAGAAAAGGGAGAACAATTGAGGCTTTTATATATCTATTTCTATCATCTATATACATATAAATATATAGTACATATATGTATATATACAGACAAATATATAACAACATACATGTTACATATATCTATACACACATGAATATACATACATATGCACAAGCACAAAAGTATACAGATGACACATATGTGTGTATGTGTGTGTATACATATACATATATATGTATATATATATAAATATATATATATACAATTATGTGATATATTTATGTAGTTAGTTGTTTTTCAGACATGTCCAATTTTTCATGACCCCATTTGGGGTTTTCTTGGCAAGGATAATAGAGTGGGTGCCATTTCTTTCTCCAGCCCATTTTTTTAAATGCTTTACTAACTTCTGGTTTATTTTATTCATTACCACCAGATTTTCTGCTACAAATTTTCTCCCCATTTTTCCATTACCCACCTCCCCAAAATATCAGTCCCCTAGGATATCACCTCCTCTTATTTCCCAATTACATGTAAAATAGTATTAATAATATATATATATAAACCAAATGTTTAAAAAATGCATATATATGGATTTTTATATGTATATATGTATTTTTTTAAACATTTGGTTTTAAACTTTAAATTCCAAATTCATTCATTTCCTCCCTTGTCACCCACCCTTACTGGGAAGATAAGCAATTCAATATAGGTTGTACAATGTTGCTAATGCAAAACATTACCATAGTAGTTTTATTGTAGAAGACTGATTACATTTCCCTCCCTCCTATCCCATCTCCCACTTGTTCTATTCTCTGCTTTGGTACTGTCCCTTTTAAAAAGTGTGTGCTTCCAACTTCCCTCCCTCCCCAGCCTGTCTTCCATTCCATCATCCCCGCTCTCATCCCCTTCCCCCCTACTCTTCTGTGGGGTGAGATACCCTATTTTGAGCATATGTCATTCCCTTCCTGAGCCAAATTCAAAGATTATAAGGTTCACCCATTCCCTTATGCCTTCCTGTTCTTCCCCTCCATTGAATCCACTTTCCCTTGCCTCTTCTATATGAGATAGCTTGTCCCATTATGCCTCTCCCCATCTCCTTTCATTATATTCCACTCTCACTGCTTAATTTCACATTTTAAGTATCATCCTTTCCTATTAAATTGGCCCTGTGCACTCTGTCTATGTAAATTTATATATATATATACACATATATATGTATATATATATATATATATATATATATATATATTTCTATTCCCTTCAACTATTTTCATACTGAGAAAAGTTTCATCAGTTACAATTATTGTTTTTCCATATAAACATGCATGTGTGTGTGTGTGTGTGTGTGTGTGTGTAGGAATGTAAAGAGTTCAACTTTATAAGTTCCTTATGATTTCTTTTCCCTGTTTACCTTCTCATGCTTTTCTTGCTTCTTGTATGTGATTGTCAAACTTTCTATTCAACTCTGGTTTTTTCTTCAAGAATAATTGAAAGTCATCTATTCCACTGAATGACCATATTTTCCCATGAAACATGATACTCAGTTTTGCTGGGTAGGTGATTTTTGGTTTTAATCCCAGCTTTTTTGATCTCCAGAATATCATATTTCATGCCCTTTGATCCCTCAGTGTAGAAGCTGCCAGATCCTGTGCTATCCTGATTGTTTTCCACAATATTCAAATTGTTTCTTCCTGGCTGCTTGTAATATTCTCTCCTTGATCTGAGAATTCCAGAACATGGCTATAATATTACTAGGAGTTTTCTTTTTGGGATCATTTTCAGGAGGTGGTCTGTGGATTCTTTCAACCTCTATTTTGTCTTCTGGTTCTAAAACATCAGGGCAGTTTTCATTGAGAATTTCTTTAAGATGATTTCTAGGTTCTTTCTTTGATCATGGCTTTCAGGTAGTCCAATAATTTTTAAATTATCTCTCCTGGGGAGTAGAAACAGCTCATCCAAGCCTCTCGGCCCCGAGATTCCCCCCAACCTATGTAAAAAAGGACTCTGAACAACTTCTGGAGCCCCAGCACCCACAGAATGACACATAGAAGCTAACCTCCCACTGAGGGCAGCCCAGCAGCCCTGCAGGAAGGACCAGCGCAGCAGTCTGGGAGCTGGCAGCACACAGAGCGCAGAGCGCAGGAGCCGAGTTGAGCCGAGCCCAGGTCCGAGTGAGCCGAGGTTTTAGCCCCAGGGCGGCAGGGCCAGCAGCCAGCTGGAGGAACCCCAGAACACCAGGAGCTGTGGCGACTCCAGAATTATCAACATAGACATGCCTAGGACAAAGTAAGAGGTTAGTGTCCTATGGACTTTGGGACCTGTATTTGGGGAATGCGTCAGCTCCCTCCCCTGGGGGCTAGAAGCCACTGAGGAGACACGCCATTTTGTAGTTTTCAGAGGCAGCTCCAGCTCTTGGCCTGAAATTAATTGTAGGGAGATCCAGCGATCAGTCTTGGGGGGTAATCGCTCTTGCTTTAACCTCCCTGGATCTGGATTGTGATCTAGGGTGGAAGTTGTGGGTGGGTTTACAGCTTGCCAGAAACAGAAGTTGCCCCCCACACGTTCGGGACGAAAATTCCTCTAGCTGGCCTTAAAGCCATAGTGTGGCAACAAGCCCAAAAGTCAAGCAATTAAGTGGCAACATGCCAAGGCAAAGGAAACAGAAAAATGCAACCCTAGACTCCTATTTTGGGGGCATAGAGCAGGAAAAGGACTGTGAGGTCAGAAGTCCTGCTCCAAAAGCCCCAGGGGAAAACATGAGTGGGTTGCAGGCCATAGAGGAACTTAAGAAGGACGTTAAAAATCAAATAACAGAAGTGGAGGAAAAATTAGAAAGAGAAATGAGAAGGATGCAAGAAAAGTATGAAATGAGGGTCAACAGCCTGACTGAGGAAAACAACACCTTAAAAAATAGGCTAACTCAAATGGCAAAGGAGGCCCAAAAGGGCAATGAGGAGAAGAATGCCTTAAAAAGTCGAATATGCCAGATGGAAAAAGAATCTCAAAAGTTCACTGAGGAGATTCATTCCTTCAGAGTTACACTGGAGCAAATGGAAGCTAGTGACTTTATGAGAAATCAAGATGCTGTTAAGCAGATCCAAACAAACGAAAGATTAGAAGGCAATGTGAAATATCTCATGGGAAAAACCACTGACCTGGAAAATAGATCCAGGAGAGACAATTTAAAAATTATTGGACTACCTGAAAGCCATGATCAAGGAAAGAACCTAGAAATCACCCTTCAAGAAATTCTCAAGGAAAACTGCCCTGATGTTTTAGATCCAGAGGGCAAAATAGAGGTTGAAAGAATCCACCAATCACCTCCTGAAAAAGATCCCAAAAAGAAAACTCCCAGGAATATTATAGCCAGGTTCCAGAATCCCCAGATCAAGGAGAAAATACTACAAGCAGCCAGGAAGAAACAATTTCAATATTGTGGAAACACAATCAGAATATCCCAGGACCTGGCAGCTTCTACACTGAGGGATCGAAGGGCATGGAATATGATATTCCAGAGGGCAAAAGAACTGGGAATGAACCCAAGGGTCACCTACCCAGCAAAACTGAGTATTTTGTTTCAGGGGAAAATATGGTCATTCAGTGGAATAGAGGACTTTCAAGCATTCTTGAGGAAAAAACCAGAGTTGAATAGAAAATTTGACATCCAGACGCAAGAAGTAAGAGATGCCTGAGAAGGTAATCAGGGAAAAGAAATCAAAAGCAACTTATCAAAGTTGAACTATTTACAATCCTGTATGGAAAAGCAATAACTGTGACTGATGATATCTTTCTCACTATGAAAATAATGGAAGAAGGGGGTGTGGTCATATGAATACATATGTGAATGTGTGTGTATATGGTTACAGTTATATATGGATAGAGGGCATAGGTTGAATTTGTTGAGAAGGGAGAATACTGAAGGGATGAAATTATCAGGTGAGAGAGGAAAGTGGCAAGAGGAGATGGGGAGAGACAGGGTAGGGTAAACTATCCCATGTAGAAGAAGCAAGGGGAAGTGGTTGCAAAGGAGGGGGAGAATAAAGAAGGCTAAAAAGGCAAAAACACATTCACATTGAATTTGGTTCAGGGAGAAAATGACATACATACTAAATGGGATATCTCAACCTGCAGCAGAATCGGGGGAAGGGGGATGAGAGGAGGGATGATGGATGGGAGGGCATCCTTGCGGGGAGGGGAGGTTGGAAGTACCCACTATAGAAGAGGGACAGGATCATGTAGGGAATGGACCAGGTGGGGGGTGGGATGAGTGGGAGGGAATTATAAGCAGCCTTGTACAATATATCTACTATGATAATGTTTTGTATAGCTAGACATGTACAACATATACTGAATTACTTATCCCCCAAGAAGGAATGGGTGACAAGGGAGGAAGGAAATGGATCTGAAATTCGAGGTCGTAACATTAAATGTTTCAAATATATATAAATACTATTATTAATACTCTTTTGCTTGTAATTGGGAGATAAGATGTGCAGGCATTGGGACACAAAGATTCACCTTCCTCTAATGGAATAGTCGAAGGGGGTATGGGAGAAGGTATGGGAGAGAGCAGATTGGAGGAAACAATATATTGTGGGACTACTATTCTGGGAGGTTGGGTAGGGGAATAATGGGGGGAAAATGATTGTAACTCAAAATCTGGCGGAAAAGAATGATGTAAAACAGAAGTTAATAAAGCATTTGTTTAAAAAAAAATTGGAAATTGAGGAGATGCCCATCAGTTAGGGCATGGCTGAACAAGTTGTGGTATATGAATGTAATGGAATACTATTGTGCTATAAAAATAATGAGCAGCTGGATTTCAGAAAAAACCTGGGAACACTTTACATGGACTGGTACAAAGCAAAGTGAGCAGAACCAGGAGAACATTGTGCATAGCAGCAGCAACACTGTGTGATGATCAACTATGATTAACTTAGCTCTTCTTAGCAATAAAATGATCCAAGACAAAAAAAAAATCTCTCCTGGATCTATTTTCCAGGTCAGTGGTTTCTCCCATGAGTTATTTCACATTGCCTTCCATTCTTTCATTTGTATGGATCTATTTAACAGCATCTTGATTTCTCATAAAGTCACTAGTTTCCCTTTGCTCCAATCTAAATCTGAGGGAATGATTCTCCTCAGTGAGCTTTTGAGATTCTTTATCCAACTGGCAAATTAGGCTTTTTAAAGCATTCCTCTCCTTATTGGCTTTTTGAGCCTCTTTTGCCATTTGAGTTAGTCTATTTTTTAAGGTGTTATTTTCCTCAGTCAGGCTGTTGACTCTCATTTCATAATTTTCCTGCATCCTTCTCATTTCTCTTCCCAATTTTTCCTCTACTTCTCTTATCTGCTTCTCAAAGGCCTCTATGGCCTGGAACCAGCTCATATTTTCCTTTGAAGCTTTTGGTGTAGGAGTTCTTATCTCACTGTCTTCCTCCTGTTCCATGCTTTGACCCTTTATGTCCTCAAAACTGGAGTCTAATGTTGGATTCTTCTGTTTGTTTTGCTTCCTTTGCCTGGTCACATTGCCACTCAATTACTTGACTTTTGGGCTTTTTGCCACAGTAGGACTCTGCCACCAGACTGGGGAGCTTCTATTCCAAACACTGGAGTTTTTTCAGCTGCCAGGGGTATTAGTTGGTTGCCCTCTCCAAAGCCCCCACATGCTTCAGCAAGCTGGTCACACACTCCAGGACCTCTACCCTAGACCACAATCCAAATGCAAGGAGGTTAAAGAAAGAGTGATTACCCCTTAGACTGGTGGCCTGGCCCCCCCACAGTCTGAAGGCCAGGAACTAAAGCTGCAATGTGGCACTGGCTGCACAGAATCTGCTCAGTGGCTTCTCGAACTGGAGACAAAAGCCAATACTCTCCCAACTACTGGTCCCAAAGTCCACAGTGCATTGATCTCTCACTTTGTCCTTGGCATCTATGTGTTGATAATTCTGGAAAGGGCCAAAGCTGCTGGTGTTCTGAAGTACCTCCAGCTGGTGTTTGGTCAGGCCCACCCTGGGGCTAAAACCTCTGGCTCCTGCAGACCTGGGCTTGGCTCCCAGAGTGCTGTCCTGGCCACTCCCTGCCAGGCTACCAGGCTATCCTCAGAGGGAGGTTAGCTTCTTTGTATAATTTTGTGGTTTCTGTAGCTCCACAACTTCTGTAACTCCAAACTTCTGTTTGTTCAGAGTCCCCTTTTACACAAATTGGGGAAGGTGGAAGCTGGAGCCACACAGAAGTCCTGTTTCTAATCTGCCATCCTGACTCTGCCCCTTCTCCAGCCCATTCTATAGGTGATAATCTTAGTCAAACAGGGTTAAATTTCACTTAACCCTAAGGTCATACAGCTAGATGCTGGATTAGAACTCACAAAGAAGAATTGTCCTGACTCCAAAGTCATCACTGGATCTCCTGCACCACCTAGTTGTATAGGTAGTAGGTATGTGTGTGTGTGTGTGTGTGTGTGTGTGTGTGTGTGTGTGTGTGTGTGTATGAGAGAGAGAGAGAGAGAAACAGAGAGACAGAGAGGGAGAGACAGAGTCAGAGACAGAGACTGAGGCAGAGGCAGAGATAGAGACAGAGACACAGAGAAAAACAATATAATGTTAGACCTGAAGGCACGAAGATATTAGTCAAATCTGCCTCTGTCCTTCATGGAAAGTTGCAGGATTCATAGAATTGTAGATTTAGAGCTAGGAGGAATTTTAGGGACCATCTAGTCCGAACTATAATTTTGTACGTGAAGAAACTGAAACCTAGAGGTGTTGAGTGACTAACCCAAAATAACACAGGTAGTCACTCAAAGGAAAGATTGAAACCCTACACAATGTCTACTAGACAAATGAAGAAAGAAACAGGAGCAAAATTTCTTCATTTTTAAATATCTACTAAGTTCTTCCTACTCAGTGACCAATCAGTCCCTGCATCATGGACATAGAGCTTAAGTTCTTCAGTCTGCCAGAAGCAGCCAAGGAGTTTATTTTCTCCAAAAGCATCCAATTACTAAGCTAGCACTCATATTTTCAGAAGTAGGCAGTGAAACTTTCTACATTTTGTGTTACATTAAGGAAAAGGAAAGGGATATATGCAGTTATCCTGGAGGTCAATAACCAACCAGAATTACTTCTCCAAATACCTGATGGGTCACTTTCCAGTGCACCATCAGTCCAGGTGCATTTAAAGAGGATTGAATGAAGTGGGAGGTATAATTTGAGCACACCTGATAAGTCATCACTCTCCTTTCTCACTACTAGCTATAGTAAATAGATTGGACCAAAAAGTGAAGATCATTTTCTGAAAAAAAAATTACCCTTGGAATGAATGCTAACTTAGAAGAGTC
Organism: Gymnobelideus leadbeateri; assembly: GCA_011680675.1. NCBI lineage: Eukaryota > Metazoa > Chordata > Mammalia > Diprotodontia > Petauridae > Gymnobelideus > Gymnobelideus leadbeateri. Next base: position 122,495 of record WOXC01007699.1, on the reverse strand, counting down.
TTTTAGCACACCCTATTCAAATACTTGCTTAAATTGGCTAGTAAGCCTTGAAATTATTTGGTGTAGAACAAATGTGGATGCAAAATTAGGCTCCAAATAGGGAGAATGGGCTTAAGGTGATAAGATACCTGAAACCGCTAAAGGCAAGCCTGGAGGAGAGCACCAAAGGCAAACTTTGTTGAATTTGTTCAATTCTGTCCCAGAGGGTATGGGAAAGAGGCAAAAGAAATTTTTTTCAATCGAATTTAGCAAACTAAATAACTCAGCAAATGTATTTGTTGCAGGAGATGGGTGTAGTAGAATTCCCACTCTGTCCTGGCTAACTCCCCTACCCTTGGGGAGAGAGCTAGTGATAGTGGGAGAAGGAAAGACAGTGGGGCAAAATGGACATAAGAACCAGCTTGGAATCAAGAAGGCCTGGTTTCAAGTCCTGATTCTGACTTTTTTTTTTTTTTAAGCAATTGGGGTTAAGTAACTTGCTCAAGGTTACACGTCTAGTCATTATTTATGTGTGGGTGCTCATTTTCTGAGGCTGGATTTGATCTCGGGTCATCCCAACTCCGAGGCCGGCGCTCTTACTCACTGTGCCACCTAGCCGCCCCTTTTAGGGCAATTGGGGTTAAGTAACTTGCCCAAGGTCACAAGGCTAGGTTTTTGTTTGTGTGGGTTAAGTGTCTGAGGCCGGATCCGAACTCAGGTCCTTCTGACTCCAGGGCGAGCGCTCTACTCACTGTGCCACCTAGCCGCTCCCTGATTCTGACTTCTGATAGGGATGTGATTAACTAATCAGTGTTCCAGGACACCCTCTAAGACTTTACAAGTTACACATGAGTTGCTGATCAGTGGGGCAGATAGTTTTCATACCATGAGTTCTCTACACCAATAAAACCCCAGCTCTGTGTGAAAAGCAACATTATTCAAGGAATTATGCTGAGTACTGAGGATATTAAACTTGAAGATCACCCAAAGGAAAATGGAAAGATATGTGCTGGGCAAAAGTAAATGTGTACCAGAACAGCAGTATAAATGATGTCTTCAGAGACACAAATGACCAGAAAAGAATATGGATTGTCCATGAGCCAAGAAAAAGGGATAGCTGATAGCCCAGAAACTCCATTTATATCCATGAAATATCCAAAGAACTAAAGTGAACCCCCTGTGAGAAATTAAGGAAAGGCATAAATAATAGTCACATAGGATGAGAGGGCATAGAGGAATAAAATATCTGCAGTGCCCATAGGTGAGATCTCAGGTCTGTCAAAATGCCACAATAGTTCTGTCTTCAACCAGCTTACAGGCTAATGGGTGAATATGAGTTTCATAGATAGATAGATAGATAGATAGATAGATAGATAGATAGATAGATAGATATAGATAGATATAGATATAGATAGATATATGTATGTATGTATATGTATAGGTAAAAATGAGAAAAAGCAGGATGTAATAGGAACAAGGAGAGATCTCCAAATGGTGTTCTAGGAAAATTTGAGGAAGAAGAGAACACTTTCATGTAGGGATGGGAAGGGGAAAGGAAATCGAGAATGCTTCTCACAGGGGAGATGGAACCTGATATATGTCTCAAAGGAAAAAGTGAATTTCAGTAGACAAGGATAGGAAGAAGTGAATTACAGACATGAGTGACAGTCTGCATGAATTCATGAGACAGGAGTCAGTAGAATATACTCAGAGAACAACCAGTGGCTCAGTTTGCCTAGAACATAAATGAATGAAATAGTGTAACATGAAATGAAGTTTAAAAGGTGATGGACACTAAGGGGTAGCTGCACGCCCAAGTCAAGATGAGCTTACAGCTGTCAATAATCATTTATTATTCTTGAAGTTAAACAGGATCAAATAATATCTTCCCTGATGCCAGTAATCAGCAGATTAGGCATGGTTAAAAATTCAGTTTCTTAGTGTTTTCGAGAGAGGGTGTTAAAATATAAAGAGAACAAATCATGTAGAAAGTCAGTGTTGTAATAGGAGTGATTGGGCTGATACATATGGTAGTAGGGAGTGTTAGAGAATTCGAGGTGTTGTGAATAAAATGGTTTCAGTTCTGGATGCTCTGGTTGATGTTTTATTATTATTGTTAATTTTTATTATTTTGGAGCAACCAATGTTTGAGTGCAGATCCTTCACATGTGTGTGGCTGATTCAGAGGGTTAGATTTACTTCTTTTTTTAATATTTTTTTAATATTTTAATTTTTTATTTTTAAAATTAATTTATTAGTTTAGTTTCAGATAACAAGATTGAATTCCATAGTTCCTTGATTTTCAAATTTCCTTTACTTCCCTCCCCCCACCCCCCACGACAGCATATAGTCCAGTATAGGATCTGCAAATACATTCATATTAGACATTAGTCCAATTACAAAGGCGTATTGTACTAGGTGTGATGGAAAATGATAAAGAAGAAATAAAACCAAACAATGAAAAGAAAAAGATCAATTAGTTTGCTTCCATCAGGATTCAAGCTCAGTTCTTTCTAGTTATATCTCTGGATGTCGCATTTCTCTCTTTCATGAGTCTTTCAGGATTGACATATCACTGCATTGCTGAAAAGAGTCCAGCCTGTCATAGTTTGTCATCAGACATATGATGTATCTGTGATTGTATACAAATTTCTTCTGATTCTACTCTTCTTGCTCAGCATCAGTTTGTACAAGCCTCTCCAGGTAAATATGAAATCTGTCTCCTCGTCGTTTCTTATAGCACAATAATATTCCATTACATTCATATACCACAACTTGTTTAGCCATTCAGGGAAGTTTAAGTTGTTGGTTGTTATCCTTCCTTCTTGAAAAGGGTCAAAATAACACCACTATATTGAGTAAAGGTAAAGTGTGTCCAACTCTGGCTGATCAGGACAAGAGAAGCTCAGAAAGCTGTACCACACGATTGGCACAAATAGTCCATGTGAACATTTGCAGTGGAGATGTCTCTAAATTTGCACTGTTTCTTTTGAGCTACTGCAATTCTGCTTTCCTCAAGAAGCACAGCACCTTCTTTGATGTGGGCACACTATGCTGGGAGGTTCTTTGTCAGTGTCTGCCATGACACACAATACATTTCAAAGTTCTTCAGAGAGACCTTGAGACTCAGATGGCTGTATTTAATGCTAGGAGTTTTGGTTGTAGGACTTTAGAAATCGTGAGGATTGGGGTAGCATGTATCTAGGCACCTGATTAGTGTTCAAACATAAGTGGCAAGGAAAAAAAGAATAGGAATTAGCAACAGAATGGGTGAGAGCAATAGTGAGGGAAGAGAAGTATTGTTGAGTGATGTCCATCTCTTCGTGACCTCGTTTTGGGTTTTCTTGGCAAAGATATCAAAACCATTTGTGATTTCCTTTATAGATGAGGAAACTGAGGCAAACAGGCTTAAGTGACTTGCCCAGGGTCACACAGTAAGTGTCTGAGGCTAGATTAGAACTCAGGAAGATTCCTATTACTGAGTTCAGGCCCAGAACTCTATCAACTGTACCACCTTGCTTTCCCAAGGGAAGAGAGAAAGAAACAAAGGTCAAAAATGACTCTGAGGTTTTGAATCAGGTTTATTAGGAGTATTGTGGTTCTACTTCCAGAAATAGGAAAGTTTTTTATTCCTCTTTATGTTTTAGAGGGCATCTATGTAATTGTCTCTTGAGTGCAAATGAAAGACTGCGTATAGTGAAGAGACTTGAGATCAAAGTCAACATGATATAATTTATAGTGCACTGGACTTAGATTCAGGAAGACTCAGATTTTCATTAGATATGTGGCTCTGGGCAAAGCTTTTTGCCCCTTTAAGCCTCAGTTTGCTCTTCTATAAATTGATGATGATGATGATGATTGATGATGATGATGAACACCTACTTCACCAGATTTTGCAAGGATCAAATAAAATGATGCATGTAAAATGCTTTGTAAACCCCAAATTTCTCTGTAAACCATGCCCTTTATCATCATCATTTGTCATTATTTAGTGAAGAATTTAGATTTGATGACCTCTCAGGTACCTTGCAGATGTAAATCTAGGATCCTATGAAGCATATAAATACAGAGCTTTACTTTATTAGTAGAGATAATGTAATTTGTCTTCACATTCACATATGAATATTTTTCAAAGTCAAAGCCCTGGACCAGGGCAGGGGTATGTGTGTAGATGAATAGATAGATGATAGATAGATAGATAGATAGATAGATAGATAGATAGATAGATAAACAGACAAATGAATTGATGGATGGGTGAGTTTCATTAAGTGCTTACAATGTGCCAAGCACTGTGATAGGAACTGAGGACACAAAAAACAATAAAATGAGATATTCCTCACTCTCAAGGATCTTACATCATATTAAGAGAAGGTGAAACATAACAGAGACTTAGGATAGGAGAGTGGAAAGGAGAAGAAAGGCAAGATTTCTGGTAAGGAGGTAGAGCAATTGAGAGTGAGTTGAGTTGGGTATTAAATGAGCATGTCTTCATGAAATCTAAATTGGAACTTATATACAACATATATACTGTTGTGACTATAATATTTTGTAGATTGGACAGTGTGTTTGTAATTTCATCGCTATGTTGAACAAAAAATGTCACCAAAAGAGCTTCCTGAAAATTAGTCTAACATACTATTTTCTGACCAGTGTCTCATAGCACTTGAATAGGTTGACATTTCTTTTTGCCAGTTTTTGATTAATGGTCAGTGGGTGGAGAGCAGAGAGTGGGTATAAATTATGATAAACAGGTTGACCAGAATTTTGTGTACAGTAATTCTATTTGAGTATAGGTTTTTGATAGATGTATGGCTGGGTTATCAGCCTGGATATGTGCCCCTGAAAGTTTCCAGTATGAGAAACACTGAAATACTGGTAGCTATATGTATATAAATACAATTGTTCACTATTAATATACAGAACTCATTAATATACAGAATTGTATCTAAAATTATACTTGCACTGGTATTTGAGAAGATATTACATAGAAGAGTCAAAATATTTTTGTAAGAATTTTAAATGTGGAAAAACAGCAATGAAGAAATAGAAACTGTTAGAATTGGAAGGAATGTCAGAGAATCTCTAGTCTGATCCTTTAATTTTACATCTGAATAAACTGAAACTCAAAGAAGTTGTGCGTTGGTCAAAACTACGGAATTCTTTAGTGATAGAGCTGGTCCTAGAGCCCCAAGACCCACCCCCATTCTTTCTATTACACAATGCTGTCTCCCCTCCACTCTTCTTTTGGTTCCAATAGCAAACTCTATATTGTCTCGGTAATGGGGAGAGGGAATGTCATAGGAGAAGTATAATCTGTACGTTTTCCATAAACCTTTTTTCTGGAATTTTAATAAATATTCATTAAATGTTTCCAGAGTTTTAATAAGTCATTTTAATTTTAAAAGGACTGGTTTAGATGTCACCATATTTTCTCTAGAGATACTACCAATGAGCAGTGAAAAAGCCAAAAGAAAGACTAATAAAAAAGAACAGAGTAACTAATACCTAGAAAATTCATGAGTAATCAAATAATTCAGAAAGACTATCTGTACATCGTATCATTCAACACAGAGAATTTAATTTCCAATGAACTCGGTTGTCTAAATCTTATGGAATATATTGACATATAGCAAGCACTTAATGAATACTTGTTGAATTGAATTAAATTCAGTTCCAGCAACTAAAATAGAAGGAAAATAATATGACAACAATCAGGAACAATGATATTTTGAAGGGCGGTGTGAAGAGGCACACACACCTTTTTACTGGAGCTGTGAGTTGGTCCAAATGCTTTGTATACAAATTTAAAAGTATGCAAGAAATGTGAAGAAATTTTCACCCTTTGACCAAGAGATGTCACTATTAGGGATATGCTTCAGAGAAGCCAAAGGTAGAAATAAAGTATCACTACATAGCAAAATAAGCATAGAAGCATTCTGTGGTGGCAAAGAAGTGGAAACACAGTGGGTGCTCATCAATTAGAGAATAGCTTAAAAAACCTGTCATTAATGTGTAATAAATTTAGGTGTAGATACTGGATAAGGGATCATCACTCTTGTGCAAATGGTTACTCACAGGTATATTTGAGAATACATAAGAAAAGATGTATGGAGTAGGAAAGGTGGTTGTCATGTTAGCACTAGGAAAGCATCCAAAAAGATGATACATAGATTAATTCAGTAATAGAGTCCCTTGTTCCCACATCCCAGCACATATCTGCCTCCAGGAGTTTATCTTCAATACTCTAGGATCTCAATTTTGATTATTAATATTTCCTCTCTTCATGATTTCTCCTGTAAGTCAACTTAAGCTGGCTTGGGGGTACAATCACAAAATGTTTCCAAAATGCTTGTGATCCCCCAGAGTGAAATGTCCACCTCTATCATCTCCCCACACCTAGTGCTGAAGTGGCATATGTATCTTGCTTTCTATCCAGACTCACACGTGCTCCCAAACTGATCTATATTACAAAAATTAACTGTGGAACAAATAGCAGTGCCTGCTAGTTTTCTGCATATAAAAGGAAATAAATGATAGCAATGGAAGAATATAGAGCAAAAGAGAAGAGGTGCAATGCCAGGCACTTTTAGTTGCAAAAGAAATCATGTTTTCTTTCTTTGTAGCTTCTCCCACAAATCAAAGTAAAAGTCTCATAGCAATAATGGGAGTTTTGTTTTGTTTTATTTTATCCTTTGCCTCTCAGAATCAGGGGGGAAAGAAATCACCTCTGAAGTGTTGGATTTTCTCTCCAACCATGAACTTCACCTAAGGAAGAGCAACCACAATCAAAACAACAACACACATTCAATCAATCAATAATAGCAACAAAAAAAGCAGCAAGAACTGACCTCAGCCTCATTTTAGAGGGGAAAAAGCACATCCAGGGACCCTACCCAATTCTCAACTCTGCAGGATCCACATGGCCCCAATTTGGAGGACAAGCTACCTTAAATTAATTGGCAAAAACAACTCTCACCTCCCTCTGGTAGCTTTCTTCCAGAAATCTTCACAAAGCTTCCCCAGCGGTCCCAAATCCAAAATTTTACTAAAGGTGGAGTTTGGGATTCTGTCTCTCATTTCCATGGTGAAACAGGGTTACAGATGTAAGAAAATTACTAGTATGAGAAATTGAGAGAAACGTGAGATTTGAACACTTTGAGAGTAAAATAAGCAGGATCAAAGGAACACCAGGAAAGTAACAAGTGAAGATAGTTTGCTATCCACTACATAATCAGACTGCAAAGACTACATAATACTAGCTTAGTTGAAGATTATAGATAAGTAGAGTGAGCATACTCCAGCTTTGACTTAGAGTCTAACAATGGTGACTTGGTCTTCCTTCCCAATCTCAAATCTATAGTTATGCTCTCTTGTGTTCTTGAAACCCTTAGCCTTTTACTGATCATAGCTTTCAAAACATCAACAAGGATTTGTCATCAACTTTCTCCACTCCTACCCCCATGCTGGTGAGCAGAGTTAGAAGGCGCATAACTGAGCTGGTTAAGTCTACTACAAATCGATGTTATATAAACCCAGCTAGGCTCCTTCAGAAAGGCATTTTTAGTCCTCCCTAGTGGATTCTCTATCCTACATCCCAGAGGAAATATTCCAACATTCTTCTCTCTTTTCAAAACTCCCTCATCATTTCAGCTGAAAACTGCGTTATATTTTACTGAGAAACTATCTGCCTTTAAGCTGTTATTCTATACTTTTCCTTTTCACAATCTAATTCCTAGAAAAGTTTTCTACCCCTATTGCCTATTTTCCTCCTCCTCTCATTCAGTCCTCAATCCTTTGCAATTTGACTTCAATGTAAATTGCTCTCTTCAAATCAAAGATTGATCTCTTAATTGATAAATACAATGGCTTTTGAGTGCTGGGTTTGAAGTAAGGAACACCTGGGTCTAAAACCGCCCTCAAACTTACCAGCTGTATCACCTTTGATAGATCACAATCCCCTTGGCATTCCATTTCATCACTTATAGAATGAAAACATTTGCTATGATGACCTCTATGGTCCTTTTCAGCTCTAAATCTACAATCCAAATCTTTTTTCTTAATCTTTATGCATTATTTGACACTATTGACCTCTATGTCCTCCTGAGTAGTTTCTCTTGTCTTTTCTTTTATTTGTAATTTATTTATTTATTTTTAGTGTACAACATCCAGTTTTACAAGCTTTTAAGTTGTAAATTTTCTCCCCCTTCTTCCCCTCACCAAGATGGCATGCAATCTGATATAGGCTCTACTTATGCATTCACATTAAACATATTTAACATTAGAAATGTTGTAAAGAAAAATTATAATCAGTGAAATGAACCACAAGAAAGAAGATGCAAAACAAAAGAGAAAGAGAGAGAGAGGGAGGGAGAGAGAGAGAGAGAGAGAGAGAGAGAGAGAGAGAGAGAGAGAGAGAGAGAGAGAGAGAGAGAGAGAGAGAGGAAGAGAGGGAGAGAGAGAGAGAGCAAATAGTATGATTCAATCTGCATTCAGACTCCATAATTCCCTCCCTGGATGTGAATGGCATTTTCCATCATGAGCCTTTTAAAGTTGTTTTAGAACCTTGCATTGTTGAGAAGAGTCAAGTCCATCAAAGTTAGTCATCACACATTGTGGCTATTACTGTGTACAATGTTCTCCTGGTTCTGCTCCCCTCACTCAGCATCAGTTCATATAAGTCTTTCCAAATTTTCCTGAAGTCTGCCTCCTCATCATTTCTTATGGCACAATAGTATTCCAATACATTCATATACCATAACTTGTTCAGTCATTCCCCAAAATTTGAGCATCCCCTCAATTTCTAGTTCTTGGCTAGCACAAAAGAACAGCAATAAATATTTTGTGCACATGCATCCTTTCCCCATTTCTATGATCTCTTTGGGACACATCCCTAGAAGTGGTGTTGCTAGATCAAAGGGTATGCACATTTTTTATAACCCTTTGGGCATAGCTCCAAATTGCTCTCCAGAATGGTTGGATAAGTTCAAAACTCCACCAACCAAGTATTACTGTTCCAATTTTCCCACATCTTCTCTAGCATTTATAATTTCTCTGTTTTGTCATGTTAGCCAATCTAATAGGTGTGATATGGTACCTAAGAGTTGTTTTTATTTGCATTTCTCTAATCAATAGTGATTTAGAGCATTTCATATGACTACAGATAGTTTTAATTTATTCCTCTGAAAACTACCAATTCATATCCTTTGACCATTTATAAAAATGGGAATCACTCATATTCTTATAAATTTTACTCAGTTTTCTTTTTATTTTAAAAATGAGACCTTTATCAGAGATACTGGTTATAAAAGTTCTTTACCAATTTTCTGCTTCCCTCCTAATCTTGCTTACATTGACTTTGTGTAAAATCTTTTCAATTTAGTATAATCAAAATTATCCATTTTGCACTTCATGATGTTCTCTACCTCTTGCTTGGTTATAAATTCCTCCATTCTTCATAAATCTGACAGGTAAACTATTCCTTGTTCTCCTAATTTGCCTATAATATCAACCTTTATATCTAAATTGTGTACCCCTTTGAACTTTATTTTGGTATATGGTATTAAATGCCTAGTTACAGTTTTCCAATTTTCCCAGCACTTTGTGTCAAATATTGAGTTCTTATCCCAAAAGCTGAAGTCTTTGGGTTTATTAAATAGCAGATTATGATTTTCTTTGACTACTGTGTCTTCTGTACCTAACCTATCCCATTTACTCACCACTCTATTTCTTAGCCAGTACCAAGTAGTTTTGATGATTGAAGCATTATAATACAGTTTGAGATCTGGTATGGCTAGGCCACCTTCCCTAGCATTTCTTTTCATTACTTCCCCTGAAATTCTGCATCTTTTGTTCTTTGAGATTACTTTTGTTATTATTTCTTTCTAGCTCTATAAAATAATTTTGGTAGTTTGATTAGTATGGCACTGAATAAGTAAATTAATTTAGGTAGAATTTTCATTTTTATTATATTACCTCAGCCTACCCATGAGCAACTGATATTTTCCCCAATTATTTAGATATGACTTTGTGTGAAAGTATTTTGTAATTGCGCTCATATAGTTTGGGAGGTAGATTTGATTTTCTATGTTGTATTATTTTTAATGTCTGCAGTAACTTTACATAGATTTTCTCTTTCTACCTCTTGCTGTTGGGTTTTGTTAGTAATATATAAAAATGCTAATTATTTATGTGGATTTATTTTATATCCTGCAACTTGGCTAAAGTTGCTTATTGTCTCAAGTAGTTTTTTACTTGATTCTCTAGGATCCTCTGAGTATATCATCACATCATCTGCAAAGAGGGATAGCTTACTTTCTTCTTTGGATATTCTAAGTCTTTCAATTTCTTTTTCCTCTCTTATTGCTAAAGCTAATGTTTCTAGTACCATATTGAATAACACGGCAGATAATGGATTTCCTTATTTCACACACAACCCATCTTAGTGGAAATGCTTCTAGCTTGTCCCCAATATATATAATGCTTGCTGAAGGTTTTAGTAGATGCTACTTATCATTTTAAGGAAGGTTCCATTTATTCCTATGCTCTCTAGAGTTTTTAATAGGAATGGGTGTTGTATTTTGTCAATCTGTCAATACATTTTCTACATTATTAAGATAATCATATCATTTCTGTTAGTTTTCTTGTTGATATGGTTAATTATTCTGATAGTTTTCCTAATATTGAACCAGCCCTGCATTTCTTGTATGAATCCTACCTGATCATAGTGTATTATCCTGGTGATAAGTTACTGTAATCATTTTGCTAACATTTTATTTGAAATTTTTGCATCTATATTCATTAAGGAAATTGGTCTATAATTTTATTTCTCTGTTTTTACTCTTCCCAGTTTAGGTATCAGTACAATATTTGTATCATAAAAAGAATTTAGTAGGGCTCCTTCTTCATCTACTTTTCCAAAGAGTCTATGAAGTATTGGAATTAATTGTTCTTTAAATGTTTGATAGAATTGACTTGTAAATCCATCTGGCCCTGGAGATTTTTTCCTGGTGAGTTCATTGATGGCTTGCTCAATTTCTTTTTCTGAGATTTACTTGCTATTTTGTTAATGTGGGAAATTTATATTTTTGTAAATTTTCATCCATTTCACTAAGATTGTCAAATTATTGGCATACAATTGGGCAAAATAGCTCTTAATTATTGTTTAAATTTCCTCTTCATTGATGGTGAATTCACCCTTTTCATTTTTGATGCTGGTAATTTGGTTTTCTTTCTTTTTTAAATCAAATTAACCAATTATCTATTTTATTGGGGGGGGTGTCATAAAACCAGCTCTTAGTTTTATTTATGAGTTCAATAGTTTCCTTAATTTCAATTTTATTAATTTATCCTTTGGTTTTAAATATTATTTGATATTTAATTAGAGATTTTTAGTTTGCTCCTTTTCTAGCTTTTTTAGTTGCATACCCAATTCATTGTTCTTATCTTTCTCTATTTTATTCATGTAAGCATTCAGAGATATAAAACTTCCCCCAACAACTGCTTTTGCTGCATCCCATAAGTTATGATATGTTGTCTAATTATTTTCATTCTCTTCTATGAGGTTATTGTTTCTATGATTTGTTATTTGAACCATTCATTCTTTAGAATTAGTTTCCAATTAATGTTTAGTCTGTCTTTCTGTGGCCTTTTATTACATGTAAGTTTTATTGCATCATGATCTGAAAAGGATGCATTTAATATTTCTGTCTTTCTGCATTAGATCATGAGGTTTTTATATCCCTAGGAGATGGTCAAATTTTTGTGTAGGTGACATGTGCTGTTAAGAAAAAGGTATATTCCTTTCTATCCCCATTCAATTTTATCCAGAAATCTACCATATCTAACTTTTCTAAAATTATGTTCACTCCTTCTTTCTTTTATAATTTTGAGGTTAGACTTATCTAGTTCAGAGAGGGGGAGTTTGAGGCCGCCCACTAGTATAGTTTTACTGTCTATTTCTTCCTATATTTTCCTTAACTTCTCCTCCAGGAAACTGGATGCAATAACACTTAGTACATATATGTTTAGTAATGATATAACTTCATTTTCCATGGTACCTGTTAGCAGGATTTAGTTTCCTTCCTCATCTCTTTTTAAATAGATCTATTTTTGTTTGTGCTTCTCTTGAGATTAGGATTGCAACCCCTGTTGTTGCTATTGTTTTTTTTTTTTAACTTCGGCATGTTCTAATCTAGCCTTTTACCTTTACCCTGGGTGTATCTCCCGGATTCAAAAGTATTTCTTATAAACAACATATTGTAGGATTATGGTTTTTAATCCATTCTAATATCCACTTCAGTTTTATGGGAAAGTTCATTCCCTTCACATTTACAGTTATGATTGCTGTGTCTTTCTCTTCATACTAGTCCCTCCCCCATTTATACTTTTATTTCTCCCATCTACCTTTCTCTGCTCAAAAAATTTTGCCTTTGACCACCACCTCGCTCAGTCTTCCCTCCCTTCTTTCAGCCCTTTCCTTTAAATTCTTTCCATTTTCCCTCACTGCTTCTTCCTTCCCTTTTCCCTTTCCCCTCCTACTGACTGTAGGGTCAATTAGATTTCTATACCTAACTGAGTATGTCATTCCCTCCCTGAATCAAATCCAATAAGAGTAAAGTATAAACAATGCCTTCTTTCCCTCTACTGTAATACATTTTGGTGCCTCTTCAGGTGATGTAATTTTCCCTTTTCTGCCTCCCCCTCTCCTCTTCTCCCATTATAATCCCTTTTACACTCCTTAATTAATTTTTTTTTATTGTCACATCAGTTAATTTATACCCACAATGTCACTTTTAAATGTCATAATAAAGATACAATTCTCAAGATTTATAAGTATCATCTTCCCATATAGGGATGTAAACAGTTTGCCCTTATTGAATAATATGTTTTCTTTTACTTTGTTTCCTTTCCTGTTTACCTTTTCACACGTGTCTTGAGTCTTTTATTTGAAGATCAAATTTTCCACTGAGCTCTGGACTTTTCATGAGGAAGGTCTGGAAGTCCCCTATTTCACTGAATGTCTATTTCTTCCCTTGGAACATTATGCCCAGTTTTGCTGGGTAGTTGATCCTTGGTTGTAATTGAAACTCTATTGCCTTACAAAATATCATATCCCAAGCACTCTGATCTTTTAATATAGAAGCTACAAGGTCCTGTGTGATCCTGACTTTAGATCCATGATATTTGAATTGTTTCTTTCTGGCAGCTTGTAGTATTTTCTTCTTGATCTGATAATTCTGGAATTTGGCTATAATATTCCTTGGCATTTTCATTTTGGTATCTCTTTTTGGTGGATTTTTCTGATGACATTTACCCTTTGGTTCTAGGACCTCAGAGCAGTTTTCCTTGATGACTTCTTGGAAAATGCTGTCCAGGCTCTTTTGTTTTTTCATCATGACTTTCAAGTAAATCAATAATTCATATCTCTCCAGGATCTATTTTGAAGGTCAGTTGTTTTTCCAATGAGGTATTTTACATTTTCTTCTATTTTTTTGATTCTTTTGATATTGTTTAACTGATTCTTTATGTATCATAGAGTCATTAGCTTCCACTAGCCCAATTCTAATTTTTAACTAATCTTCGGTTAGTTTTTGTATGTCCTTTTCCATTTGTCCAATTCTACTTCTTAAGGAGTTGTTTTCTTCAGTGTATTTTTTCCATTTATCAATCATATTTTTATTATTAAACAAATGCTTTATTAACTTCTGTTTTACATCATTCATTTTCACCATATTTTGAGTTATAATTTTCCCCTGTTTTTCCCCTACCCACCATCCCAGAAGAGCAGGCCCACAAGATATCCCTTCCTCCAATCTGCTCTCTCCCATATCTTCTACCATACCCCCTTCGACTTTTCCATTAGAGCAAGCTAAATCTCTGTGCCCTAATGCCTGCACATCTTATTTCCCAATTACATGCAAAATAGTATTAATGATAGTATTTATATATTTGAAACATTTAATTTTAAGACCTCGAATTTCAGATCCATTCCTTTCCTCACTTGTCACCCATTCCCTCTGGGAAGATAAGTAATTCAGTATGTGTTGTACATGTCTAGCTATGCAAAACATTACCATAGTAGATATATTGTACAAGCCTGCTTATGATTCCCTTCCACCCATCCCACCCCCACCTGATCCATTCCCTACTTGATCCTGTCCCTCTTCTATAGTGGGTACTTCCAACCTACACTTCCCCAAGAATGCCCTCCTATCGTTCACCCTTCCTCTCATTCCCCTTCCCCTATTCTGCTGCAGGGTGAGATATCCCATTGAGTATGTATATCATTCTCTCCCTGAACCAAATTCAGTGAGAATGTGGTTTTGCCTTTTTGCCTTCCTATTCTTCCCCTCCCCTGCAGCCACTTGCCTTTGCTTCTTCTACATGAGAGAGTTTGCCCTACCCTGTCTCTCCCCATCTCCTCTTGCCAGTTTCCTCTCACCTCATAATTTCACCCCTTAAGTATCATCCCTTCCCAACAAGTTCAACCTATGCCCTCTATGAATGTATAACTGTAAACATATATACACACATTCACATATGTATTCAAATGACCAGACACCCTTCTTCCATTATTTTCATTCTGAGAGGGGTTTCATCAGTCATAGTTATTGTTTTTCCATGTAGAAGTGTAAATAGTTCAATTTTGATAAGTTCCTTTTGATTTCTTTTCCTTGATTACCTTCTCAGGCATCTCTTGCTTCTTGCATCTGGATGTCAAATTTTCTATTCAACTCTGGTTTTTTCCTCAAGAATGCTTGAAAGTCCTCTATTCCACTGAATGACCATATTTTCCCCTGAAACAAAATACTCAGTTTTGCTGGGTAGGTGACCCTTGGGTTCATTCCCAGTTCTTTTGCCCCCTGGAATATCATATTCCATGCCCTTCGATCCCTCAGTGTAGAAGCTGCCAGGTCCTGTGCTATTCTGATTGTGTTTCCACAATATTGAAACTGTTTCTTCCTGGCTGCTTGTAGTATTTTCTCCTTGATCTGGGGATTCTGGAACCTGGCTATAATATTCCTGGGACTTTTCTTTTTGGGATCTTTTTCAGGAGGTGATCTGTGGATTCTTTCAACCTCTATTTTGCCCTCTGGATCTAAAACATCAGGGCAATTTTCTTGAGAATTTCTTGAAGGGTGATTTCTAGGTTCTTTCTTTGATCATGGCTTTCAGGTAGTCCAATAATTTTTAAATTGTCTCTCCTGGATCTATTTTCCAGGTCAGTGGTTTATTGCCATGAGATATTTCACATTGCCTTCTACTCTTTCATTTGTTTGGATCTGCTTAAAAGCATCTTGATTTCTCATAAAGTCATTAGCTTCCATTTGCTCCAGTCTAACTCTGAAGGAATGAATCTCCTCAGTGAACTTTTGAGATTCTTTTTCCATCTGGCAAATTCAACTTTTTAAGGCATTCTTCTCCTCATTGCCCTTTTGGGCCTCCTTTGCCATTTGAGTTAGTCTATTTTTTAAGGTGTTGTTTTCCTCAGTCAGGCTATTGACCCTCATTTCATACTTTTCCCGCATCCTTCTCATTTCTCTTCCCAATTTTTCCTCAACTTCTCTTATTTGATTTTTAAAGTCTTTCTTAAGATCCTCTATGGCCTGTAAACCGCTCATATTTTCCTTTGGGGCTTTTGGAGCAGGATTTCTGACCTCACAGTCCTCCTCTAGTTCTATGCTTCGATACTCTTTGCCCCCAAAATAGGAGTCTAATGTTGTATTTTTCTTTTTAATTTGTTTCCTTTGCCTTGGCATGTTGCCACTTAATTACTTGACATTTGGGTTTGTTGCCACAATATGACTGTGCCACCAGACAGGGGAGCTTCGGGCCCAAACATGTAGGGGGACAACTTCCATTTTTGGCAAACTAGATATTCACCCCATGACCTCCACCCCAGACCACAATCCAGATCCAGGGAGGTTAAAGCAAAAGTGATTACCCCCCAAGACCGATCGATGGATCTCCCTACAGTTCACAGGCCAGGAGCTGCATCTGCCACTGAAAACTACAAAATGGCGTGTCTCTTCAGCGCCTTCTATCCCCCAGGGGAGGAAGCTGATGTGTTCCCCAAATACTTGTCCCAAAGTCCATAGGGCACTAACCTCTCACTTTGTCCTAGGCATGTCTGTATTGATAATTCTGGAATCTCCACAGCTGCTGGTATTCTGGGGTCCTTCCAGCCAGCTGTTGGCCCAGCTGCCCTGGGGCTAAAACCACGACTCAGGCAGACCTTGGCTTGGCTCTCCACTGAGCACTGTGCTGCCGGCTCACAGAGCGCTGCACTGGTCCTTCCTGCAGGGCTGCTGGGCTGTCCTCAGTGGAAGGTTAGCTTCTCTGTGTCGTTCTGTGGGTGCTGGGGCTCCAGAAGTTGTTCAGAGTCCCCTTTTACATAGTTTGGAGGTGATCTGGGGGGAGAGTGCCTTGGACCGCCAATTGTATTTTTAAAGGAACTGTTTAATTTTTCTTCTACCTCCCTAATTTGACTTTTAAAATCTTTTTGAGATCTTCCAAGAAGCCTTTTAAAGTTGATCTTTGGGCAGCTATGTGAAGTAGTGAGTAGAGCGCCAGCCCTGGGGTCGGAAGGATCTGAATTCCAATCCAGCCTCAGACACTTAACAAACACAAAGAAATACCTAGCTGTGTGACCTTGGGCAAGTTACTTAACCCAAATTGCCCTCCAAGAAGCAAAAGAAATAAAAATAAAAAAATAATAAAGTTGATCTTTGCTATTGGGTTCACAGGGGGCACTAAGACACACTTCTTGTTCTGGGGTTGAGGGGCCTGATTATTGGTTTTGTGTGCTGGGGCCTCAGGTTCTTGCAAGTGGAGCTGGTGGTTGTACTTGGTATGTGCAGATGCAGTGTAGGATTTTACTGCTATTACCCTAGGTTACACCAAAACTCCCCGGTTGAGGGGTGATAGTGGGGGTGGTCTAGCCATTGGAGGTTGCCTCCTTACTGGGCTGCACTAGAGCATGGTTAGACTCAGCTGCTAGTAGACATCCATCTGCCATTCAAGTTGTGATTCTCACTGCTGGTGTCTGCTGGTTCACCTCTCTGTGCAAAGGCATGTGAGGGATCCTGGTGTTGGTCCTTCCTGGCTCCAACACCTTGGGGCTCAGGATCTCCTTCTGGTTTGCTAAGGTTGGGCTTGCTGTTGGCCTGCTTTGACACTTCCCATTCTGCATTGGTTCCCCTCAGCCACAATGAGAGGGACCCTTCCTGTTAATACCCCTAGCCTCACAAGCTGGCTCCAACTGTTCCATGTTTTATCTGGGGCAGCATTTTCTGGGTTTTTCAAGGTCAGTAAGAGAGAGTGAAAGCCAGTCATCACCTATTCCACCATCTTGGCTCATGGAAGTTCTCTAGTAGTTTCTCTTCTCTGAGATTCCATTACACTCTTGGTCCTCCTCCTATCTGTTTCACTACTCCTCAGTGTGCTTTGCATATTCTTAGTTCAAATCATGCTGCAAACCACAGGAATACACAAAAGCTTCAACCTGGACCCATGATATTCTCTTTTTAAATTTATCCCTATGCCCTCTTCAGGTCCCCTAGGTTTAATTATCATCTCTATATATGGAACTCACAGATCCATATATCCAGTCATCTTGAGTCATGTATATCAGTCTCTCTTGAGTTTCAGTCCTTCATCAGTTGCCTATTTAAAATTTCAAATTGAACATCCTATAGACATTTCAATCCAGTGTAGCCAAAAAGATAATTAATTGTATTTCTCTAACAACCTACTCCTCTTCCAAATGTTCCTATTCCTAGATTATCACAAACCTTCCAGTTTTCTAAACATCATCCTTGAATTCCCACTCTCCTTTTCCTTCCACATATATTCATTTGCAAATATTAACATTTCTACCTCCACAACATCTCTGACATTTGTCCCTTTCTCTCTCTTCACACAGTGTAATGGAAATGCAGATTTAAAGATCTTCCCTGCCCCTAGCTTAAGTGCACCTGGAGCCTGTGGTGGGAGGCTTGTTTTTCAGGAAAGCCCACACCTTGATACTTTGTGATTGGGCAGTGGGTCCAGAAGGTTGTTACATTCTCTGAGCCAGGAGAAGGCTATATAAACCCTGAGGAGAGGCTTTGTTTTGGGGCTCACTTTGAGAAGTGTTGTGTGATTTGACCAGATGAGACTCTGGGAAGCCGTTGTTGAGAGCCCGCCCGGCTTTGAAAACCCAGATGTTGATGCTTCCCTCTCTGGTAACTGTGATTTAGTATTGATATAATGGTAGGACAGTTTGGAAGCCTGTCTGTTTGATCTGTAAGTTCTGTAACTCTGAAGTTCGGGGTGCTGACCTTTTTCCCCTGAACTAGGTAATGTATGTTTGTTTGATTAAAGTAAGCTTGTTAACCCATTTTGAGTAGCTTTCCTTTTGAAAAGCAGATCTAAGAACCTGTGTTGGCAGTCACCCTGGGGATATTGGGGTGCTTACTGCTACAAAATGGCGACGAGGGATGGGATCTGCTGAGTAAAAGGAAAGTATGGGGGCTGGGATAATTGTTTGTTTCCCGGTTGTGGTAGCTGTGATTCTGTGGAGCCATGGAGCAGGAGAGAAAGACCTGCATGCTGACTTCACTGAGCTGAAAGCAGGAATGGTGAGCTGCCTGCATGGAGACCTGTGGAGAAAGCATGCTGACTTCACTGAGCTGAGAGCAGGAATGGTGAGCTGCCTGCATGGAGACCTGTGGAGAAGCCTGGAGCTGCTGCCTTCTGCTGGAGGAGAAGGAACCCAGGAGTTTGGAGTTCAGCCACAGGACAAGATAAGGACTGTGAGGCAAAGCTGGGGCACTGAATGTGTTTCCTTGTTGCATCCCACAGTTTGGGACCCAGGGGGAGGATGGACTTGTGACCATGTTGGGTGGGGTGAAATGCCGTGGACCCCCCCCCCCCCCCCAAGGACTCCAACCTGTTGGTTTTGTTGCTTAGTCCCCTCTCTGGACTTGGAAGCAGGGGCTGGAGCAGTGTGAAGGGAAGGACACCCCCCCTCCTCCCAAGAGAATTTGATGTGATAATGCTTTGTATTTTGTGTTTAAGGCCCAGTGGCCACTTTGGTAACTTTAGATGTACCTTGAAAATATGACTTAAGGGATGGTTAGTACTAATTGAAATGTAAACTGTCTATGCTATGGGCATACTTAGTAAGACTTTACTGAATAAGCTACTGATTGTACTTTGAGATATTGTTACAGATAAGAGACTAATTGAGTTAATCAAGACTTTGCCCCATGAGTGGAAGACTTGTACTTTGCAAACTGATGTAACTGATTGAGTTAACTTAAGAGTGACTATTTTTTGATTTTACTGATAAGTCACTGAGTTAACATTTGCCCCATGAGTGGAAGACTTGGACTATTGTATTTTGAGATTTATTGTGATTTTATTATGTACCTGGAAAATGTGACCTAAGAGATGTTTTAGTGCTAATTCAAATGTAAATTGTGTATGCTATGGGCAAGAAAGATCTTGGGGCCGAATGTAATGGAAATGCAGATTTAAAGATCTTCCCTGCCCCTAGCTTAGGTGCACCTGGAGCCTGTGGTGGGAGGCTTGTTTTTCAGGAAAGCCCACACCTTGATACTTTGTGATTGGGCAGTGGGTCAAGGAGGTTGTTACATTCTCTGAGCCAAGAGAAGGCTATTTAAGCCCTGAGGAGAGGCTTTGTTTTGGGGCTCACTTTGTGAAGTGTTGTGTGATTTGACCAGATGAGACTCTGGGAAGCCGTTGTTGAGAGCCCCCCAGCTTTGAAAACCCAGATGTTGATGCTTCCCTCTCTGGTAACTGTGATTTGGTATTGATATAATGGTAGGACAGTTTGGAAGCCTGTCTGTTTGATCTGTAAGTTCTGTAACTCTGAAGTTTGGGGTGCTGACCTTTTCCCCTGAACTAGGTAATGTATGTTTGTTTGATTAAAGTAAGCTTGTTAACCCATTTTGAGTTGCTTTCCTTTTGAAAAGCAGATCTAAGAACCTGTGTTGGCAGTCACCCTGGGGATATTGGGGTGCTTGTTGCTACACACAGCTACCACAACCCAGCCTCCTGGCAAAAATCCAAGTGATTTTCTAAAGGAAATACGTAATTTTACCTGCCTTAAGGATGTAAGGCACAGGCTGCAGTGAAAATGAGATATCAGTAGTGCCCTTTGAGTGGTTCATTTGCCTATTAAGGGGTCATAAAATTCAGCTGAGGATTGATAGAGATGAACTTGACATAGTGCATTTTTTCCACTCAATCACTGATGGGGATGAAGAAGAAGAACTGAAAGTTTAAAAAGTAAAGGGATCAATACAGCTAGAATTGAGCTATGGCATCACATGAGAACTGGCAAAGGAGGAAGAGCTTTGCTCTAGCTCTAGAAAAGCTGTTTGAACCTCTTGAAGCATACGAGGAAGATGAGGGGATTTCTCACCCCTTTCTTCTCATTCCCTATTCATCAAAAATTATCTTTTATAACAGAAACACATGGAAGAATGTAATAGAGTGTGGTCCAGTTTTAAAGTCAGTTCAAGCAGAAAGAGGATCCAAGAGTCTAGGGAGAAGGGCTGGGATTCTGAACAGGCACTGGCTATCCCCAGAGCAAAGACAACTACTGATTCTAGGTCTGTTTTGTTTCTTTCCAAAATTTCAAAGTAGTACCCTAGGCCAGGGTACTACAAAGCCTGAAGCTAGAGACAGTAGAAATTACAGGCCAATAATAGTGTCCTCCCAGAAGCATACTGTCTCATGAAGCAGAGATACCGAAAACCATGAAAAAGAACATGAGAATCTTGCAAGTGAATATCATAAAAGGGAGAGTCTAAGGCACTAAAATGAAAGTTATATGAACTTCTAGGAGGATAGATGGATAGATAGATAGATAGATAAAATAAGATAGAATACTAAAAATAATAGAAATATGAAGACTTTTCTGTAATACAATAAAATTATTTCTCATACCAAGAGCAACATAAAATGCAATCTTTATCAAAAGTGATATAAAGGTAATGGGAATTTGAAGATTGTCCCTGCCCCTTAATGAACCTAGGGGAATTTAAAGACCTTTCTTGCTTTGAAAGTAAATTCTGCCCCGTGATAGGCTGAATATAGTCACATGGAGCCTGTGGTTGGAGGAGTTTGTTAAAGGGTAAAGCAGAGCCCAGAGGAAGCTGAGAGCCAGGGCCAGAGAGACAGTGGAAGAGAGAGGATGCTCAGGCAAGGAAGTAGTCAGGTTTGTGAGTAGATATTAATCTTATATTGGTTTGTGGGAAGGTTAAAGGATGGCATGGCTTTCTGCTACATTGTGATACAATGTGATACAATGTTGCTATGATGGATTCATTTTCCTGGTGTTTGGACTTGGTTTTCTGGTGTATTAATAAATGTTTTGCTTCTGTCCTCTATATGAAGAGTTTGTTAAATTTTGTGATCGAGCACCATGGAGGAACATTTATAGTCACAGTTGGTATATTTCTCATGATCATGGGTACTGTCAATATTGCATTGGCACTACAACTGGATAATTTGAATAATTAACAGTGTTAACAGAAAAACCCTATTGATATAGTAAATATATATGTATATAACTAAGTTACCCATTTAATATATTGTCAATTAACTTGCTTCATGAAATTGTATAAAATTATGACGAAAATGGATAAAATACTATATTTTACAAAACTTGAAATATGATATAAATGTCAGATTCTACTCAGGCTAACACCACTACCATTGTCTCTATGGAAAATTTAAAAAAGAAAAGATTGTCAATTGCATGCTAAAAAATAGTTGATAAAGATGGTCTTGTGCTACAAGGCTTTAAACTCTATTGCAAAGCAGTTACTATGAAAATAATTTGGTACTATGTGTATATAGGTGTGTGTATATATGTGTATGTATGTATATATACATATATGTACATATTTACGTATGAAAATAAACTGAACATAATAGGAATATCAAATGTATGCTTCCCCAAACTGATAAAACTTTAAAAAATTAAACCCGGAGAAAATGATTCATTATTTCACAAATGTACTTGGGGAAATTGATTAGAAATTTATACCTATATCTCATATCACATACCTCAGTGAATTGCAGCTAGATTATAGACAAATATAAAATAGGACTATAAAAGATACTGAATAATTTATTTACATAAATTGTGGAGGAAAGATGACTTTTCTCATCAAAGATAATCAAATATGAGTCAGATATACATCATATTAAATTAACAAATTTATCTATAATAAATCTAATCAAAAAGAAAAAATAGTGACATAAAATATTTGTGATGTAAATCAGATAAAAAGACATCTAAAATAGGTTCTTATTAAAAATTTTAAAAGTTGCATCCCAATTCATAGATGGAAGAAAAATAAAAATAATTTTCAAGAGGAATCAAAATGTTTAAGGAAAATGTTCAATCTTAGTAACTTCAAGTAAATCAAATATCAAATAAATTCAAATAAAGACAACTTCAAACTATTATCTCACACACATCAAATTAGACAGAATAATTAAAAAACAAACAAGAAAACTTAATGTTGTTAAGTTTGAAGGGGACCGGATGTTCATTGCTAATAGAATGGCAAACAAATAGAATCTTTTATGAATGCAAACACAACTTATAGTAAATTACATTTTGGAAATGTACTCTGAGAGTATTATTGAAAAGGGAAAACAAAAAGCTTTGTTTTTCACTATTTTCAAAATAGCATTGTTTGTAATTGCAAATATCTTAGAAACAAACTAAATGTCCAGCAAAAATGGTTATATAAACTATGAGATATTAAAGTTATGTAATCCTACAAAATTTAAGATAGACAAATGTAAAACACATAAAAAATAGGAAAATACCTTTAGGAAATAAGTAGAACCAAAAATAATATATAAAATGAAGGCAGAATCAGAAACTTAGAGCATGCATCAACTATGAGTATATTAAAATTTAAGTGAATTGAAAAAAGGCATATAGAATCCTGATGGTGACTTAGAGGGAATAACTGAACAGCTGTTTATGATATGCATTGAAGTTAATTTGTTTTCATTAGACTGAGCCCATAAAATAAAAATGAAAATTGTATCTAAATCAATTTACATATTCAGTGTCATTTCACTCAAACTGCCAAAGAATTATTTTTATACTGCTAGAAAAAAATAATTACAAAAATCATGTGAAAGAACAAAAGGGCAAGAATACCAAGGGAGTTAATGGAAAAAGATGTAATTTAGGGTAGTTTAGCAGTAACAGATTTCAAACTATATTACTAAGTTATTAGTATCACTTTGTAATCTGGTACTAGCTAAGAAATAGAGTGGTTGATGAATGGTATCAATTAGGTACATAAATTAGGTACATAATACACAATACTAAAGGACCCATAGTAGTGTAGCATTTGATAAAACCAAAGGTCCAAAAGCCTTGAGGACAAGAACTCAGCATTTATTTAAAAAATTACTAAGAAAATTGGAAAGCAGTCTGGCAGAAACTAGGCACAGACTATATACCAAGATAAAGTCAAAGTGGGTACATTCTTTTTTTTTCCCAAATGCTTTATTAACTTCCGGTTTACATCATTCATTTCCATCAGATTTTGAGTTACAATTTTTCCCCATTTTTCCTGTACCCACCAACCCAGAATAACAGTCATACAGGATATCCCCTCATCCAATCTGCTCTCTCCCATCTCTTCTCCCTTACCACCTTCTACCTTTCCAACAGGGTGAGGTGAATCCCCTTGTCCCATTGCCCGCTTATCTCCCAATTATATGCAGAATAGTATTAATCAGGGTATTTGTATTTTTTAAAATTGATTTTAAAATGAAGATAAGCAACTCAGTATATGCTGTACATGTGTAGCTATGCAAAACATTACCCTATTAGATATGTTATAAAAGACTGACTATATTTCCCTCACTCCCATCCCACCTTCCACCTGGTCCACTCCCCATCTTGAAGCTATCTCTTTTCAAAAGTGGGTGCTTCCAACATCGCTCCCCCCAACCCACCATCCTCTCCACCACCTTCCCTCATCCTCCTCCACACCAGGCTCCTGTAGGGTGGGACACCCTATTTAGTATGCATGTCATTCTCTCCCTGGTCCAAATTCAATGAGAATAAGGTTTTGGCTTTTTTCCTTCTTGTTCTTCCCCTTCTTTCCTGAAACCACCTTCCCCTGCCTCCTCTACACAAGACAGTTCACCCCATTGTTTCTCCCCATTCCCCCTCACCACATTACTCTCTGAACTCTTAACGTCACCTTTTAAGTATGATCTCTTCCTATTAAATTTGACCTGTGCCCTCTAAATATGTATACCTGAAAACATATATACACACATTCATATATGTAATCATATACCCTTCTTCAATTATTTTCATACTGAGAAAAGTTTCATCAGTTACAGTTATTGTTTTTCCCTGTAGGAATGTAAATAGTTCAAATTTGATAAGTTCATAGTGATTTCTTTTCCATGTTTAGCTTCTCAAGCATCTCTTGCTTCTTGTATCTGAATGTCAGATTTTATATTCAACTCTGGTTTGTTACTCAAGAATGCTTGAAAGTCCTCTATTCCACTGAATGACCATATTTTCCCCTGAAACATGATACTCAGTTTTGCTGGGTAGGTGATTCTTGGTTTTAATCCCAGGTCCTTTGACCTGTGGAATATCATATTCCATGCCCCTTGATCCCTCAGTGTAGAAGCTGCCAGATCCTGCGTTATCCTGATTGTATTTCCACAATATTGAAATTGTTTCTTCCTGGCTGCTTGTAATATTCTCTCCTTGATCTGGGAATTCTGGAACTTGGCTATAATATTCCTAGGAGTTTTCTTTTGGGGATCTTTTTCAGGAGGTGATCTGTGGATTCTTTCAACCTCTATTTTCCCCTCTGGATCTAAAACATCAGGGCAATTTTCCTTGAGAATTTCTTGAAGGATGATTTCTAGGTTCTTCCTCTGATCATGGCTTTCAGGTAGTCCAATAATTTTTAGATTGTCTTTCCTGGGTCTATTTTCCAGGTCAGTGGGTTTTCCCATGAGATATTTCACATTGCCTTCTATTCTTTCATTTGTTTGGATCTGCTTAATAGCATCTTGATTTCTCATAAAGTCACTAGCTTCCATTTGCTCCAGTCTAATTCTGAAGGAATGAATCTCTTCAGTGAACTTTTGAGATTCTTTTTCCATCTGGCAAAATTGACTTTTTACAGCATTCTTCTCCTCATTGCCCTTTTGGGCCTCCTTTGCCATTTGAGTCAGTCTATTTTTTAAGGTGTTATTTTCCTCAGTCAGGCTGTTGACTCTCATTTCATACTTTTCTTGCATCTTTATCATTTCTCTTCCCAAATTGTCCTCCACTTTTCTTATCTGCTTCTTAAGGTCCTCTATGGCCTGTAGCCAGCTTGTATTTTCATTTGGGGCTTTTGGTGCAGGAGTTCTGACCTCCCAGTCCTCCTCCTGTTCCATGCTTTGATCCTCTTTGCCCCCCAAACAGGAGTCTAATGTTGCATTTTTCTGTTTATTTTGCTTCATTTGCCTAAGCATGTTGCCACTCAATTACTTGACTTTTGGGCTTGTTGCCATGGTAGGACTTTGCCACCAGCCAGGGAAACTTCCATCCCGAACGGGGTTTTCTCAACTTCTGGAGGTATTAGTTGGGTGGCCTCTGTGAAGCCTCCACACACTCTGGCAAGCTGGTCACACACCCCAAGACCTCTACCCCAGACCGCAATCCTGATCCAGGAAGGGTAAAGCAAGAGTGATTACCCCCCAGATTGACCCCTGGCTCTCCCTACAGTTCACAGGCCAAGAGCTGAAGCTGCAATGCCGCAATTTGGCACAAGCTGGGCTGGCTTCTCAGCAGCTTCTCACCCCCAGGGGAAGAAGCTGATGCATTCTCCCAACCAGTCCCAAAGTCCATAGGGCACTAACCTCTCACTTTGTCCTAGGCATCTATGTGTTGATAATTCTGGAAATGCCACAGCTCCTGGTGTTCTGGGGTCCCTCCAACCGGCTGCTGGTCTGGCTGCCCTCGGGCTAAAACTGGGACTCATGTGGTACTGGCCAGAATGCTGAGCTGGCAGCTCCCAGAGCGCTCTGCTAGATGCTTCCTGCCAGGCTGCAGGGCTGCTGGGCTGTCCTCAACAGGAGGTTAGCTTCTCTGTGTCATTTTGTGGGTTTTAGAGCTCCAGAGGTCATTCAGAGTCCCCCTTTTACATCATTTTTTTCATAGGTACATTCTTTTGACATAAATGATGATATATAGAAATTAGAGTAGCTTGGAGAGAAAATTACTTATCATATTTAAGAGAAGATTTTAGGACCAACAATAATGAGGCTCATCAGCAGCAAAATCAAAAATTGCAATTATATGAAATAAAAACTATTTTACACAAAAAAGATAAGTTTTGCTAAAATTAAAAGGAAAGCAGGAAACTGAGGTGAGGGGGGATTACAAGAAGTTTTTTTTTTTCTGATAAATGCATTATTTTTCTAAATTAAAGAGAACTGCACCAAATTTATAAAAAACAAGAGTCATTCCCCAGTTGATAAATGGTGAAAAGATATGAACAGGAAGTTTTCAGAAGAAATCAAAGCTATCAATAGTCATACAAAAAATGCCCTGAATCAATATTGATAAGAGAAATGCAAATTCAAATAATTTTAAGGTACTACCTTATACACATCAGATTGGCTAAGATGATAGGAAAGGGAAATGACAAATGTTGGAGGGCGATGTGGATGAATAGGTACATTAATACACTGTTGGTTTAGTTGTGAAACAGTTCAATTATTCTGGAGAACTATTTGGAACTATTTCCAAAGGGCTATAAAACTGTACATACTCTTTGATCCAGCAATACCACTACTAGATAGGTATGACAAAGAGATCAAAGGAAAAGGACTATATGTACATTTACAGCAGCTCTTTTCGTGGTGGCAAAAAATTGGAAACTGAAATGATGTCCATCATTTGGGGAATGGCTGAACAATTTGTGATATATGACTGTTATGGAACTCTATTATCCTGTAAGAAATGATTAATGGGATGGTTCAAAAGAACCTGGGAAGATGTGAACAGACATGCAAAATGAAGTGAACAAAACTAGGAGAATATTGTACACAGTGACAGGAATACTGTAATGATAATCAACTGTGAAACACAGCTATTCTGATCAATGCAATTATCCATGACAATTACAAAGGACCTATGATGAAAAATACTATTCATTTCTAGAGAGAAAACTGATGAAATATGAGTGTGGTATGAAACATTTTATTTCACTTTCTTTATTCTTCTTGCTTTTTATTTCAAACATAGGCAATATGGAAATATGCTTTGCATGCTTTCACATTTATAATAGTGAATGTATGACACATATTTCTCACCTTCTTGATTGGTGGGGGAGGGGCTGAAGAAAAAGAGAAAACTTGGGATTCAATTTTTAAGAAAATGTTAAAAATAAAATAAATTTTAAAAATAAAATTCTTTATTTCAATGTAAACTGCCACAAATCAAGTCAATTTGTTGTTTTGAAGTTTAATATTAAGTT
Source organism: Gymnobelideus leadbeateri (assembly GCA_011680675.1). NCBI lineage: Eukaryota > Metazoa > Chordata > Mammalia > Diprotodontia > Petauridae > Gymnobelideus > Gymnobelideus leadbeateri. The sequence continues at coordinate 94,962 of WOXC01007699.1, read as the reverse complement.
CACAATGAAAAACACTAATAAAATAGAATATGGTACCTACAATGAAAAGCAGGGGATGGGAGAAGAGTTTGGGAATACTCATCATGAAATTAAATTAGAGCCTGGAAAAATGGAAACTATGAATTTATATGGAAATTGAAAATGCACTTGACTAAATTAATATTTTAAGAAAAATTGTGGGAGTTCCTTCTCTTAAAATAACACCTTTAAAGAAACTGTGTTAAACACTTGAAGACAAAAATGACTATAGGAAGGAATCTAACCTGGATTCTTAGAGCATTTAAATAAGTCTAGGTTTTTACTAAATCAACATTTTAAGACAAATTGTGTTGGTGGTGGAGCCAACATGATAGAGTAGAGATAGCACTAAGCTGAGTTCTCCCAACAGTCCCCACCAAACAGCTTTAATTTAACGCTTAAAAGTGAATTCTGGAGGGGTGGCTAGGTGGCGCAGTGAATAGAGCGCCGGCCCTGGAGTCAGAAGGACCTGAGTTCGGATCCGGCCTCAGACACTTAATCCAAACAAACAAAAACCTAGCCGTGTGACCTTGGGCAAGTTACTTAACCCCAATTGCCCTAAAGGGGCGGCTAGGTGGCACAGTGAGTAAGAGCGCCGGCCTCGGAGTTGGGATGACCTGAGATCAGATCCGGCCTCAGAAAATGAGCACCCACGCATAAATAATGACTAGCCGTGTTACTTAACCCCAATTGCTTAAAAAAAAAAAAGTGAATTCTGGAGTGGCAGAACCAACAAAAGGTCAGAAAGAGACATTCTTCTAGCCCAAGACGATGCAGGACATTGGAAGAAGAGATCTGTGATGGGGGTGTAGTCTGTCCCAAAGCCCAAGTGGATGAAGCATCAGGGATGGGTCTAGGTGGAAATGACATAAACAGCAACAGTTTGGGGAGATCTCAGTCAGAGCCAATAAAGGGACCAAGCAACTGATCAGAAAGATATTACAGGGGAAAATTGTACTAGGACTGGATGTAAGACTAGATACCACCTAGCAAAGCCATTTCCCTTACTCACTCCTGAGTCATAATGCAATAGCAGAGAAGAATGTTTTTGGTCAAGAAGAAGCAGAAACCCTAAGGGACAGTATCACTTTTGGTCACAAGGGATCAGAGACACTAAGGAACAATATCAATCGCAATTCCAAGGAATTCCTTCCTGAGTAACAGAACAGAGAGCAGACCAAAAAAATAGTGACCACACTTATACCGAGATCATGCCATCTTGAAAGGACCAAAATCTTCCAAATCACCAGAACTAGCTCTGCAAATAGCAGTGCAAAAAAAAGCCTGAAGGTTAAGAAAGTGCTTCTTACAGACACACACACACACACATACACACACACACACAAGGAAGAGAGCATAACTTTAAAATAAAGTTCAAATGTTTTAAAAATGGGGCATTAATATAAGAAAAATCTTGATCGTAAAAAGTTACTATAGTGATTAGAAAGTTCAAGATACAAACTCAGAAGACAATGAAGTCAGAACAGTTATAAGAAAAGTCCCAAAAGAAAAAAAAATTAAATTGGACACAATCTGAACACTATCCCAAACAAAAAGAAGAGCAAGAAAGCACAATGACTGTCTGATAAAACTTTCTAGATAGCTGAGGAAAGCAAAATGGAAAGAAGAAAGAGAAATGTATGCAGAATTCCAATTAACAAGAAGTAATAAAGTTTTCTTAAATGAGCAATGCAAAGAAATAGAAGAAAACAATAAATGGGAAAGACGAAAAATTTCTTCAAGAAAATTGGAAATATTAAGGGAACGTTTCATACAAAAATGTGCATGATAAAATACAAAAATGGTAGGCACTTAACAGAAGTAGAAGAGAATAAGAAGAGGTGGTGAGAATATTCAGAAGAACTGAACAAGAAAGATCTTAACATCTCTGTTAACCACAATGATGTAGTTACTGATCTAGAGCAATACATCCTAGAGAATGAAGTCAAAATGGGCCTTAGGAAGCATTGCTAACATTAAGGCTAGTGGAGGTGATGAAATTCTAACTGAGCTGTTTAAAATCCTAAAAGATGATGCTGTTAAAATGCTGCATTCAATACACCAGCAAATTTGGAAAATTCAGCAAAGGCCATTGGATTAGGAAAGACTGGTTTACACCCCAATCCTCAAAAGGGCAATGCCAAAAATGTTCAAATTACTGAACAACTGTACTCATTTCACACACCAGCGAGGTTATGCTTCATAATCTGCAAGCTAAGCTACAGCAATATGTGAGCCAAGAATTACCAGAAGTGCAGGCTGGTTTTCAAAGAGGCAGAGGAACTAGAAATCAAATTGCAAACATTCTTTTGAATATGAAGAAAGCAAGAGAGTTCCAGAATATCATCGACTTCTGCTTTATTGACTACACTAAAGCTTTTGACTGTGTGGATTGCATCAAAATGTGGTAAATTCTCAAAGAGATGGGAGTACCAGATTATCTTACTTATCTCCCGAAAAACCTAAATACAAGTCAAAAGACAACAGTTAGAACCAAACATGGAACAACCAATTGGTTTAAGGTTGGTAAAAGAGTATGACATGGCAGTATATTTTAACCTTTTTTATTTAACTTATATTTAGAGTACATCATGCAAAATGCCAAGCTGGACAAATCAAAATATGAAATTAATTTTTCCAAGAGAAATATTAACAATGTCATATATGCAGATGATACCAGTTTGTTGGCAGAAAATGGAGAAGAATTAAACAGCCTCTTGGTAAGGGTGAAAGAAGAAAGTGTAAAAAATGCCTTGAAGCTTAACATTAAAAGAAAAAACCAAAAACGAAGATTATGACAACTGGTCCCATCACTTCCTGGCAAATAGAGGAAGAAGAAATGGAAATAGTTTCAGATTTTGTCTTCTTGGGCTCAAAGATCATGGCAGATAGTAACTATAATCATGAAATTAAAAAAATTCTTGCTCCTTGGAAAGAAAACTACAATAAAAGCACAGGCATCATCCTGCCCCAAAAGTCCATATAGTCAAAGCTGTTTGGGTTTTTCCCCCTAGTAGTAATATATGGCTGTGAAAATTGAACTATGAGGAAAGTTGAGTACTGCAGAACTGATACTTTCAGATTGTGGTCCTGGAGAAAGGGGTTTTTATTTTTATTTTTTTTAATTTTTTTAAAAATTGATTTGTTTATTTACTTTTAGTTTACAACCTTCAGCTCCATAGTCCTTTGAGTTTCAAATTTTCTTCCTCTCCTTATCCTCCCCATCCCCCACCCCCATTATGGCAGCAGGCACTCAAATATAGGATTTACAAATATCTTCACAGTAATTATTAATCAGGTTGTAAAGAAGCATTATAACCGATGGAATGATCAGTGGGAAAGAGGAAACAATACAAAACAAGAAAAAGAAACAGCGCAAGTAGTTTGTTTCAATCTGCATTCAGACTCCACATCTCTTTCTCCGGATGTGGATATCTTTCAATCATGAGACTTTTGGAGTTGTCTTATAACCTTACATTGCTGAGAGGAGCCCAGTCTATTGAAGCTAATCATCACACATAACTTGTGTCTGTGATTGTGTACAGATTTCTCATAGTTCTGCTCTTTTCACTCAGCATCAGTTTATATATGTCTCTCCAGGTTATTATGAAGTCCGTCCTCATTTCTTATAGTACAGTAGTATTCCATTACATTCATATAAAACAACTTGTTTAGCCATTCCCCAATTGATAGACATCCCCTTGATTTCTAATTCTTTGCCACCACAAAAAGAGCTGTAATAAATATTTTTGGACATATGGGTCTTCCTCCCACTTCTCTGATCTCTTTGGGATATAACCCTAGAAGTGGTATTGCTGGGTCAAAGGGTATGCACTTATTTATAGCCCTTTGGGCATAGTTCCAGACTGCTCTACAGAATGGTTGGATCAGTTCACAACTCCACCAACAGTGCATTAGTTTTCCAATTTTTCCACATCCTCTCTAGCATTTATCATTTTCCTGTTTTGTCATCTTGGCCAATCTGGCCAGTGACATGTGGTACCTTAGAGTTGTTTTGATTTGCATTTCTCTAATCAATAGTGATTTAGAACATTTTTTCATATGCTTATAGATATCTTTAATTTCATCTTCTCAGAACTGCTTGTTCATATCCTTTGACCATTTATCAATTGGGGAGTGGCTTGTGTTCTTATAGATTTGACTCAATTCTTTGTATATTTTAGAAATGAGGCCTTTATCAGAGACACTGGTTGTAAAAATTGGAAAAAGTTTTTAAGAGCCACTTGGAGAGTGGAGGAGAGTCAGGAGGACCTGAATTCATATTTGTCTTCAGACACTCAACAGTTTGTAGAAAGATTCACTTGGAGAGCAAAGAGATCAAGTCAATTAATATTTCAAGAAATTAAGTCAGACTACTCATTAGAAAGACAAATACTGAAGCTGAAGCTTAAATATTTTGACCACACAATGAGAAGACAGAACTCATTGAAAAAGACCCTGATGTTGTCAAAGGTTAAAGGCAAGGAGATAGGGGGATGGCACAGGATGAGATGAATAGATAGTCACAGAAGCAATGAAGATGAGTTTGGATAGACTTCTGGAGATAGTGGAGGATCAGACTTGCTACATTCCATGGAGTGCTAAAGAATGAGACACAATTGAATGAATTCACAACAACAATAATGATCACAAACAAAGCAAAATCATGGACTTAACTAAAAATGATAACCAGGGAAATTACACCAGCTAAAAATTGCACCATAGGGGCAGCTAGGTGGCACAGTGAGTAGAGCACCAGCCCTGGAGTCAGAAGGACCTGAGTTCGGTTCTGATCTCAGACACTTAACACACACAAACAAGAACCTAGCCATGTGACCTTGGGCAAGTTACTTAACCCCAATTGCCCTCTAAAAAGCAAAAATTAATTAATTAATTAATTAAATTTAAAAAATTAAAATTACACCATAGACACTGAAGTGATATAACTACTAAATGTCCATACATACCTCTAAACATATATGCAACAAATGTCATAACATCCAAATTCTTAAAGGAAAAGTGAAATGAACCATAGAAGAGAATAGTAAAACTACACTAGCAGGGGACTGCAAATTTTCCCTATCAGAGCTAGATAAAACTAACCATAAAATAAAGAAAAAAATCAAGGTGATAAAAGAGAGCATATGAAAAGTTAGATACAATAGACCTCTGGAGAAAACTGAATGTAAATAGAAAGAAGTATGCCTTTTTCTCAACTGAACATGGCACCTTCACAAAAATTGACCATGTATTGGGGCATAAAAACCTCACAACCAAATGAAAAAAGGAAAAGTGTTAAATGCACCTAGTTGGACCATAATACAATAAAATCATATTTAATAAGGTATTGTGGAAGCAGATATTAAAATTATTTAGAAATTAAATGATTTAATCCTAAAGAATGTGTGGATAAAAAATATAGAAACAATCAACAATTTCATTGAAGAGAATGGTAATGAGAAAATATTCCAGAATTTGTGTGATGGAATCAAAGAGGTACTTAAGGGAAGGGAAAATTTATATTTCTAAATGCATACATTAATAAAAGAGAGAGAGTGAGCCAAGATGGCAGAGTAGAAACAGCTCATCCAAGCCACTCTGCCCCCAGATTCCCCCAAACGATGTAAAAGGGGACTCTGAACAACTTCTGGAGCCCCAGTACCCACAGAACGACACAGAGAAGCTAAACTCCCGCTGAGGACAGCCCAGCAGCCCTGCAGGAAGGACCAGCGCAGTGGTCTGGGACCTGGCAGTGTGCAGCGCGCAGAGCGCAGGAGCCGAGCAGAGGGCCCCAGGTCCGCATGAGCTGAGGTTTTAGCCCCAGGGCGGCAGGGCCAGCAGCCAGCTGGAGGAACCCCAGAACACCAGGAGCTGTGGCGACTCCAGAATTATCAACATAGACTTGCCTAGGACAAAGTAAGAGGTTAGTGTCCTATGGACTTTGGGACCTGTATTTGGGGAATGCGTCGGCTCCCTCCCCTGGGGGCTAGAAGCCTCTGAGGACAAACGCCATTTTGTAGTTTTCAGAGGCAGCTCCGGCTCCCAGCCTGCAAATTTGTAGGGAGATCCAGCGATCAGTCTTGGGGGGTAATCGCTCTTGCTTTAACCTCCCTGGATCTGGATTGTGATCTAGGGTGGAAGTCGTGGGTGGGTTTACAGCTTGCCAGAAACGGAAGTTGCCCCCCACACGTTCGGGACGAAAATTCCTCTATCTGGCCTTAAAGCCATAGTGTGGCAACAAGCCCAAAAGTCAAGTAATTAAGTGGCAACATGCCAAGGCAAAGGAAACAGAAAAATGCAACCCTAGACTCCTATTTTGGGGGCATAGAGCGGGAAAAGGACTGTGAGGTCAGAAGTCCTGCTCCAAAAGCCCCAGGGGAAAACATGAGCGGGTTGCAGGCCATAGAGGACCTTAAGAAAGACTTTAAAAATCAAATAAGAGAAGTGGAGGAAAAATTGGAAAGAGAAATGAGAAGGATGCAGGAAAAGTATGAAATGAGGGTCAACAGCCTGACTGAGGAAAACAATACCTTAAAAAATAGACTGACTCAAATGGCAAAGGAGGCCCAAAGGGCAATGAGGAGAAGAATGCCTTAAAAAGTCGAATTTGCCAGATGGAAAAAGAATCTCAAAAGTTCACTGAGGAGATTCATTCCTTCAGAGTTAGACTGGAGCAAATGGAAGCTAATAACTTTATGAGAAATCAAGATGCTGTTAAGCAGATCCAAACAAATGAAAGATTAGAAGGCAATGTGATATATCTCATGGGAAAAACCACTGACCTGGAAAATAGATCCAGGAGAGACAATTTAAAAATTATTGGACTACCTGAAAGCCATGATCAAAGAAAGAACCTAGAAATCACCCTTCAAGAAATTCTCAAGGAAAACTGCCCTGATGTTTTAGATCCAGAGGGCAAAATAGAGGTTGAAAGAATCCACAGATCACCTCCTGAAAAAGATCCCAAAAAGGAAACTCCCAGGAATATTATAGCCAGGTTCCAGAATCCCCAGATCAAGGAGATAATACTCCAAGCAGCCAGGAAGAAACAATTTCAATATTGTGGAAACCCAATCAGAATAGCCCAGGACCTGGCAGCTTCTACACTGAGGGATTCGAAGGGCATGGAATATGATATTCCAAAGGGCAAAAGAACTGGGAATGAACCCACGGGTCACCTACCCAGCAAAACTGAGTATTTTGTTTCAGGGGAAAATATGGTCATTCAGTGGAATAGAGGACTTTCAAGCATTCTTGAGGAAAAAACCAGAATTGAATAGAAAATTTGACATCCAGACACAAGAAGGAAGAGATGCCTGAGAAGGTAATCAGGGAAAAGAAATCAAAAGGAACTTATCAAAGTTGAACTATTTACATTCCTATATGGAAAAGCAATAACTGTGACTGATGATATCTTTCTCACTATGAAAATAATGGAAGAAGGGTGTGTGGTCATATGAATACATATGTGAATGTGTGTGTATATGGTTACAGTTATATATGGATAGAGGGCATAGGTTGAATTTGTTGGGAAGGGAGAATACTCAAGGGATGAAATTATGAGGTGAGAGAGGAAAGTGGCAAGAGGAGATGGGGAGAGACAGGGTAGTGTAAACTATCCCATGCAGAAGAAGCAAGGGGAAGTGGTTGCAAAAGAGGGGGAGAATAAGGAAGGCTAAAAAGGCAAAACCACATTCACACTGAATTTGGTTCAGGGAGAAAATGACATACAAACTAAATGGGATATCTCAACCTGCAGCAGGATAGGGGGAAGGGGGATGGGAGGAGGGATGATGGATGGGAGGGCATCCTTGGGGTGAGGGGAGGTTGGAAGTACCCACTATAGAAGAGGGACAGGATCATGTAGGGAATGGACCAGGTGGGGGGTGGGATGAGTGGGAGGGAATTATAAGCAGCCTTGTACAATATATCTACTATGATAATGTTTTGCATAGCTAGACATGTACAACATATACTGAATTACTTATCTCCCAAGAGGGAATGGGTGACAAGGGAGGAAGGAAATGGATCTGAAATTTGAGGTCGTAACATTAAATGTTTCAAATATATATAAATACTATTATTAATACTCTTTTGCTTGTAATAGGGAGATAAGATGTACAGGCATTGGGATGCAAAGACTCACCTTCCTCTAATGGAAAAGTCGATGGGGGTATGGGAGAAGGCATGGGAGAGAGCAGATTGGAGGAAGCGATGTCTTGTGGGATTACTATTCTGGGAGGTTGGGTAGGGGACCAATGGGGGGAAAATGATTGTAACTCAAAATCTAGCAGAAATGAATGATGTAAAACAGAAGCTAATAAAGCATTTGTTTAAAAAAAATAAAAAATAAAAGAGAGAGAAAGCAGATCAATGAACTGGGCATGCATCTAAAAAAAAGATAACAAATTAAAAATCCCTGGGGTGCCTAGGTGGTGAAGTGAATAGAGCACTAGCCCTGGAGTCAGGAGGACCTGAGTTCAAATCCAGCCTCAGACACTTGACATAAAAACTAGCTCTGTGACCTTGGACAAGTCACTTAACTCTACTTGCCCTACCTTGCCCCCTCCAAAAAGCAAAAAAAAAAAAAAAAAATCCCTTGAGGTGGAGCCAAGATGGTGAAGTAGAAGGGGGAAATTCCATGAACTTCCTCCATAACCACCTCTAGCACCTGTAAAATATGACTCTAAATATAATTTAAAGCTACAGAACCCACAAGTGACAGAGAGAAACAAATCTCTTGCTGAAGAAAGCCTGAAGGTCAACAGGAAAGGCCTGTCACAATGCTCTGGGAGCAGAGGAAAGTCCCAGCAAGCCATGCAGTTCTGGACCCAGGGTGGCCACAACCAGCCGTGGCCAGAGCAGACTTAAGGAGAGTGAATCACCAGCAGCTGTGGTGGTTTCCTGACTTCTCAACCCATAAACGCCAAAGAGAAAGTAAAAGGTCAGTGGAGAATTCTGTTGGAACCAGGTGACCTAAGAGTGTAGAGAGAAGAGAATAATTATTCTCACTGAAGAGAATAATTTCTTCAAAATTAGATTGGAGCAAATGTAAACTAATGACTTCATGAGAAATCAAAATACTATAAAATAGATCCAAACAAATGAAAAAAAAATAGAAGGCAATGTGAAACATCTCACTGGAAAAACCACTGACCTGGAAAATAGATCCAGGAAAGATAATTTAAAAATTATTTGACTACCTGAAAGCCATGATCAAAAAAAGAGGCTAGACACCATCTTTCAAGAAATTCTCAAGGAAAATTGCCTTAATATTCTAAAACCAGAGTGTGAAATAGAAATTGAAAGAAGTCACTGATCACTTCTTGAAAAAGATCCCAAAAAGAAAATTGGAATATTATAGCCAAATTCCAGAGTTCCCAGGTTAAAGAGAAAATATTACAAGCAGCCAGGAACAATTTGAGTATTGTGGAAAAACAATCAGGATAACAGAAGACCTAGCAGCTTCTACATTAAAGGATCAAAGGGCTTGGAATATGATGTTCCTGAGGTCAAAGGAGCTAGGATTAAAACCAAGAATCACCTACCCAGCAAAACTGAGTATAATTCTTCAGGGGAAAATATTGTCATTCAATGAAATAGAGGACTTTTAAGCATTCTTGATGAAAAGACCAGTATTGAACAGAAAATTTGACTTTCAAATACAAGAAGTAAGAGAAGTGTGAGAAAGTAAACAGGAAAAAGAAGTCATAAGGAACTTATTAAAGTTGAACTATTTACATTCCTACATGGAAAAATGATCATTATAACTCATGAGACTTTTCTCAGTATGAGGAGAGTTGAAGTAAATATATATGTGTATATAATATGTATACATACATTTATATGTTAATATAGGAGCGTGTATGTGTCTATAAATACATATGTGAGTGTGTCTATATGTGTACATGTATACATGGACAGAGGGCACAGAATCAGTTGAATATGAAGGCATGATATCTAAAAAAATAAAATTAAGAGGTGAGAGAAGAATATATTGGGAGAATGAGAAAGGGAGAGATAAATTATGGTAAATTATCTCATATAAAAGAGGCAAGAGAGTGGGGTGGCTAGGTGGCACAGTGAGTAAAAGCACCGGCCCCGGGCTAAGAAAATGAGCACCCACACAAAAATAATGACTGGCTGTGTAACCTTGAGCAAGTTACTTAACCCCAATTGCTTAAATGAATGAATGAATAAAAGATATAATAGAGAACTGTTACAATGGAAGGGAAGAACAGGAAGGCAAAAGGGAATGGGTCAACTTTACTCTCATTGAATTTGGCTTAAGGAGGGGATAACATACACACTTAATTAGGTATCTTAACCTACAGGAAAGTAGGGGGGAAGGGGATGACAGGGGAGATGATAAAACAGAGGGCAGAATGGGGGTGGGGTGGTAGTTAAAAGCACACACTTTTGAAAAGGGAAAGGGTGAAAGTAGAAAATAGAATATGTGGGGGCAGCATAGGATAGAGGGAAATAGAGTTAGTCCTTTACAACATATCTACTATGGAAACGTTTGCATAACTACACATGTACAACCTATATTGAATCACTTATCTTCCCAGTAGGGGTAGGTGACAGGGGAGAAGGGAAAGAATCTGGAAATTAAAGGTTTAAAAACAAATGGTAAAAAACGTGTGTTTTTGTTTTGTTTTTACATGCAACTGGGAAATAAGATATACAGGCACTGATACCACTTCTAGGGTTATATTCCAAAGAGATCATAGAAGTGGGAGGAAGACCCATATGTACAAAAATATTTTAGCAGCCCTTTTTGTGGTTGCAAAGAATTGGAAACTAAAGGGGTGCCCATCAATTGGGGAATGGCTAAACAAGTTGTGGTATATGAATGCAATGGAATATTATTGTGCTATAAGAAACAAGGAGGTGATGGATTTCACAATTACCTGGAAAGACTTATACAAACTGATGCTGAGCGAGAAGAGTAGAATCAGAAGAAATTTGTATACAATCACAGACATACCATATCTGTGATGACCAACTATGACAGACTGGACTCTTTTCAGCAATGCAGTGATATAAGTCAATCCCGAAAGACTCAAGAAAGTGAGAAAAGCACCATCCAGAGATATAACTAGAACAAGCTGAGCCTGAATCCTGATGGAAGCAAACTAAATGATCTTTTTCTTTTGGTTGTTTGGTTTTATTTCTTCCTTACCATCTTTCATCCCACCTAGTACAATACGCCTTTGTAATTGGAATAATGTCTAATATGAATGCATTTGCAGATCTTATACTGGACTATATGCTGTCATGGGGGTAGGGGGAGGGAAGTAAAGGAAATTTGAAAATCAAGGAACTATGGAATTGAATCTTGTTAACTGAAACTAAACCAATAAATAAATTTTTAAAAAAAGATATACAGGCACTGAGTGTAGAAATCCATCTTGCCCTACCAGAAAGTCAAAGGGGGGATTGGGGAGGATATAAGAGAGAACAGATTGGGGGAAGGGGCATTCAGTAGGATAGCTATTTTGGGGTGGGGGAAGGGGAAAGATGGGGAGAAAATTTGTAACTCAAAATCTTGTGGAAATGAATGTTGAAAACTAAAATAAACAATTTTTAATAAAAAGAACGAATTTCAACGGAGACCTTATAAAACAAAAAATAAAAAAATAAAAATTCCCAATTAAACACCAAAATGAAAATCCTAAAAATCAAATGAGAGATTCATAAAATTGAAATTTAAAAAACTGTTAAACTTGTAAATAAAATGGAGTGGGTTTTATGAAAAAATAGACAAACCATTGGTTAATTTGAATTTTTAAAAAAATGAAGAAAGAAGAAAACCAAATTACCAGCATCAACAATGTAAAGGGTGAGTGTACCACCAATGAAAATGAAATCAAAATAATTATTAGGAGCTCTTTTGCTTAATTATATGCCAGTAAAACTGACAATCTAAGTAAAATGGATGAATATTTACAGCAATAAACTGCCAAGATTAAGAGAGGAGGAAATGGAATGCTCAAATAAACCTATCTTAGAAAAGGAACTTAAATATGCTATTAATGTGCTCCCTAAGAAAAAAAATCCCTCCAAACTAAACAATATAAATAAATGAATTCTACCAAACATTTAAGGTTCAGTTAACCTCACTCCTATATAAACTGCACTGCCTGGTGTTTTCAACTCTATGGACAAGTCGCCCTTCCCAGGTTAATCTCTAATTTTTTTTTTCATTTTGGAGGGCAATTGGGGTTAAGTAACTTGCCCAGGGCCACACTGCTAGGTTTTTATTTTTGTGTGCATTGTCTGAGATCATATGCCAACTCAGGTCCTTCTGACTCCAGGGCAGACACTCTACTCACTGCGCCACCTAGCCGCCCCAGGTTAATCCCTAATTTTACCAGGATTCTGCTGACTCAAGCCTCAATAGAAACAGCCTTCCTCACCCTCCTCTCTCCTCTGACCCTAGGGGTAGAGAATGAAACAGAAGCTAAACTTTTGGGTTTGTTGCACTGTGCATCTACTGACTTACCTGTTTTGTTTTTTCAGTTCTATAGAACATAAACCTCCTGGTGCCACACACACAGACCCCTTTACTGCCAGCTTTTGTGGTGGTTTTATCCTTCCTTTTGATTGTAAGCTCTTTGAAAATAAATTGTCTTTCTTCCTGTTAACTGTATCCTTAGCAGTTAGCACAGTGCCTGGCACAACTGTAGGCACTTAACAAATGTTTATTGGATTGAATTGAACATCTCCTACCCCACTTCGAATTTTGTTAATTTATGGGAAGATTTCCAGGTATGGTCCATGATCTTCATTCTTCCGCTCTCCATGACTATGTTTTAGGGGTAAGATAAGCAAATAGTTATTTTTTTAGCCGCTCTGATTTTGGCAAAGGAAGAACTCCTGCAAATGTCTACATAATTAAAATCCTTCATCTCAGTTATATCTATAAAAGTAAAAATATTCCCATTATTACTAACATTTTATGGGAGCTTTTGTTTTGGTTTTTTTTTTTTTTGTCTAGATATCTGACAATTTTATTGGCTCAATTCTTAGGTTTTTGACTCCCGTGAATTACTATGGATCTCTATTAGTCTTCCTATATTGTAGCTTCTATACTCTATAGTTTATAGGTATAAATATGCAGGTTTTCCCTCTCCATTCTATTCATAGTCTTTTTGTAAATCTCTAGGAAATTTTCTCAGTGCTTAGAGTTACTTATCCCCAGTCAAGAATAAATCATTTTATCCCATAATCTGTGCTTCAGAAATCATAGAATCAGAGATTTAGAACTTGAAGGGACCCTATAGGCCATTCTGTCCACCTCTACATTTAACAGATCTGAAAACTAAGACCCAGAGATGTTAAGGAATGCTTCCAAAGTTACATAGGTAGTAAGTGGTAGATGTAGGATTTGAACTTAGGTCGTCTACTTGGATATTAAAGTCTGCACCTTTCATTGCTAAAAGTGATGCAAGTATCATCTGAGCCCCTGGAAGCCTTCATTTCTTGCTTAGAACTTCATAATATGTAGAAATGTATTCTATCTTCCTTCTGGCAGCATCTTTTATCACCATGTAAATGTCTAGAAGTATGTATTAATCATCGAGTTTATTAGATCTCAGGAGGTTCTCTAACACATCTTTAATATATGTACTGGGAAGGAACAGGCTTCTCTGTCTTTTATATCAGATTGATAAATGGCTGCCTTGTTATTCTTCAGCTGGTGGTGATCAACCACACTGCTCATCTGCCCTTCCTCTGAACTTCACCGGATGCCCTTTCTCCTGATACCACCTGTGAATCTTTATCATCATTCTTTGAAGTGAAATCAGCTGTTTCATATTGAGGGATTCTAGCCTCCCCCTCTCCAGCAAGTACCTAATACTGAACTCCAAGTGTTCAGTGGTGTCTGCCTCCTCTCTATCATATTTTTCTACCTTCCAACCGCCTGGTGCATATCAAAATTACCTTTTCCCTTCCTGCTCACACACGACATTTCATCTTTCCCCTCTGAGGTTTTTTACTAGCTATCCCCCATTCCTAGAGTCCTTATTCCTGCCTCCCATAGTCCCTAGGCATTTTCAAATCTCAAAGTCCCATGTTCAACAAGAAGTCAATCCCTGTCCTTTTTAATCTTAGTGCCTTCCTTCTGAGACTAATTCCAATACTGTATGTATTAGATTTGTGAATACTTGTCTCCATGCAGTCTTCCCCATCTGACTGTGAGTTCCCTGAGAGCAAGAACAAGGACTTTCTTTTGTCTTTCTTTGTTTTCCTTGAAACTAGTACAGTTCCTGACACATAGTAAGCAATTAATCAATCCTATTTGACTGACTGAGGATGCAGTATCGATAGAGTGAATTTACAGGTCATCAACAAGACAAAAAAAACCTATTATTTAAATTTCAAGGTCCATAGCCGTTAAATGTAGCAATTTCAATGAGAAACAATATTTTTTTTTGCAGGGAGGAAGGCAAGGGGATTGGGGTTAAGTGACTTGGCCAAAGTCACGCAGCTCATTAAGTGCCAAGTGTCTGAGGCCGAATTTGAACTCAGGTCCTCCTGACTTCAGAGTTGGTTCTCTATTCACTGTGCTACCTAGCTGCCCCATGACAATAAATTTTGCAAGTGGTCAGAAGACCTTCAAATATGAAGGTAAAGAAATTCAAATAACAGGATTAAATTGGATTAAAGAATTTATTTTTGGGGCGGCTAGGTGGTGCAGTGAATAGAGCGCCGGCCCTGGAATCAGAAGGACCTGAGTTCGGAGCCGGCCTCTGACACTTAATCCATACGAACAAAAAAACCTAGCCGTGTAACCTTGGGCAAGTTACTTAACCCCAATTGCCCTAAAGGGGCGGCTAGGTGGCGCAGTGAGTAAGAGCGCCGGCCTCGGAGTTGGGATGACCCGAGATCAGATCCGGCCTCAGAAAATGAGCACCCACGCATAAATAATGACTAGCCGTGTAACCTTGAGCAAGTTACTTAACCCCAATTGCTTTTAAAAAAAAAAAAAAAAAAGAATTTATTTTTAAAAAGCTTACCATGTGTGGGCTAAGGACTGAAACTACAAATACAAGGAAAATGAGAGACAATTCCTATCCTTGATGAACTTATGTTTTAATTGGGCAAGATAAAACACAAAAGGGAGAGAATGGATACAGGTGTATTGACCTGTGGCCTGGAGGCCACATGTGGCCCTCTAGGTCCTCAAGTGTGGCCCTTTGACTGAATCCAAACTTCACAGAAGAGATCCTTTTATTACAAGGATTTGTTTTATGAAGTTTGGATTCAGACAAATGTTCTTTCATGCCTAAAATGTACTCCATTCTCACCTCCACCTCTTAGAATCCTTCTTTTTCTAAGACTCAGTTCAAATGTTTCCTCCTATAAGAAACTTTTCCTTATTGCTCCATCCCCCCAAAAATTACTTTGAATTTACTCTCTATATATTTTCTGTGGACTGTTTAAGCTTTTCACTCCATTTTGTCTTATTCATTACCCAATTTAAACCTTGTTCTGAAGCACTGAAGGCACTGAAGCAGTTTTTCTATCAACCCATAATATCAAGAAAAACAAACAAACAAACAAGAAATGAAGTCTTTAGAATCAGTCTAAAATTAAGAGTCAAGATATTTTTGAACAGAGAAAAAAATTCCTGGAAGTCATGGAAATAGTTCTACTATGTCCTTTATTGTTTTTATCATGAGATCTTTCTTCTTTGTTGCAAGTCTTCTGTCTATGCTAGAAGTTAGTCATTACTTTTCATGTTAGTGATATTCCTGCCCATTATATCTAGAAATCAACAATGCAAGAGTGAGCAGCCCATTCACCAGCAAAGGAGCATGAAGAAAGTTTTGGGGAAAATTAAGGATTAAATGTAACCCTTTTCCCCATCTTACCTCAGGAAAGTGCCCTGAGACAAAGCCTTATTCACATTAAGATGGGTTTTGAACTAAGAAATCTAAAACCCAGAAGAAGCAAATGATCTGCAGTCACATGGCTAGTTAGCTGAGAAGCTGACATTCTCTTTTTAAGCAAAATAGGCTAATACTATTTGGAATATTGTTCTTCCAGTATACTAAATGTTTATAGACAGAGCATAGCTTCCTAAGGGCCCAGCTTCCAGAGAAAGGTGGTAAATGATTAATATTTGTTCATCTGTGAATATATCAGTATAATTTTAAAATCCTAATAGGGCAATACAAGTTTGAAGAGACAGGAGTAGATTACAATCAATGGAAAAACCTAACTTCAGGGGATATCTCCTGAACAGACAATTACAAAGTGTTTTACAGAAAGCTTCATTCATTGTTCTAAAGTTAAATAGCATTAAATTGTATTATTTCTTGCTTCAGTTACTTGCTTTGTGAGATACAAGAAAAATCACACTTAACACATTTATCTCTTCCTCTTTCAATGTTTCTGAAAAAGAAAGGGCTTTCTTACTATTGTTCACAATAGGGGCCAGGACTGGTAGGAAGAAAACCAATTCCCAGCTTTCCTAATAAAGCACTGTGGCCTGAGAGGTAGTATGGCATAGTATACTCTAGAACAGGGCTTCTTAGACTTTTTCCACTAGCAACCCCTTCAACATTTCTTAAACTGTGGGTCACAACTACATATGAGATCTCTAAAGTCTAAAGAGGAGAAATAGCTATGTGGTACAGTGCATCGAGTACTGGGCCTGGAGTCAGTCACCTTCCTAAATTCAAATCTAGCCTCAGGTATTTGCTAACTGTGTGACCCTGGGCAAGTCATTGAAGTCTGTTTGCCTCATTTTCCTCATCTGTAAAATGATTTGAAGAAGGAAATGGTAAATCACTCTAGCATCTTTGCCAAGAAACCCCCAAGTGGTGTCATGAAGAGTTGGAAAGAACTGAACAACACTCTAGAGAGATGACCTCAAAGTCAAGAACATCTAGGGGCAGCTAGATGGCTCAGTGAATAGAGCACCCGCCCTGGAGTCAGGAGGACCTGGGTTCAAATTTGACCTCTGACCCTTGACACTCAACTAGCTGTGTGACCTTGGGCAAGTCACTTAACCCCAATTATCCTTCCTTCCCCCCTCCAAAAATTAAAAATTAAAAAGCAGAATTTTAAAAAATTCAAGAACACCTGGATTTAAGCCCTGATTCTGAAATACACTATGTAATCCTCAGTAAATCACTGAACTTCTTGGTACTCTAAGCAACTCTCCTAGTCTCTAAGCAGCAGATAAGCTAAGTGATTTCACCAGCAATTCCAATGATATGAATTCCAAATGAATTCCAAATCTGGCCCACCAGTAGCAAATGTGAGCAGCCACACTCTGCCCCACAGAAAGTTATCAGCAAGGTGACCCATACCAAGTGCAATCAGATGGCTGATGTTTTAGCTGTCTCTTGGCTGCTTAGTTTGAGGCGACATGAATGGTTCGATAGTCTTATATAAAAGTAGTGTATATAACAACTGGTTATATAACCAATTGTTGCTCAGTTATATTTTAGTCTTGTCTGACTCTTTGTGAACCCATTTGTGTTTTTTTTTTTGTTTTGTTTTCTTGGTAAAGACTCTGGGATAGTTTATCATTTCCTTTTCCAGCTCATTTTACTGATGAGGAGACTGAGGTAGAGTTAAGTGTCTTGCCCAGGGCCACATAGCTAGTAAATACTTGAGGCCATATTTTTAACTCCAGAAGATGAATCTTCCAGACTCCAGGCCTGGCCCTCTATCCACTATGCCACATAACTATCCTGTTATACTCAATATTTCCACATAATTGATAAGGAGCCTAGATGTCATGTAGCAAGCAGCATGCAGAAACCCATAGAACAGAAGGTCCTGTGCTTTGGAGCAGAATATGGGGTTAAAGAAAAAGAAAGAAAGAAGGAAAGAAAGAAAGAAAGAAAGAAAGAAAGAAAGAAAGAAAGAAAGAAAGAAAGAAAGAAAGAAAGAAAGAAAGAAGAAAAAAATAAAGTTACTTCATTTGAATGGAGGTAGTGTAAAGGGGAAGAGTGAGCGCTGAACAGGAATCTAACTACTGGAAGAATTAGGAAAGGCTTCTTACAGGAGGAGGCATTTGAACTGATCCTTGAATTCGAAATAAGGGTAGCAAGAGGAGAGGTGAGGATGAAACATATTGATTAAAGGCCTGGAGGACATCCCAAAGACAAAGAGATGAGATATGGATTGTTGTATACTGGGGACAGTAAATAGACTGACTGGATCATAGAATGCATGAAGGGGAGTAATGTGCTTGGAAAGGTACTCTGGAGCCACATTATGGTGGGATTTAAATGCTTAACAGTAGAGTCTGTATTTGATGATAGTGGTTCCAAATAAGGAGCCACAGAAGAAGCTTCTTCAGCATGAGAGTGACATGGTTTAATCTGAATTTAGGAATATTCACTGGACTGCCATGTGAAGGATGGATTGGAAAAGAGCACTGTTAAAAGTTAGACATACTGATTTTGCTATGCAGTAATCAAACAAAATCTTAGCTCCTACTGAAAGGTCAGGAATATACTATTTAATCCTTCTAGCCATCAAAAGAGAAAGAAAAAAATAATCTGTTAAAAAGAAACCAGGACCCTAAGGCCCTGGGCTTTCCTCAAATCCCTGAACCAAAAGGCAACTCCATTTGTCATTAGGGTGATGCTAGTTTGGGCTTGCAGTAAATCACCAATGAGTTTCCCCCTCTCTTATTACTATGATTATACTATTAGGAAATCCAGTGCCTTGAGATGAGGGCTGAGGCAAAAATGTTCTATTTTATTCAATTATCTAGGATTTCAACCATATTCTTAATTCAGCATTTAAAAATACGCTGATTCCTGCAGTGATAGTTTCAGGCATTTAAACATGGATAAGAGCATGCTCCCAAAAGGCAGATTGTATTTACAGGTGGACACACAACTGGCTTGGAAAGGGCATTAAATTTCACTGTAGACAAGGTTGGCTTCCACCCACTACTTTATAGACATATAAAAACTGCTAATTAATATGGAAAGGACTTGGGTTTCTTCTGTAATAAACATCTGTTTTCAGATGAATGCCAATTGTTCTACATTGTATTGCAGAATATCTAGGAAGATGAAAATAGTTAAGAAGAGAAACTTAACAAAGATACACCAAATTTTATTTTCATGCCTATTTCTGAAGTGCTTTCAGAGTGTTACCATGATTCTCCTTCTCACACCTCACACCCATTGAGATAATAGAACTCCACATAAGTGGTACATGATTTCTGTGGTATTCTATTGACACAATTGGATTTCCATTCATATTCTGAGGGTAAAGATGTAGAAACAGAGAAGTCAGAAGTAAAGATAGACATTAAAGAGGAAGACAAAGACAGGGTTAGAGAGAGTTAGAGATGGAAAAAGAATAGAATTAGGAAGAAAATTATAGGAGAGAGAGAGAGAGAGAGAGAGAGAGAGAGAGAGAGAGAGAGAGAGAACATTTATTAAGTGCTTACTATGTGCTAAGCACTGAGAATACATAGATAAGCAAACAAGGAGTTTACTTTCTAATGGGGAAAGGCAGCACAAAAAGAGGAACTGGATAGCTTGGAGTGTAGGAGGTTGAAAGAGAAGTCCAGAGAGTAAACTAAGACAGGGGAGAAGAACTCATGACTGATTGGAATGACTGTTCAGGACAGTGATCTGAAAGCACTAGGATGTAGGTGAGAGAGGGAAAGTGGAATCTCTAAATGTGGTGCAGGGTGAGGCAGAGCCAAGATGGCAGAGTAAAAGCAGGGATTCTCCTGACCTCTCCCCAAACCCCTCCAAATACCTTTAAAAAATGATACTAAACAAATTCTAGAGCAACAGAACCCACAAAAAGACGGAGTGAAACAAAGTTCCAACCCAAAACAATCTGGAAGGTTGACAGGAAAGGTGTGGTCCACCAGGCTGAGAGGAGCACAGGCAGGTGGTGCCATCAGAGACCTGGCCCCAGCAAACCCAGAGCAGGTCTCAGGGGACTGAATCACTGGCCACTGTGGCAGTTTCCAGACTTCTCAACCCACAAATGCCAAAGACAACTTGGAATGTCAGTAGGAAAGGTCTATCAGACCTGGGTGAGAGAGGAGTGCAGTCTAGCCCAGGCCCCAGAAAATAAGGAGCAGGAATGGGGAGAAACTACATCAGCAGCTGCTTCTGGAGCTCTCAGTCCACAGATGATAAGGGGATCAAACAACTGGCCAGAAGAAGATTACAAGAGTCTCTTTACTAGCACTGAGGCAGGACTCTGTTGCTCTGCCATACATGGATCTAGATCACACAACTGAGGTGCACTGGCATAGCAGAACTTAGGGCAGACAGGAGAAGGTAACCCTCCTCACAGTTCCAGCGCACAAAAGAGTGCTTGTAGTCATTCACAGACCAGAAGAAGAGGAAACATCTCTCCTTAGACCATACCACATTGAAAGAACTGAAAACTTACAGGTTCCTAGAAGTATCTCTGAAAACAGCTGCATAAAACCCATGAAACTTGAGGCAGTCTAACCTCCACACTGGAAACTTAACAAACAATTTTAAAAATCAAGTAATAGACTGGTAAAATGATCAAACAATAGGAAAACACTCTGACTATAGGAAATTACTTTGGTGACAAGGAAGATCAAAATATGCACTCAGAAGAAGAAAACAAAGTCAAAGTTCCTACATCCAAAGCATACAAGAAAAATACGAATTGGTCTCAGGCCATGGAAGAGCTCAGAAAGGATTTTGAAAATTAAATAAGAGAAGTAGGGGGAAAACTGAAAAGAGAAAAGAGAGTGATGGCAAGAAAATCATGAAAAATTAGTCAACAGCTTGCTAAAGGAGACCCAAAAAATACTGAAGAAAATGATACCTTAAAAAAAGAACTAACCCAAATGGCAAAAGAGGTCCAAAAACTCAATGGGAAGAATGCCCTAAAAAGCAGAATTGACCAAATGGAAACGGTTGTCCAAAAGCTCACTGAAGAAAATAACTCCTTAAAAATTAGGATGGAGCAAAAAATTAGGAAGTTAATGATTCAGTGAGAAATCAAGAAATAATAAAACAAAGCCAAAAGAATGAAAAAAAAATCGAAAACAAAGTATAATACCTCACTGGAAAAACAACTGACAGGAAAATAGATCTAGAAAATATGTTTTAAAATATTGGACTATATGAAAACCATGTTCATAAAAAGAGCCTAGACGTCATCTTTCAAGAAATTATAAAGGAAAATGGTCCTAATATTCTAGAACCAGAGGATAAAATAGAAATTAAAAGAAACCACCAATCACCTCATGAAAAAGATACCAAAATGAAAACTCCCAGGAATATTAAGCCAAATTCCAGAGTTCCTAGGTCAAGAAGAAAATGTTGCAAGCAACCAGAAACAATTCAAGTATTGTGGAAACACATTCAGGATAACACAAGAGTTAGCAGTTTCTACATGAAAAGATCAGAGGGCTTGGAATATGTTTTCCAGAGGTCAAATAAGCTAGGATTAAAACCAAGAATCACCTACTCAGCAAAACTGAGTATAATCCATGAGAGGGAAAATGACATTCAGAGAGGCAGAGGAATTTAATGCATTCTTTTTTTTATTAAACAAATGCTTTATTAACTTCTGTTTTACATCATTCATTTCTGCCAGATTTTGAGTTACAATCATTTTCCCCCCGTTATTCCCCTACCCAACCTCCCAGAATAGCAGTCCCACAAGATATTGCTTCCTCCAATCTGCTCTCTCCCATACCTTCTCCCATACCCCCTTTGACTTTCCATTAGAGGAAGGTGAATCTTTGTGTCCCAATGCCTGCACATCTTGTCTCCCAATTATAAGCAAAAGAGTATTAATAATAGTATTTATATATATTTGAAACATTTAATCTTAGGACCTTGAATTTCAGATCCATTTCCTTCCTCCCTTGTCACCCATTCCCTCTGGGGAGATAGATAATTCAGTATATGTTGAACATGTCTAGCTATGCAAAACATTATCATAGTAGATGTATTGTACAAGGCTGCTTATAATTCCCTCCCACTCATCCCACCCCCCCCACCTGGTCCATTCCCTGCATGATCCTGTCCCTCTTCTATAGTGGGTACTTCTAACCTCCCCTCCCCCCAAGGATGCCCCCCCCCGCCCCATCAATCATCCCTCCTCTCATCCCCCTTCCCCCTGTTCTGCTGCAGGTTGAGATATCCCATTTAGTATGTATGTCATTCTCTCCCTGAACCAAATTCAATGAGAATGTGGATTTGCCCTTTTTTTTCCCTTCCTATTTTCCCCCTCCCTTGCAACCACTTCCCCTTGCTTCTTCTACATGAGATAGTTTACCCTACCCTGTCTTTCCCCATCTACTCTTGCCACTTTCCTCTCTCACCTCATAATTTCATCCCTTGAGTATTCTCCCTTCCCAACAAATTCAGCCTATGCCCTCTATCCATATACACACACATTCATATATGTATTCATATGACCACACACCCTTCTTCCATTATTTTCATAGTGAGAAAGATATCATCACTCACAGTTATTGGTTTTCCATATAGGAGTGTAAATAGTTCAACTTTGATAAGTTCCTTTTGATTTCTTTTCCCTGATTATCTTCTCAGGCATCTCTTCCTTATTGTGTCTGGATGTCAAATTTTCTATTCAATTCTGGTTTTTTCCTCAAAAATGCTTGAAAGTCCTCTATTCCACTGAATGACCATATTTTCCCCTGAAACAAAATACTCAGTTTTGCTGGGTAGGTGACCCATGGGTTCATTCCCAGTTCTTTTGCCCTCTGGAATATCATATTCCATGCCCTTCGATCCCTCAGTGTAGAAGCTGCCAGGTCTGGGCTATTCTGATTGTGTTTCCACAATATTGAAATTGTTTCTTCCTGGCTGCTTGTAGTATTTTCTCCTTGATCTGGGGATTCTGGAACCTGGCTATAATATTCCTGGGAGTTTTCTTTTTGGGATCTTTTTCAGGAGTTGATGGGTAAATTCTTTCAACCTCTATTTTGCCCTCTGGATCTAAAACATCAGGGCAGTTTTCCTTGAGAATTTCTTGAACGGTGATTTCTAGGTTCTTTCCTTGATCATGGCTTTCAGGTAGTCCACTAATTTTTAAATTGTCTCTCCTGGATCTATTTTCCAGGTCAGTGGTTTTTCCCATGAGATATTTCACATTGCCTTCTAATCTTTCATTTGTTTGGATCTGCTTAACAGCATCTTGATTTCTCATAAAGTCATTAGCTTCCATTTGCTCCAGTCTAACTCTGAAGGAATGAATCTCCTCAGTGAATTTTTGAGATTCTTTTTCCATCTGGCAAATTCGACTTTTTAAGGCATTCTTCTCCTCATTGTCCTTTTGGGCCTCCTTTGCCATTTGAGTTAGTCTATTTTTTAAGGTGTTGTTTTCCTCAGTCAGGCTGTTGACCCTCATTTCATACTTTTCCTGCATCCTTCTCATTTCTCTTTCCAACTTTTCCTCCACTTCTCTCATTTGATTTTTAAAGTCCTTCTTAAGGTCCTCTATGGCCTGCAACCCGCTCATGTTTTCCCCTGGGGCTTTTGGGGCAGGACTTCTGACCTCACAGTCCTTTTCCCGCTCTATGCCCCCAAAATAGGAGTCTAGGGTTGCATTTTTATGTTTCCTTTGCCTTGGCACGTTGCCACTTAATTACTGACTTTTGGGCTTGTTGACACACTATGGCTTTAAGGCCAGATAGAGGAATTTTCATCCCGAACGTGTGGGGGGCAACTTCTGTTTCTGGCAAGCTGTAAACCCACCCACGACTTCCACCCTAGATCACAATCCAGATCCAGGGAGGTTAAAGCAAGAACGATTACCCCCCCCAAGACTGATCGCTGGATCTCCCTACAATTAATTGCAGGCTGGGAGTGGGAGCTGCCTCTGAGAACTACCAAATGGAGTGTCTCCTCAGGGGCTTCTAGCCCCCAGGGGAGGGAGCCGACGCATTTCCCCAAATACAGGTCCCAAAGTCCATAGGACACTAACCTCTTACTTTGTCCTAGGGACATCTATGTTGATAATTCTGGAGTCGCCAGGGCTGCTGGTGTTCTGGGGTTCCTCCAGCTGGCTGCTGGCCCTGCCGCCCTGGGGCTAAAACCTCGGCTCACGCGGACCTGGGTTCTGCTCGGCTCTGCTTCCTGTGCTCTGCGAGTTGTGTGCTGCCGGCTCCCAGACTGCTGCGCTGGTCCTTCCTGCAGGGCTGCTGGGCTGTCCTCAGCGGGAGGTTAGCTTCTCTGTGTCATTCTGTGGGTGCTGGGGCTCCAGAATTTGTTCAGAGTCCCCTTTTACATAGTTTGGGGGGAATCTGGGGCAGAGTAGCTTGGATGAGCTGTTTCTACTCTGACATCTTGGCTCCGCCCCCAATTTAATGCATTCTTAAGAGAAAACCAGAGCTAAATATAAAATTTGACTTTGAAATACAACATGCCAAAGAAACATGAAAAGGTAAACAGGAAAGAGAAATCATAAAGGACTTATTAAAGTTCCTACTTGGAAAGATGATATTTGTAACCCCCGAGACCTTTCATAGTATTAGGGCAGTTGAAGGAAATATAAAGAGAGGGCACAGAGTGAGTTGAATATGAAGGGCTGAGAAAAATAAAAATAAAAATTAATTTTTATCATAAAAAATAAAAAATAAAATTAAGGGCTAAGAGGGGAATGTACTGGGAGAAGGACAAAGGTAGAGGTAGAATGGGGTATGTTATCTCACATAAAAGAGGCAAGAAAAAACTTTTACAGTGGAAGGAAAGAGAAGTGAGGGGGAATGACTGAACCTTACTGTCATCTGAATTGGCTTAAGGAGGGAATAACATACACACTCAATTGGATATGGAAATCCCTCTCACCCTAAAGGAGAGTAGGGAGGAAAGGGATAAGAGAAGAGGAGGTGGGTGATAGAAGGAAGGGAAGATTGGGGCAGGGGGTAATCAGAAACAAACACTTTTGAGGAGGGACAGGATCAAAGGAGAGACTAAAATAAATGGAAGCAGAATAGGATGGAGGTCTATATAAGTATATAGTCTTTTATAACATGACAGCTATAGAAGTGTTTTGCATGACTACACATGTATAACCTATATAGAATTGCTTGCCTTCTTAATGAAGGTGGATGTGGAGGGAGGTAGGGAGATAATTTGGAAACTGAGGTTTTAAAAACAAATGTTAGAAACTGTTATGACATGTTTTTACATCTTATACACATAAGACATACAGATAATGGCGTATAGAAATCTATATTACTCTACAGGAAAATAGTAGGGGATGGGGTGGGGGTTGATAGATGGGAGGGCCGATTGGGGGAAGGGATAATCAGAAGCAAAACACTTTTGAGGAGGGATGGTGAAATGAGAAAGAGAAAGGAATAAAAGGGGTAGGAAGAATAGGATGGAAGGAAGGAAATATAGTTAACAATACCGTGAAAAAAATCTGAAGCAAGTTTCTCTGATAAAGGCCTCATTTCTCTAACATATAGAGAACTGTGTCAAATTTAGAAAAGTAAGAGCCGTTGCCAATTGATAAATGATCAAAAGATATAATCAGTTTTCAGATGAAGTAATTAAAGCTATCTATAGCTATATGAAAATAAAATATTCTAACTCACTATTGATTAGAGAAATGCAAGTTAAAACAATTCTGATATACTACCTCATACCTATTAGATTAGGTAATAGGACAGAAAAGGTAAATGACAAATTTTGGAGGGCATGTAGGAAAGCTGAGACATTAATATACTGCTGTCGGAGCTGTGAATTGATTAAACCATTCTATAGAGCAATTTGGAACTATGCCTAAAGGGCTATAAAGACAAGCATACCCTTTGACATAGCATTGCCATTATTAGGTCTGTGTCCCAAAAGAGATTTTAAAAAAGGAAAATTATTTATATGTACAAAAATATTTAAAGCAGCTCTTTTCTGGGAATAAAGAATTAGAAACTGAGGGAATACTAATCAATTGGTGAATGACTGAATAAGTTGTGGTATTTTATGATGGAATACTATTGTTATATAAGAAATGATGAGCAGGATGCTCTCAGAAAAACCTAGAAAGACTTTCACGGGTTGATACAAAGTGAAATGTACTGATTATATTGTAAGATGATCAGCAGTGAATGACTTAGCTTTTTTCAGCGATACAACAATCCATGAAAACTGAAGAATTTAGGATGAAAATGCTAGCCATCCCTGAGAAAGAACTGGTGGTATCTGAATACAGATTGAAGTAACTTTTGTTCATTTGTTTTTTATTTTTGAGAGGTTTTTTTCCTATGTTTTCTTTCACAACATGACTATTATGAATATGTCTGCATAGCTACAAATATATAGCTTGTATGGAATTCCTTGACTTCTCAATGGGGGAAGAGGGACTGGAAGTTGTAGCAAAGGAGAGAATTTGAAACTCAAAGTTTTAAAAAGCAAATGTTAAAAATTGTTTTAACATGTAACTGGAGAAAATTAAATACTAAATAAACAAAAATAAGTGTGGTGCAGAGGATAAGAGTTTATAGAATGAAGCAAACAATGGCACTTGCCCAGTTTTAATTTTTAAAGAATTATTTTCTTCAATGGGGTTTTTTATCCTTTTTCCCACTTTGGTCAGTTTTGCTTTTAAGGAGTCAGCCAGCTTCTTTAGTACTTTTTGTGCCTCTTTAACCAGTTATTTCTTTTTTCCCTATTTTTTTTGTATTATTCTCATTTCTTTTCCCAGTTTTTCCTCTACGACTCATATTTGATTTTAAAAATCTTTTTTCCCTCTTTGTTGATCTTCTTCTTTAGCTCTTCTAGGAATTTTTGTTGGACTTGTGTCCAATCTGTGTTTTTCCTTAAGGTTTTTGCTTACAAATATTTTCACATACTTTGTCTTCTGAATTTGTGTCTTGAGCTTCCCTGTCAGTATTCTAGTTTTGTTTTTTGTTTTTATGTGTTTTGTTTTTGTTATTTGCTCCTCTTTCAGCCTTTTTCTTATCTTTGAATTGGGTGTGAGGGATTGTCACTATCTCAAATTTCAGGTGTTTTTGCTATGCTGTTTTCATGACTAGTTCTGAGGGTTTGTAAGTTTTGTGTTTTCCAAGGCTGTGTGATACAGAAAGACTTGTGATCACTGTTGTCTGGTCTGCATTCTGGCCCTAACCCAAAAAGTTCCTGCTCCCTTGTGATCACAAGTGTTCCTTTCTGCACTGCAATTGCAACCCAGAACTTAGTAATGGGCAATGGCATTACCAAGTAGCACTAAGTCCTGTACTCAGTGCCCACAAAGGAATTACTTGTAATCTCTTTCTGGCCAGTTGTCCAATGCCCTTACTGTATCTGAGTAGTGAAAGCTCCCAGGACTGTTACTTCTATAGCTGCTTCTGTCACCTATAGCTGTAGCCTCCTAGGCCCATGGTGGATGTTTCCACCTTGATGCTCTCTGGGCCAGTCACCATCCTATGTCTTTCATTTTGACCATGTAAGTTATTTTTGGCTGGAAAAAATGTCTCACCTTGACCTTTCGTCAGCTAAGATGCTCTAAAATTTTATTTGACCCATTATTTTAAATTGTTTAGAGAATGTTAAAAGAATTCAGCTGGATTGCAGTCTCTACTCTAATATGTTGGCTCTACCTCCCTTGGTTTTTTAATGTAAATCCCAAATGCTGGCCTCAACAGAAAAGGCTGACAGAATTATTGGTCATTTATAAAAATGTTGCCTAGCCTACTCTCTCTGTCTCTGCCACTCTCAACTTTAAGTAGATAGCAAATATTAATATGAAATTATCTCTGAGGCGAAATGTAGTCAGTATTCCAAGGGACAGAGAGACATCCTGGAACATTGCACCTGGATCACTATCTAAACATACAGAATCTTGCTAGTCTCAGTCATTGTGGTAGATTGGGACAGTTCAAGATGGTTTCTATATTTAATACAATAAACAGGGGAAGGCCTCAAGAACCTAAGTGTAACTTTAATAAGTCTCAGACGCCTAGAGAAGTATACTAGACCTTTGTTACAAATCATTTTCTTCAGTGTTTGTTTAATCAATAATATGGTTTAAAAAAACAACAACCATGCAATCTAGTCTACTATTTTGTCAGTGGATATTTTCTGTGAGACACCAGGTCATAGCCTGAAGCATTAGGTTTAAAGAACCAAATCATCAGAAATGAAATGTATTTCCCATAATTCATGCCTTAGTCTACCACCTCTCTATTGGGAACAGAAATATTTACCATCTTACATTTTCTCCAGCCAAGATTAGTCCTTAATTTGAAAATTTATGCATTTTTAATTTAAAATATCATAGTTATTGTGTATATTGTTCTCTTAGTTGTGATTTTTTTCTATTCATATGAGTCTCTCCATGAGTCTCTTAATTCCTCATATTCATTATTTGGTAGGGCACAATAATATTTCACATAACACATTTTTTCAAGCCCTTAATAAGCAATGGGCACTCACTCTGTTTCCAGGTTTGTTTTTTATTTAGGTTTTTGTTTGTTTGTTTGCCACCACAAAAGGTACTGCTATGATTATTTTGGTATAAATGGGATCTTTTTGCCATTGACATTCTTTAATAGCACTATTGAATCTGAATGTGAATACTATAGTAATTTTTTTAAAGTTCCAAATTATTTTTCAAAATGGTTAAACTAATTCACAACTCCATCAACAAAGTATTTTTGTGCTTATCTTTCTGAAGCCGTCCACTATTAAATATATCCATATTTGTTGTCTTTGTCAGTTTTCTGGGTATGAAGTAAAGCCTTATGAATATTTTGACTTATACTTCTTTAATTGTTAGTCAGGTTGAGCATTTTTCACAGGTTTTTTATCAACATTTTTAAACTTCATATCTTCGACCATTTATCTTTTCGGGAATGGCTTTTGGTATATATTTGTGTCAATGCTGTCTGTTATCTTGGATATCAGACTTTTATAGGAGATATTTGATGCAACTATTACACTTTTTCTTATTATTATTTTAATCCCATTCATTTTGTTCATGTAAAAAGATTTTCCAATTTTATGTAGTAAAAATTGTCAGTTTTATCTTTTGTGATCACCTCTATCCTTTGTGCTGGTTATAACTTCTCTCTCTACCAATAGTTTTGAAAATTATCTCCATCAATTCTCCTCTAATCTTTTTTTTTTTTTTTTTTTTTTTTGCTTTTTGGAGGGGGAAATGCAGGGCAGTTGGGGTTAAGTGACTGTTTCTAGGTCATCTAGTTTTGTGCTGTGTCTGAAGCTAAATTTGAACTCAGATCTTCCTGACTCCAGGGCCGGTGCTCTATTCATTGCACCACTTAGCCACCCCTAACCTTATTTTTTTAATGATGTGACCTTAAATGTTTAGGTCAAACATTACTAGTAAGTACTTATAATGTGCCCAGAGCTGTGCTTGTTATCAACAATATCATGTAATGAATATTTATTGAGCTCTTAACTCAGAAGTAGCCCTAGGAATGGCATAATTCTCACTGTAAAAGAGACTTATAGTGGTATTTTATGGTGAGAATGCTAACTAGAACCTGTAGTAGGATGTGATGAGATATGTTTTAATACTAGTCAAGTAGAGAAATAAAAAATATAATTATGCATCTACCACTCCAATATAGCATGTTATGGTTAGTTCAACAAAGTCTTAATTATCTTATTTTCAAAGTAATTCCTAAGAAAAACAATAATCATATGGTAACTATGGAAAATAATATTTGATCTGCCAACTAAAAGATCTAAACTCAAGAGACCATTGCAAAGACAATGTGCAGTTGGGTGCTGTGATGCAAGTGAAGAAAGGACATTTATTTTGTATGAAATAAAAAGTTTTTACTTAATTGTTTTCTTAGTTAAAAGTTCAGTTTTGAGGGAATGATGTGAGTAAGAGAAATAGATCCAGAAGTCTGATAGAATAAAAGAAAAGATAAACTTAACATTTTTTAAAGAATACATCTTCAAAATGAAAAAATTGAACTAGATCTCTAAATTTTGGTTTAGAAATAACTTTTTGAAATATTTTCACTGTACCTTTCATATCATACTAAATTTGTACTTTTTCTTATTTCATAATCCACCTAAAATCCCTCCTCTGCCATATTTACTCATTCTCTTTTTTTAATGTTATTTTTATTTTCAGTTCCAAATTATCTCCCTTCCTCAAGTCCTTTCCACACGAATTCTGAAAGAAACACTCTACCTATAATTCATATGAAATCATGCAAAATATACTTTGACATTTTCATGTTCTAAAAAATAAAAAGCAAGATAAAGAAAGGGAAAATGTAATCTGAGTCCTCCAATTCTCTATCTAGAGGTGTATTTAACATCATGGGACTTTTGGAGTTATTGTGGATCGTTTTATTGTTATGCATTACTGAGTTTTTCACAGTTGATCATCTTTCCAATATTGCTTTCACCGTGTACAATGTTCTCTTGGTTCTGTTCACTTTAATTCGCATCAGTTCACGTGTTTTCCCAGATTTTCTCTGAAACCATCCACTTCATTATTTCTTACAGCACAAAAATATTCTATTGTATTTACATAACATAATGTGTCTGCCATTCCCAGTTGATGGACATCCACTCATTTTCCAATTCTTTGCCACCCAAAAAGAGCTGCTGTAGTTATTATTATACATGCTCTTTTTCCTTTTTCTTTGATGTCTTTGGAATGTAGATCTAGTAGCAACATTGGTGGGTCAAAGGGTACGCACAATTTTATAGGCCTTCAGGCACAGTTAAAAATTATTGTCTAGAATGATTGTTCTACTTTATGACTCCATTAACAATGCATTAGTGTACCTACTTTTACACATACTCCAGCATTTATCATTTTCCTTTTCTGTCATCTTAGATGAACTGACTAGTGTTTTATTTGTTGTATATCCGGCAACTTTGCTAAAGTTGTAACTTCAGCTACTTTTTTAATTGAGTATCGAGGTTTCTCTAAGAATACCACCTTATTATCTGGGGAAAAAATGATAGTTTTATTTTTCCTCTTTGCCTACTTTCCCTTTGCCTCCTCCAAGTATATCCCTCTTTCTCATTCTTCCTTTTTACTTTTGAGATCATCCTACCACAATAGACTCACTTTCATGCCCTCTGTCTAAATAGACTCCTCACTACTTTAATAATGATGAAGTTCTTAGAGGTTATATGTATCATTTTTCCATTTAGGAACATAAACAGCTTAACCTTATTAAACCCTCTGTGATTTCTCACTCATGTTTACCTTTTTATGCTTTTCTTGAATATTCTGTTTGAATGTTGGATTTTTTTATTCAACTATGATCTTTTCATCAGGAACACTTCAAAGTTTTCTATCACATTAAACATTCATTTTTCCAAAGTAGAATTATATTTGCTTTCACTGGGTATGTTATTCTTGGTTGTATTCTTATCTCCTTTGCTTTCTGGAATATCATCTTCCAAGCCCCCTGCTTCTTTATATTGATAATTGCTAAATCTTGTTTGATAACCACTTTCGCTCCATGATATTTGTATTATTTCTTTATGGCACCTTCCAATAATTTCTTTTTGACCAGAGATATCTGATATATGGCTTTAATTTTTCTCTTTTTTATTTTTAATTTTTTTCCAATTTATTTATTTATTTTTACTTTTCAACATTCATTTCCACAAGATTTTGAGTTACAAATATTTCTCCCTGTCTTTCCCCTGCATCCCACCCCAAAATAGCGAGCCTACTGAATACATCTTCCTCCAATCTGCCCTCTCTTCTACCCCTCCCCATCATCCCACTGACATTCTAACAGGGCAAGATGGATTTCTATACTCTAATGCCTATGTATCTTATTTCCTGGTTGCATGTAAAAAGTAATTTTTTAAACATTAGTTTTGAAAACTTTGAGGTCCAGATTTTTTTCCCTTCTTCCCTCTTCACCCACCCCCACTGGGAAGATAGGCAATTCACTATAGGTTGTGCATGTATACTTATCCAAAACATTTCCATAGTAGTTATATTGTGAAACACTAACTATATTTCCCTCCATCCTATCCTACCCCCCATTATCTATTTTCTCCTTTGACCCTGTCCCTTTTCAAAAGTGTTTGCTTCTAACTACCCTCTCCCCCAATCTTCCTTCCCTTCTATCATCTCCCCTCTTATCTCCTTTCCCCCTATTTTCCTGTAGGGTAAGATACCCAATTGAGTATGTATGTTATTCCCTCTTTAAGCCAAATTCAATGAGAGTAAGGTTAACCCATTCCCTTTCACCTTCCTGCTCTTCCCCTCCATTGTAACAATTTTCTCTTGCCTTTTATATGAGATAATTTACCCTAATCTATCACTCCCTTTTTCCTTTTCCCAATATATTCCTCTCTCACCTCTTAATTTTATTTTTTAGATATCATCCCTTCATATTCAACTCAATCTGTGCCCTCTGTCTATGTATACATAAACATACATATGCAGACACTCACATATATATTTAAAAACACATACATCCTCCTATATGTACATATATATGTATGTATTACATACACACACACACATATATGCATATATATTCCCTTCAACTATCCTCATACTGAGAAAAGTCTTATAAGTTACAATTATCATTTTTCCATATGGGGATGTAAATAGTTCAACTATAATAAGTTCCTTATGATTTCTTTTTCCTGTTTACCTCCTCATGCTTCTCTTGCTTCTTGTATTTGAAAGTCAAATTTTCTGTTCAGCTCTGGTTTTTTCATCAAGAATGATTTAAAATCCTCTCTTTCATTGAATGACCATATTTTTCCTTGAAGCATT
Organism: Gymnobelideus leadbeateri; assembly: GCA_011680675.1. Taxonomy (NCBI): domain Eukaryota; kingdom Metazoa; phylum Chordata; class Mammalia; order Diprotodontia; family Petauridae; genus Gymnobelideus; species Gymnobelideus leadbeateri. The sequence goes on along the minus strand of WOXC01007699.1, from coordinate 62,220 downwards.
ATACTCAGTTCTTCTGGGTAAGTGATTCTTGGTTTTAATACTAGTTCCCTTGACCTCTGGAATATCATATTCCAAGCCCTTCTCCATCCAGTTCCAACAGAGTTCTCCACTGATCTTTTGATTCCAAGCTGTTACTTCTTTTTTCTTTGTTTTCTTACATTGCTCTCATTTCTTTTCCCAATTTTTCCTCTACAATTCTCATTTTATTTTTTAAATTATTTTTTGCTCTTTCTGAAATATCTTTCTTAGGTCTTCTAGGAATAATTGTTGGACTTGTGTCCAATCTGCATTTTACTTTGAGTCTTTGCTTGCAGATGTTTTCAACTCATTGTCTTCTTCTGAATTTGTGTTTTGAATTTCTCTGTCACCACAGTAGATTTTTATGGTCAATTTTTTTTGTTGTTGTTGTTTCTTTTGGTTTTTGCTCATTTTTTCAGTCTTTTTCTTAACTTTGACATTTATGTTAGAGTTGACTTCTCACCTCTGTAGATGTGTATGTGTATGTTGGGGGCAGGGGGAATGTTGGCATAAATTTCTAATATTCTTCTCCTGCTTTCATAACTATATTTGAGAATCTGTAAAGTTTTCAGTGTTTCCAAGGCAGTGTGATTTGAGGAAAATTCTAATCACTACCCTCCTGCTCTATATTCTGGTCCTTATCAAGAAAGGGTCACTGCTTCCTCACAACTTCAGCCCTGGAACTGTGACCTAGAAATGACTGATGGGCAATGAAGTTCCAAACTGGAAAATGAAAAAAATAAAAACAATACCTCTAGACACACTTCTTAGTCAAATTTAATTTATGTAATATAGTCATTAACATAAAGGCCCAATGGCTAGAGAAAAGAATCACTGGATTGGTTTTAGAGAAAAGAGCACTGGACTTGAGATCAAAGGATGTGTATTCAAATTCTAGCTCTGCTAGTTATATTCTCTGACTCCAAGCTAGTTGCTTGACTCTTTTGGAACAGTTTTCTAAAGAGGAATTATATGACATCTCATGTTCCTCACAACTCTAAAATATGATCCTATGATAACAATTAAGAGGTCAAAAGAACTTCAGAAATACCTCAGTCAATAAATAAATCTCATTGCCAGAGGCATCCGTTAGTTCAGTGGAGAGTGTTGGACCTAGAGTCAGAAAATTCAAGTTCAATCATTTTCAGTCATGTCCAAATTTTGTAGCCCCCTTTGGGGTTTTCTTTTTTTTTTAGGATCAAATATTATTTTATTATTTTATTTCTTTTAAAAATTTTTTTGGTTTTTATTAATTTGTTTACTTTTAGTTTACAGGATTCAATTCCACAATTCCTTGAGTTTTAAATTTTCTCCCCCCTCTCCCCTCCCTCCAGTGATGGCATACAATCAAATATAGTATCTGCAAATAGTTTCACATTAGACATTAGTCAGGTTATAAAGAAGGCTTGTATTCAGATGGAATGAACAATGGGAAAGAGGAAACAAAACCAAACAATAAAAAGACAGAGAGCAGGTAGTCTGGTTCAATCTGCATTTAAACTCTGTTCTTTCTCTGAATGTAGACATCTCTCTCCATCATGAGACTTTTGGAGTTGACTTGTAACTCTGAATTGCTGGGAAGAGTCCAGCCTATAAAAGATGTTGTGTCTGTAATTGTGTACAAATTTCTCCAGGTTGTGCTCTTCTCACTCAGCATCAGTTTATATAAGTCTCTCCAGGGAAATATGGAGTCCATCTGTTCCTCATTTCTTATGGCACAATAGTATTCCATTACATTCATATACCACAACTTGTTCAGCCATTCCCCAGTTGATGGACATTTCCTTAATTTCCAATTCTTTGCAACCACAAAAAGAGCTGCTATAAATATTTTTGTGCATATGGGTCTTCTCCTACTTCTATGATCTCTTTGGGATACAACCCTAGAAGTGGTATTGCTGGGTCAAAGGGTATGAAATTACTTATAGCCATTTGAGCATAGTTCCAAATTGCTCTCCAGAATGGTTGAATCACCTCACAACTCCACCAACTGCATTAGTGTTCCAATTGTCCACATCCTCTCCAGCATTTGTCATTCTCCTGTTTTGTCATCTTAGCCATTCTGGCTGGTGAGATGTGGTACCTCAGAGTTGTTTTGATTTGCATTTCTCTAATCAATAGTGATTTAGAGCATTTTTTCATATGCCTATAGATATCTTTAATTTCTTCCTCTGAAAACTGCCTTTTCATAACTTTTGACCATTTATCAATTGGGGAATGACTTGTATTCTTATAGATTTGACTCAATTCTCTGTATATTTTAGAAATGAGTCCTTTATCAGAGAGTAGGTTGTAAAAATTCTTTCCTTTGGGGGTTTTCTTGGCAAAGATACTAGGATGATTTGCCATTTCATTCTCCAGGTCATTTAACAGATGAGGAAACTGAGGCAACAGGGTTAAGTGATTTTCCCAGGGTCCCATACTTACTAAATGTTTGAGGCCAGATATGAACTCAGGAAGATGAGTCTTTGTGACTCCATGTCTAACATTGTATCGACTGAACCACCTAGCTTTCCCAAGAAGTCAGAAAGACATGAGTTCAAATCTAGCCTCAGACACTTACTAGCTGTGTGAATCTGGGCAAGTAACAACACTAGTTTAGCTCAGTTTCCTTAAATGCAAAATTAGTATAGCACCTATCTTGAAGGGTTTTTGTTAGGATCAAAAAGGATAATGCTTGTTAAAAGTCCTTCACACAGTACCTTGTACACAATAGATGCTACATAAATGCATATTCCCTTCTTTTTCCCTTGCCAAGAAAAGGTTCATGGCAATCAACTCTATGTACAAAATATTAGAAGATTATAATCTCTTTCATCTCAGAACAAAGGGAAAAGTTGTTAGGGGGAGCACAAATCTGCAGAAAGCTTTGCATGAAATTTGGCCAAGGAAAATCAATCTGAAAACATTTGAACATTCAATAGACTCAAAAAATGAAGTAGACCTATTGATATTTGAATAGTGATCTTGTCTCATTGGTAATACAGTTGAGCTACCACTTGAATTCTACCACATTAGTACCTGAAAAACTAGGTGAAGGAGTGGTGATGGTATTTGAGAATTTGAAATTTGAAAGAATGGGATAATATGAACAAATACATAATAAATAAATATGTATTGAAGGTTACACAGTCTTAATAATAATAATGCCATACAGTTTCAGATTTACATCTAAGGAACCCATAGAATGTAATAATAGCCCATAGAGGGAAATCATTATCCTAAAACATGATTAACCTCCATGGTTCATAGTACTGCTTTGGATAGGACACTCTCATCTGTATTGGTTGGAATTCATTACATATGTTGATGCTCTCCTCCATGATTTTTCTTTTTGAACCACGTTGGCAGCCTCTACCATTTCTTAATAAGTGTTTCTAGAATTGATTGTAAATGGTAGCTGCTAGGCTAAAAGGTACATTTAGTAATACAAGCTGTCATATAATCTGTTAACACTTAATCAGCTAAAGTGGGAGATAGAGCATATTATGTGACCACTAGTCAGTCAACAACTATTTATTAAGCATTTATATGTAAAACATCATGTTAAGTGCTGTGGAGATGAAAAGAATGAAACAATATATGCCTACATATAACTCCCAGCATATTTAGGTAAACTATGCCCTCACAAATTGCTCTAGACATATGCAAATAACTCTTTACTATTATTTTATTTTATCCTAGTCCTCTTAGAAGTTCTTAAAAGGCCAGGCTACAATCTCTCCTTCCCAAGGCCAAAAATTTTAAAGTCCCTGAAAACTTATTTCTTGCAAAGCTATACTTCTTACTCATTTTAACAGGATTTTGTCTACCCTTCCATACAAACTTCTTCACCCTGGAAGCCCACTCTATGCTGGGACTACTTCACACTTTGGAAGTACCCTCAGCCTTTGTGTCCTCTCCCTTTAGCTGTGTGGTTATTCTCAGAGCCCCCATTTTAAGGAGGAGGCCACATACTCATTATTCTCCAGGCTGTATGCCTGACTCTTACTAGAAGTTTGTCTACCTTACACCTAAAGTAAGAGTCTTCAGTCCCCATGGTCTTCCTATTCCTCTTCTCGCTTTTATGTTTTATTTTCTCTCAATATTATATTTGTATTCCCAAAACTTAGCACAGTGTCTGACACATAGTAAATGCTTAACAAATGCTTATTGGGGTAGCTAAGTGGTTAGAGTCCCAGATCTGGAAGTGGGAAGACTCCTCTTCCTGAGTTCAAATTTAGCCTCAGACACCATCTATGTAACCTTAGGTAAGCCACTAAACCCTCTTTGCTCAACTTTTTTGTCTGTAAAATGAACTAGAGAAGGAAATAGCAAATCACTCCAGTATGTTTGCCAGGAAAATCCAAAATGAGGCCATGAAAAGTCAGACATGACTGAAAAATGTCTGGGAAAAAAGGTTTTTTGACTTGACTTGAAGATACTTTAAAACCTGAAAATAGGGGCAGAGACAAGATGGCAAAGAAGGCAGGGACTCACCTGAGCTCTCACCTAACCCTTCTATAGACCTTTAAATAATGCCCTAAAACAAATACTGGAATGGAAGAATCCACAAAAGTACAGGGTGAAACAATTTTCCAGTCCAAGACAATTTAAAAGTTTGGCAGGAAAGTGAGAGTGAAACATAGTCCAGTGCAGGCCACACCAGGGCAGACCAGGCCTCAGAAAACCAGGAACACATCTTGGTAGTGAATGAATCAGGAGTGGCAATAACTACCTCTAGAGCTCCCCACCCACAGACTGTAAGGTGGTCAAGCAACTGTTCAGAAGGAGATTACTTTGCTGGCACCAGGGGTGGGACTCTGTTGCTTTGCCCATGCTCCAATCCAGGTTGCAGTTCTGAGAGGCAGCTACAGGTGAAGAGGATCACTAGCATATCAGAGGTTGAAGTCCCAGTGGAGCAAGGACATTCCTCAAAGTTCCAGGATAGAAAACAGTGCTTGTGGTCATTCACAGACCAGGAGAATAGTAAAAACATATCTCCTTAGATTATACCATCTTGGAGAAACTGAAAACTTACAGGTCCCTAGAAGTATCTCTGAAAACAACTGTACAAAATCCATGAATCTTAGGATAAGGCACCCCCCCACCCTGAAAGGAGAGTTCCCACTTTAGCAAGGAGTTAAAAGTAAAGAAATAAGCTTGTGAAAATGAACAAACAACAGAAAATAATTCTGGCTATAGAAAGTTACTATGGTGACAAGGAAGATCAAAACACACTCAGAAGACAGCAAAGTCAAAATTCCTATATCCAAAGCCTCCTAGAAAAATATGAATTGGTCTCAGGCCTTTGAAGAACTTAAATGAGTTTTAAAAATTAAGTAAGAGAGGTAGAGGAAAAATTGGGAAGAGAAATGAGAATAATGCAAAAAATTCATGAAAAGTCAATAGTTTGGTAAAGGAGACACAAAAACAAACTGAAGAAAATAACACCTTAAAAAACAGAATAAGCCAAATGGTAAAAGAGGTTAAAAAAATCCAATGAGGAGAAGAATACCTTGAAAAGCAGCATTGGCCAAATGGAAAAAGAAGCAGAAACATTCACTGAAGAAAAGAATTCATTAAGAAATAGAATGAGCCAAATGGAAAAAGAGGTACAAAACCTCATTGATGAAAATAATTCTTTAAAAATTAGAATTGAGTAAGTGGAAGCTAAAGACTCTATGAGACATTAAGAAACAAAAAAGCAAAAACAAAAAAAAATGAAAAAAAAATAGAAGACAGTGTGAACTATCTTATTAGAAAAACAACTGACCTGAAAAACAGATCCAGGAGAGATTGTTTAAAAATTATTAGACTTCCTGAAAGCTGTGATGAAAAAAGAGCCTAGACATCGGCTTCCAATAAATTATCAAAGAAAATGTCCCTGATATTCTAGAATCAGAGGATTAAAATAGAAATTGAAAGGATCTATCAATGACCTCACAAAAGAGATCCCCAAATGAAAACTCCCAGGCATATAATAGCCAAATTACAGCATTCCCACGTTAAGGAGAAAATATTGCAAACTCTCAGAAAAAAAATAATTCAAAATTAGGATAACACAAGATGTAGCAGCTCCTACATTAAAGGATCAGAAGCATTTGGAATATTATGTTTCAGAGAGCAAAAGGAGCTAGTTTTAAAACCAAGAATCACCTATCCAGCAAAACTGACTATAATCCTTCAGGGGAAAGGAATAGACAATCAGTGAAATAGAGAACTTTCAAGCATTCCTGAAGAAAAGACTAGAGATGCATAGAAAATTTTACTTTCAAAGAAAAGTCAAATGTATCCGAAAGAAGCATAAAAAGGTGAACAGGAAGAAGAAATCATAAGAGACTTAAAAAGGTTAAACGAATTACATTCCTACATGGGAAGATGATTCTTATAATTCATAAGATCTTTCTCCTTATTAGGGAAGTTAGAAGGAGTATATATAGTCAGAGGGCATAGGTACAAATTGAAAATGATGAGATAATATCTTTAAAAACAAAAATAAGGGGTGAGAAATAGGAATGCCCTGGGATAAAGGAAAAGGGGGGGTGTAGAATGGGGTGAATTGTCTCATATAAAAGAGGCAAAAAAGAGCTATTACAGGGGAGGGGAAGTGGTGGGGAATGCTTGAAACTTATTCTCATCAGAATTGACTCAAAAATGAAATAACATACAAACTCAACTTGGTATCAAATTCTCTTTTACCCTACAGGAAAGTAAGAGGGGAAGGGAATAATAGAGGGACGGGTGCTCATAGAAGCAAGGGTAGATTGGAGGAGTCAATAGTTAAAAGCAAAACACTTTTAAGGAAGGACAGAGTGAAGAGAGAGAATAGAACAAATTGAAATAGGATGGAGGAAAATACAGTTAGCAATCATAACACTGAAAAAAAAATTTAAGCAAGTATCTCTGATAAAGGCCTCCTCTCTAAAGTATGTAGAAAAAATGGGTTAAATTTATAAAAATAAGAGTCATTCTCCAATTGACAAGCAATCAAAAAATATAAATAATCAGTTCTCAGATCAGGTAATCAAAGCTATCTATTGCCATATGGAAAAAAAATGCCACAAATCACTATTGATTGGAGAAATGCAAATTAAAACAATACTGAAGAACTATCTCACACCTGTTAGATTGGCTAGTGGAACAAAAAAGGAGAATAACAAATGGTGTAGGGGATTAAAGGGGAAATGGTACATTAATGCACTACTGGTGAAGTTGTGAATGGATTCAACCATTTTGTGGAAAAATTTGGAACTATACCAAAATAATTATAGCAGCTTTTCTCTGGCAACAAAGAATTGGAAATTGAGGGAATGCCCATCAACTGGAGAATGGTTGAACAGTTTGTAGTATATAATTATTATGGAATATTATTGTGATATAAGAAATGATTAGCTAGATGCACTAAAGAAACTTGGAGAGACTTACATAAAGTGATGCAAAGTTAAATGATTAGTTCATTATACACAGCAACTACAATCTTGTAAGATAATCAACTGTGACTGACTTAGCTATTCTAAGTAATAGAAGGATCAAAGGCAACTCTGAAATACTTATCATGAAAAATGCTATCCATCCCCAGAGAAAGAACTAACAGAATCTGAATACAGATCAAAGCATACTTTTAATTTTAATTTTATTTTTCCTGGGTTTTTATTTGGTCTATGTTTTCTTTTGCAACATGACTAATAAGGAAATGGTTTGCATGATTACAAATGTATAGCCTATACAAATCACTTACCTTCTCAAAGAGGGACGGAGGAAGGGAGAGAATTGGAATTTTAAAATGAATGTTGAAAATTGTTTCTATATGTAATTTGGGAAAAACAAAATATTAAATTAATGTATATATACATATATCAATGGAGCCATAAAAACCTGAAAATATACATCATAAGCATGAAAATTATCAATAGTACTAGTTATATAAAAATTATGATCCAAATATCATAAATAATCATCCCATGCCCCCATTTATATCCCATTTGCTTTAGTATTACATTCAGGAGAGTGAAAAGCATCCATTGAAAGGATACTTCAATGAGTGAATGTCCAAATTACTTTCAAGAAAAGATCATAGTGGTCTATAAACAAACAATCAGAGACAACAAAAATAAAATGGCGTGGTTAACAGCAATGATATTAATAAACCTACACAGTAACAATATAGGTATAGCAATTGCTATCTGTACAAATAAGCAATGTATAGCTAAGATGTATTCCTATACATACATATGTTTATCTATACATACATATACATATATATACCATATATATTCACACATATACACACTATATATATATATATATAGTTGACACTACTACATAAGCAAATAAGCACAAATAACAGAATAACAATAAAACATTACTCAGAAACATGCATTAACTTAAATTCATCAACATACATTACCATCTATAATTATATGTAAGCTATATCATTACATGAATGAGTATTAGTATTGTCATTTGATTACATATGTAAGCACTTCTCCTATATGATCATAATCTAGACACAGGTGTGTGGGTGTGCGCATGCACACGAGAGCGCAAACATGTATGCATGTTTCCAACCTGCTGTCCTTTCCACACCTTTACCTAAACTGGTTGATAGTATGGGCACATAATCAATGTCAGTAGCCCTATAGGCCTCATTTTCCAAACCTGAACTGATTAAAGATCCAGAATGGCCATCAGCATTTCTAAGGTCTGAAGACTAACTTTACTCTATTGGCCTCAGAGCTGAAGCTAAATGGGGCAAACCTGTTGCTTCTGGGTTCAACTTCCCCACCCTCTTCCCCTCATCTAAATTGAAGGCTTGTTCAGACTGAGGCAAAATTCTTTGATTACAGTGCTTGTTCTCAAACTTGTTAATCTCACTACTCTTTAACACTCTAAAATCTATTGAGGGCACCCTTCACATACAATTCACAAAGAACTTTTTTGTTTATATGGTTTGTATCTCTTGATGTTTACCACATTAGAAATTAAAATCTTAGTATTATTATGAAAATAATTTGGACCTTGTGGACCCCTTTAAAGGGCTTCAGGGACCCTCAGTTATATGATAGCACACAGTGCTCCATTTGGAACATGGTTTTCTGATCTATAACTTAGCTTGCTCTTTCTAGCACTTGTCCTCAGAATCCATTTAGCTAATTTTCCAGGACTTTTTTCCTTGTGCCCATCAAGCTGCCCCTAGGTAACTATTAAGGCCCCTCACCAATTTCTGAGGCTATTCTAGAATTCTTCCAGTTATTTTGTGTCTGATATACTTGTTATAGATTTGTATGATCTCTACATACCATGGTTTTTCATCAAGTGGGGGAAAAAAAGTTGATGTTTTTGGCAATAAATTCAACATCACGCCATTATTTCTATCAGAGCTCTCCTTAGCTGAAGTCATAGCTAGCTTCCTGACTTCTTTCAGATGACCTCTTGGTCAAGAGATATATGAATTATAAGTACCTGCATTCCTTTCATCTTCTGAGGTTTCAAAGTGTAAGTTAATAGATAAGTATGATTTTCACCCCAAAATCTACAAGTATGGCATAAATGTTGTAGCACAACTTCTATTAATAGCTGGCATTTATAAAGTAATTTATGGTCTCTAAAGTGCTTCACAATTATTATTGGTTGGTAATATTACAAATATTATCTGACTGAATCCTCAACAACAGATCTAACAATCTAGGGAGGCAGGTACTATTAATACTCTCATTTTATATGTATAGAAACTGAGTCAGACAGAAGCTAAAAGACTTTCCCAAGGACATAGAATTGATAAGTGTCTGAACCAGGGGTGGGGAACTTGGGACCTCAAGGCCACATATGGCCCTCTAGGACCTCAAGTGTGGACCTTTGATTGAATCCAAACTTCACAGAACAAATCCTTTCCAGGCCTCAGGTTCCTCACCCCTGGATGAATCCAGATTTGAATTCAGGTCTTCCTGACTGCATGTCTACCAGTGCTCCAATCAATATAGAATTTCCCATGGGGGTGGCTAGGTGGCGCAGTGAGTAGAGCGTCAGCCCTGGAGTCAGAAGGACCTGAGTTCGGATCCGGCCTCAGACACTTAATGCACACACAAAGAAAAACCTAGCCATGTGGCCTTGGGCAAGTTACTTAACCCCAATTGCCCTCCAAAAAATAAATAAATAAATAAATAAATAATTCTAAAATAAAAAAATAAAAAAAAAAAGAATTTCCCATGACTCCAAAATATTTGAATATGTGAACCAGATAAGAAAACTTCACATCCTCCCTTCTTTACAGAGGTAGGGTACTATGTGTGTGAAACATTATAAAATACTGTAATGCTCCATTGAGATATATCGGTCCATTTTTCACCCTATTTTTATTTTTTCTTTATTAAAAGGCATGACTTGCTAGGTAGGGGACAGGAAGAGTATATTTTGTAAATAAGGTGATATAAAAACAAATGAGTAATGAAATTGCAGAAAGGAAATTAATATGATATAAAAACAAAGGGCATTGATTTAAAAAATACTCCTTAAGGAATAAGTTCATGTAAATGAATTTTCTCAAGCAATTTAATTCTGAGCCAGAATCCTATCTTTTAAACCCAACAACACTCATACAAACATACTATAACTCTCTTTCAAAAAGGTATGTTGTTGTTGTTTTTCTCCTTAAGCGAATGATTCTCTTGGAAGAAGACTCAGAAGTCCATAGTGCCATTCCCCTGAGAGGAAAAAGAATCAGTGTGCTACTGATGTCTGCATCTGAGCTCAGACTTGAAGATAGAGGATTCCATTGCCTATTGAACTCAGACTGCAAACATAATTAGCAAACATTTCCACTCAGGCTGAAAATCCAGAAATTGTTTCCTAGAATCATCACATTTTAAAAATGGATTTGTTTTGCTCTTTTTGTCACAGTCCTCTCCTTTCCCACCCTTAGAACGAGCTGATCAGAACTGGTTGCTCAGGATAAAAAAGGATATTTACTGGTCAAACACATGTAGTAACTAACTCCCCAAGTGCATTTTTAGTGAACAAAGCTCATCTCTCATCTTGATTGACATATCAGTCCCACATTCCCTAAAGTTTTAACACAGCAAGGAATCTTTCCTTCTGAAAATAACTTTCCCCCCCGACCCTTTCATTAAGTTATACAGATGCTTGCAATGCTAACGCATCCTGAGCTAAAGGCTCTTTGGGGAGTAGAAGAAACTCCCAGATTTTTCAGAGCCTTTATTTCTCCTTCTGTAAGAATATCTAAGCAAAGGATTTCAACCTTAGTCTGAAATGAGAACGGTTGTTTTAATGATTTTTAAGGGAAAGTACTTAGTATTTCAGTGTCTTTTATCTGATAATTTAAAAAGTAATTTCACAACATTATTAGCATCTCCATTTGGTTACAGAAGAACAAACTAGAACTCAAGGTTAAGTGTGTCATTAGTGGGAATTAAATCTAGCTCACTTTCCTCATCCTCACTTCCATAATTTCACTCATTGCTGTTCACTTAGCTAAAAATGCCCATGACTCTCTATATACCCAAAGCTTATCCATCCTTTAATTCCTACCTCACAGATAAAGCCCCCTTCAACAATCTCAGTCCACAATGATCTATCCTATTCTAACTTCCTAGTGTACTTTGAACCATAACGAGGGTTGGGGCAACAGGCACTTTGTCTCAGAGCACTAAATTTTACGAAATACTAATGGGGCCATTCCAGAGCATGCATCTTCCCCACTTAAACTACATTACAAATGATCTCCTTCTAGCCTACCCTTATTCTCCATGATGACAGTCTCATTTCAGGATATATTTCCTCTCCCTAATAGCTTCCCCCTCTCTTTCAATTCTTCTCCTAGCAAATTTCATGACCCTTAGAAAAGAAGCCCTTAGTATCCCAGGGCACATTTTTCCTTCCAGCAGCAATACTCACACAAGTTACTATTTTGTCTTCCTTTACCCCAGATACAAAATTATCTGGTTATGTCTCAGATTATATAGTTTATATTACACATATTGATTTGTAATTGTATTATTTTATTTTTCCCCTTAATTCACTCACCAAACAGTTTTTTTTTAACACTTGCAGTATGTGAGGGCTAATGGGAAACATCTAACAAAATATGATTTCTTTTCTTATGGAGCTGTATTTCCTGTACAGCTCTTGCCTATCCAATAAGATAACAAGGTTCTTGAGGACAGGGTTGTGTCTTACTAACAAGTATTTATCAAATGCTTGCTAAGTTCTTAACATTATGCTATGTGCTATGGAGCATGCTAGAAGGGATACAAAACCAGATTCTACAATCTAGTTGAAGAGAAAAGAAACACACAAAAGATACCTTTTATTTTTCCCACAAACTCTACCAGAGTACGAGGTAATTAATAAGTGCATTATAAATACTTTTGAAAAAAAGATTACTGAAGGTAAAAAGGGGTAAAAAGTGTTGAAAGCAGATTGTTACATTAGAAACATTACTGCTTTCAGAGCCCTAAAATATGGGTTAAAGTCCCAGTTCTGATTTTTGCAAGCTATGTGACTTTGGGCATCACAACTCCTGAAAGCCTTCATTTCTTCAGCTGTAAAATGGGAATGCTGGCATTTGCTTTACATTGATGCATTACTCAGGATATTGCAGTTAGGATCAAACTATCCAAAGGACTGTGTACACCATGAATCATAATAATAAATGTCTCCTGCTTTAATTATTACAGCTCACATCCAATATGCTACCAAAATCTGTACTGACCTTAAATCAAAGTAAAGAATTAGACAAGTAGGGGTAGCTATGTAGCACAGTGAATAGAGCACCCACCCTGGAGTCAGGAGGACCTGAGCTCAAATCCGGCCTTAGACACAACACAAAAACTAGCTGTGTGACCTTGGGCAAGTCACTTAACCCCAATTGCCCTCCAAAATGAAAAAAAAAATAGACAAGTTAAATGAATATCTCTTTCTTGGAATCCACATTGCTTTAGCTACATAAAAGTATTTAACAGGGAGAGAGGAAATGTGAAATAAATACTAATACTTCATTCTCTTGCTTTCCTTTTTCAATGAGCATACAAGAAACCATGCTGGCCATGCAAGGCACCCTCCGCAATGCCACAACTCCTGAACAATGCCTCGTTGTAGTGGAGGGGTTTGAGTAGCTCAATGAAACTGTCAGCTATGTCATGCAGTGTTACCCAAGGGCATATCTGAGAGTTCTAAGAAAAGATAATCTGGAGAAGAAATGGCAAACCACTGCAGAATCCTTGCCAAGACCCATGGACAGTATTCAAATGATAAAAGAGATGACATCAGAAGATGAGAAGGCATCAAACAAGTTACTGGGGAAGAGCAGAGGAAAACTACAAGTAATTCCAGTACTAATGAATCAACTGGGCCAAAGCTGAAAGAAAACTGAAATTAAAATGTATTTGGTGATGAAAGAAAAGTCCAGTCCTATAAAGATCGATATGGCATAGGAACCTGGAATGTAATATCTTTTAACCAAGGCAAGTTGGAAGTGGTCAAACAGGAGATGGAAAGATTAAAGATCACCATCTTGGGTGTGAGTGAACTTGAACAGATGGAAAGGGTGAAGTTAATTCAGGTGATCACTACTTATACCACTGTAAGGCAAGAATTCCTTAGAAAACAAGGAGTAGTCCTCATGGTCAATATAAAGGTGAGAGAGACAGTAGCCAAGCATAATATAAAAAAATTACAGAATGATATCTTTTAGAATTTAAAGCAAACCATTCAGCACCATAGTTGTATAATTCTAGAATGCCAAAGGAGCCAAAGTTGCTCACTTCTATGGAGTCCTTCAGCATCTTCTGGAAATAACACCAAGAATACAGTAAAAATAAAATAGAAGATGTCATATTCATCATAGGGGATTGGAATTACAAAATAAGAAATCAAAAGATTATTAGAAAAACAAGCAAGTTTGGCCTTGAAGTATAGAATGAAGCAGGGACAAGATTAATTAAGTTTTGTCAAGATAACTTGATGGTCATAGCAAACACTCTTTTTCAGCTTCACATGGACATCACCAGATAGTTAATATCAAAATCAGATTATGTCCTTTACAACCAAAAGTGGAGATGCTCTATAAAGTCAGTTAAAACAAGACTTGGAACTGACGGTTACTCAAATCATGAGTTTTTTATAGCCTGAAAAATTCAGATTTAAATTGAAGAAAGTAGAGAAAACAATCAAATTGTATATGTATGACCTAAATAATATCCGTTATGGATATAAAGTGGAAGTGATGAATAGATTTCAGGGATCAGATCTGGTAGATTGAATACCTGAACTACTACAGACAGAGGTTTGTAATATGGTAAAAGAGGCATCAGCAACAACAACAACAACAACAAAAACACATTCCAAAGAAAAAGAAGAGCAAGATAACAAAATGACTATCTGATGAGGTTTAACAAATATCTGAAGAAAGAAGGAAAGCTAAAGGGAAACTAGAAAGGAAAATACATACCCAAAAGAATGCAGAATTCAAGAAAAAATCAAGGAGAGAAAAGAAGGTTTTCTTAAATGAGCAATGCAAAGTTTATAGAAGAGGACAATAGAATGAGAAAAATGAGATCTGTTCAAAAAGTTAGAGATAGTAAGGGAATGTTTCATGTAAAAATGGGCATGATGAAAGACAAAAATGGTAGGAACTTCATAGAAATAGAAGAAATTAAGAAAAGGTGGCAAAAACACTCAGAACTGTACAAGAAAGATCTCAATATCACCCATTACCATGATGGTGTGATTATTAACCTAGAACCAGACATCCCGGAGAAACACATGAAGTGGTCATTAGGAAGCATTGCTCTAATATTAAGGTAAGTGGATTGATAGATCTCAGTTTCATCTTGTTTCATACTTGCTTCTGAAATACTGATCTTGATATTTCCCTTCAGAACAAAGTCTTGGGTTGGTGACTCTTCTTTCTCAAGGTTTGATTCTAAATTCCCAAAAAACCTTTTAAACTAATAAACTTTATCCCCTCTGCCCACATCAGTGCTTTATTACCTGGAAAACACTACAGAGTTGAGGGAACATCAATCTTCAATGGAAACCTCAAGGCTTCATGGTTAGTGACTTCCTAACCAAACTTCAGCTGCCAAAGCCTCCTACTTCCAGACTCTGTAGCCCCAATGAACCCTTCAAAGTCCAGTTATCCTTGAGCTATGGCATCACCTACTTCTTAAATCCACACCAATCTATTTTTATTATATTATAGCATGGTCTTATTTCTAAATTCCATTCAGATTTATAGGCCACTGCAAGTGACCTATAAGGTAACAACTATAGATATAGGCTGATCTTGAAGTCAGGAAAACCAGCTTTCAAAAACTACCTCTGATACTTACTAGATGTATGGCCTTGGACAATTCACTCTCATCACCCCTGAGCACCACTCTAAAACTAAGTTTCAAATATAACACTGGTTGGCATTAGTGAAATGAATTTCCAACATGGTGAGTTTCCCAGACCAGTGAAGTATAGCCTTCCACTCCCCTGACTATTGACAAGTCAGGCCCACAAATAGTTATCAAGCATCGACTCTATTCAAGGAATTAAGAAAGTGCTATAATGGTAGCAAAGTTGAGTACTATATATAGTACCTTTTTATCAAGGAACTAATATTCTACCATAGAATAAGACAAGAATAAATATAGTACCAGACAGAATATAAGTGTTATAAAAGAAGGACTCAGGAGATGAAGAAATCAATATGAAATAGTAAATACATTATACATTTTGAAGCAGCCAAAATTCACAACTTAAAATATTTGGTCTAATTTTGATAATTAAAAAGAATTTTTCTTGAAAGTGAGTTCATTCTTTCAGGACAGTGACCTATTCAGTACAGTTCTCTTCCTCTGTATATTAAATGCCCCCCCCCCCCCAACAGTGGCTTCATTTAGGAGCAATACATTGAGAAGAAAAGGCATGAATATTTCTGATTAAACATAAATGAAAGCTCCAAAGTTTTGTGCCATCATGATAAAGCACTTATTAATAACCCAGGGATGTTTATTTACACTGTGCATCACACTGGAAAAAATTTTAGGACTAAATTTTTATGCATATAGTGTTAGGACCAAAACTATTAATTTATTATTTTTTTTTCATTTAGCCATCAAACCTTAATGCATCAGGCACTGTATTAGGACTCAGGGATACAAAGAATGAAGTAGTCCCTTCCCACAAAGAACGTAGATTCTACCAGAGGGAAAGTTGTACACAGGAAAGTAAATACAAACCAGATATAAATTTCTAAGGAGAGAAGACACTAGCAACAAGGAGAATTCAAGTAGTCTTCCTTTAGGAGTTAACACCTGAATGGAGTCCTGGATTCTTTGAGTCAGAGGTGAAGACAGAACACATTCCAGGTACGGAGGGCAGCTTATACAAAGCCCTAGAAATTAAAGATGAAAAGGTTTTTGTTTGTTTGTTTTTTATTCATTTTAAACTTAAATACAAAATGAGAAAAAGGGAAAGAAGAATATTCCCACATACACAATAGAACAAAAAGAGAGGATATAATAGGAAATAGTAAATTTCCATTTTAAACTATTTACTTCTCTTTTTGATCACATATGTAATAAATATTAGACATTGTTTTCAAAGCTACCCAGCTTTTCTGTGCTTCTTTCTCAGTTTTCTTTTGTTCTCTGCTGTGCCATGAAATAGTTTTTTTGCTAGGCATGGAGGCTGAGAGAAATAGGGAGACATACACACAGTCTGTAAAAAAAGACAAATGTCATGACTAACAATAGAAGTGGAAAAATTTCTTTTGGTATTTCCAGGCTCTAAAGCAATTTGAGGCCTGAAATATGAATCAGACTGCTAATAATGTTCTTCCCTAAACCTCATATGCCCACAGTGACAAATATTAATCCTCCAGACCTTCAAAATATTAATTATAACAATAAAAAGAAATTAAGTAACAATGGTAATAACTTTTCATGAGACCACAGATAAAAGTTAGAAAATATCTTAGAGGGCATTTATTCAACCGCTTCATTTTATAGACAAATCACTGTCATCAAGCTCCTCTTAATTATTTATTATGTGCCAGCCACTGTTTAAAGTGCTAGGGATTCAAAGAAAGGCATAAAACAGACCATGTCCTCAAGGAGCTCACATCCTAATTGGGGAGACGAACATGGAAAGAATCAGGTACAGACAAGATATCTATAGAACACATAGGATATAATCTCAGAGAAAAACAAAGCAGCAGCTGCAGGGGTCAGAAAAGGCCTCCGCAAAGAGATGGCCTTTGAGAAGAGTGTTGAAGGAAGCCAGGGAGTCTGAGAGGCAGAGGTGAGGAGGGAGAACGTCGCTGGCAAGGGAGACAACATGGGCAAAGATGTGGGGATGGGAGTTGGAAAGCTATGTGCTAGGAAGGGCAAGAAGCCAAGTGTGGCTGAATCACTGTGTGTGGAGAAGTAAACTATATGAAGACTGGAAAGCTAGGAAGGGACAAGGTTCTGAAAAGATTTAAAGGTCTGGTGGAAAACCAATTAGAAGACTAATTGTAAAGGTGGAAATGTGATAAGGAACTATGTAAAGAGAGTGGCTCTAAGAGTGGAGAGAAAAGGATATCTATATATAGGTATATAGATATGTATATACCCATATATAATTTACATATATCATATATGACATGCATACATTGCATACAAGCATACAAGTATACAATAACATATAGCACACATA
Organism: Gymnobelideus leadbeateri; assembly: GCA_011680675.1. Taxonomy (NCBI): domain Eukaryota; kingdom Metazoa; phylum Chordata; class Mammalia; order Diprotodontia; family Petauridae; genus Gymnobelideus; species Gymnobelideus leadbeateri. The sequence continues at coordinate 44,517 of WOXC01007699.1, read as the reverse complement.
CACACGTATACATGTGTATATGTATACTGTCCATGATACCTCCATCTCCTCATTTACCTTAGGACCTCAGTTTCTATATATCCAAATCATTGTTAAATATTGTCATTTGTACCTTTACTATCATGTATGTATGCATGTATATACATGTATATAAATACATATATGCCTATACATATATACATACACATACATATTAATATATACACACACCTATATATCTGTATTATATGTATATATATACACACACATGTGTGTATACATGTATTGAATAATCTCCATGCATACATATATCTACAGTTATGTTATTATGTTCAGATTTATATATGAGTGTTCATATAGATATATAATGTTATGAAAGTACAAGTAGAAAAAACAATTGATTAGATATGTGGGGTAAATGGGAGAAGCTGAAGATGATATTGAGGTCATAGGCCTCGCTAACTAGGAAGATGGAGGTACCCTAATCAATAATAGGAAATTGGGGAAGGAGATTTATGAAAAAAACATAAAATGTCATTGTTAGGAAATACTGAAAATTAATAAAATGAGAAGATTAATGTTAAAGCATTATAAAGCTTTCATTTCACATCTGTCCAAAATGAATTAGGCAAGGTACAGAACAGAACATATAGAATCAAGGATTGGAGGTATTAGTTAACTCAATTAACTGTCAAAACAATCAACTTGGAAAAATAAATCTGAACAATTTATAATTTTCCTAAAAATTTTCTCCCTCAGTCTTCTTGTCAGATTAAATTGTAATGCACTCTAGTTTCTTTGGCTTAAAAATTATTAGATTTCTGGAGGGAAAAACCAACTCTCTCCAAAGGGGCAATTGATACCCTTTGTGGAATAGAGACAGAGAAAAGCGAAGAGACTGCCAGGAAGGTTAGGAATTTAATTAAACACCTACAAAAACCAATGGCAGGAAGGAAAATTCCATCTTTTCATCACTGCAGAAGAAACATAGAGAGAACAATTTGTATTCCAGTTTGGTTGTTGCTTGGAGTACATAAGAAATTCATTGGTTGTCTAGGCTCCTGGATGCTTGTGCAAATCAAGAAAGCACCTAAATTCAAACTGAAGCAACAAATATTTGTGTGCCTGCTGTTGTATGCATTTTATTACAAAAGAAAAAAAAAAGAAAAAGTCAGCCTGAAAAACCTACAGGGGCAAAGGTGGGGGGAACCTTAGATCTCAATTAGTTCAATTGTCTCATTTTACATATGAAGAAACTGAGACTGAGAAAATTCAATTGTCTGGTCATATAACTGATTAGTTGCAAATCCATAAGAATACAGGATCATTGGAAGGTAGGCGTAGAGCTGGAAAGGACATTGGAAATGACCTAATCCAATCCTTTCATTTTATAAATGAGGAAACTGAGACCTACAAAGGTGATATATCTTGACTAGGCATACAGCAATAGGCCCACAATAACATCAGATCAGAGATGACCTTAGAAGCCATCTCATTAAGGCCCTTCATTTCTCAGATGAGATCCAGAGAAGGGGGAAGAGGCATATGCCCAGATCACCCAGGGAATCAACAGCAAAGTTGAGATTTGAACACAGTCCTTCAGATTCCAGATTTAGCATTCTTGTCAATGCACCAGGCTGCCTCCATATCTTATGGCATTCTGTCAAAGGGAATTTCAAGGAAAAAATTACTTTGTGGAAATGTTTTTACCCCCAGTTCAAGACTGCTCAATTAAATTCAACTCAATTCAAGTGACATTTATGAAGTGCCTACCTTCTGTTAGGCTCCAGCTGTTCTAACCTTACCTAAGAGCAGAAGTGATGCTGGAAAGAGAGACAAACAATGAAATAATACAAGAACCTAATAATTTACCTTATTAAATTGCAAGCAAGAAGAAACTGAAGTCAGTAAGTTGATGCAGGCAGACCTAACGTGTCCATGTAGTAAGCATTCCCTGCCTATCCACCTGGCCTCCAAAATTCATTTAAAGAATATAAAATTGAAGCTCCCAGAGGTGAGAGGAATGAAAATTGGACTTATAGTTTATATTTTAGTATTTTTATTTATAAATATGCACACATTATTACCTATAGCAAATTGATTACCTTCTCAAGGGGGTGGGGGTAGGAGGATAGGAGAGAATTTGGAACTCAATTATTTCTAAAAATAAATATTTAAAAGTGTTTTCACATTCAATTGGGGAAAATAAAATAAAATAAAAACTTTAAATGCATACAGAGAATAGAAAGAAATGCAGAAGGAAAGACAGAAAAACCAGGATAGTAATCTATAAAATAATAATCTATTAATAATCTATAAAAATAGTAATCTATAAAAATTATCTCACATATATATGGGCATGTGTATGTATGTATACATAATACATACTTCTGTGTATATATATATATACACACGACATATGTGTCTATATATGTATACATATATACATATATATTATTTAAAACAAACCATGTGAAATAGGATTCTATACAAAGCTGAATCTTTTGTGTTCTGATATAGATATGAAAATACTCTTTTTTAGTGTTTAGAATAAAAAAAAAGAAAAATGTGCACAAGCACACCCACATATACATACATGCACATTCATGTGCTTACATTGACAGCAGCTCATCAGGGAAGCCAATCATATGATCTTCCTGATCTAAGATCTCTTATAAAAATGACTGGTGAGATCACACAATGTTAGAAAACCCCCATCAGTCACATTGTAAGCATATCCAAGTGTATAATATGATATTATGAACCTCCTGAGGATATTTCTGAGAGTTTACTGAAGAATAATCAGTTCTCATCACCAACTGACGGATTCTTAACCATTAGTTCCTCTTCTATCTAATAATTAGATGTCCATCAGCTGAAAGTGAATTACAGAGATCTGCATTACCAGCCAATTATTGTGACAGAGTCAAATATAAGACCCAGCTCTCCTGCTATGTAAGAGTGATAGAAAAATCTTTGATAAGATCAGAATGTGTATCTGACCCATAAAAACATATTGCCAACATAGAATTGTACATTACAGTTTTATTCCTCTAAAGTTGTCCACAAATAAAGTTACATTCTCCCATTGACTTACCTCATAAAATTTCAGCTTTACTAACATCAGAAAAATTTTGATGCCAAGTTGAAATGAAGTTTGCTCTTAAGTATGCATCAAACATTTAAAATCACATATATAAAGGAAAATGATTAGTTTAGACAAAATACTTAGTAATAACAAAAGCAATACTGGTGAGTGTGAGTAGGATGTAATACAAGCAAAAAATTAATAAGAAAAATAGTATAAAGAAGTGCATGGTCAAAAGATGTGCTGGGCATAGGGTAAGATTGAGGGATAATGTGGTCTGTGTATTCTTTGTACTCCACTAGTATATTTGAAATTGTTAAGACAAACTGAGGAAGGTTCATAGCATGGTAGATAGACCTAGTGTGGTAAATTTATGAGAGGAACAGTAAGCATGGATAGGTTTTGACCTGTTTTTGTTTGTTTGTTTGTTTTTTAAAGAAGATTTATCCAAGTAATGAGATGAGAATGTCATTGGAGTCAAGTGGAAAGATCCCTGGCCAGATGATCTCCATTTAAATTCTGCTTTTGATGCCCATTTAGGTGTGTTGCTTGGTCTCTTTTAGCTTACTCATCTATAAAATTGGCCCTTAAGAGTTCTTATCCTTTTTTCATGTCATGGATCCCTTTGGTAGTCTGATGAAGCCCATGGACACTTTCAGAGAATACAAATTTTTTTTCCCTAAGCACAATCAATGTGTTAACAGGGTTAGTAATTGCCAATAAATGGAGCCAATGGACTCTCAATGACCAAAGACTCCAAGTGAAGGCTGACAGGCTCTTTTATATTAACTTACAAGATAATAGAGAAAAATCTTGATCAACATAGATATGCTTTCTTCTAATTGACTTGCAAAGATTAAAAAAACACTAAAATGAATAAAAGAAAATAAATAAGAAAACAAACAAAACCAATTAAATTAAAAGAGTGTCAAAATATTTGGAATAAGGGGTGGCTAGGTGGCGCAGTGAATAGAGCACCGGCCCTGGAGTCAGAAGGATCTGAGTTCGGAGCCAGCCTCAGACACTTAATCCACACAAACAAAAACCTAGCCCTGTAACCTTGGGCAAGTTACTTAACCCCAATTGCCCTAAAGGGGCGGCTAGGTGGCGCACTGAGTAAGAGCACCGGCCTCGGAGTTGGGATGACCCGAGATTAGATCTGGCCTCAGAAAATGAGCACCCACGCATAAATAATGACTAGCCGTGTAACCTTGAGCAAGTTACTTAACCCCAATTGCTTTAAAAAAAAAAATATTTGGAACAAAAAGCCAAACCTCAGGTTAAAATTCTCTACCTGGATGGTCTATGAAGTACCTTCCAAACCTAGATCTATTATCCTATGAATATTTAATTAAAGTATTGATCATCATAAAATGCAAATAATAGCTTGCAATTGAAAGGTAATATTACCTGAGAAACTGCATTGGGGTAGGGAGATGCAAATTGCAGAGTTGTTCATAGCTAGAGATTCCATCTACAGAGAATGAATAGCTCTGCTCCTTTCAGATCAGAACACAGATGTTTTAAAATCCCCATTCTAGTAAGCTAAAAACTATTGACTACACTCCCATTTGTCTTACTTGTTGAATAGTTAACTAAACGTTTTAAATGAAGTTTTTAACAAAGGATGTTCATTTTGTTGATCACTTTTGTTTGAAAAATCCCATGATGATAACAAAGAGGAAAGGAGGAAAAAAAAAAAACGTTATCGTTCCACAGAGTGGTATGCACACCTGTTATCCTGTTATTTCATTAGTTTGGATCTGCCTCCCTTGAAGGCTAGTGCTCCATTCATTACTCCACTCCATCAATTCAAATTTCATATTTTGGCTGGCTCCAGAAGTCTATGAAAGGCTAGGAATGATCCTAGGCAGGTAAGAAAAACAACTATCTGGTCTTCGTGTCCTTACCACATTCATTCATCAATACTGAGAGACTCCAAAGAATTTGGAGCTGAGAAAGGAGGAAGGGAATACGCATTTACATAGGATCTACTATGTGTCAGGACGTTGTGGTAAGTACTTTTTACTTTTATATATTATTTTATCTTTACAATGACCTGGGAAGTAGGTGCTGGCATGATCCCCATTTCATTGCTGAGGGAAGTGAAGCACAGGAAGATCACACAGGTAGTTGTTGTGTGAGGCTGAATTTGAATTGAGATATTTGTAATTGTAAGTTCAGTGCTTTATTCATTGTGTCACTCACTGCCTGTAACTTAAAGAATCCTAAGATCCCAAGTCCCTTAGCAGTGTTAGATGAATAGCTGTTACAGGAATGATAACCAGGTTCAGTCTAGCCTTTAAAGATTAAAATTGGTAGATATACAGAATGCTCACCATAAACTAAAGTGAGGTCAACAATTGAAACTTAAACCCAATAACCATAAAACTAAGTTTAAAAAGACAAAAGTGAAGCCTAGGTCACTAACTCCTTAGCTTAGAGTATCTGTAAGCTTTCTTCTAAAGAGTTTGGCATCCTAAGAAAGTAATATTTAGTTTGAGATGAGAGACCTAAAGCCAAGACTAAAGGGATTAAGATAGGTCAATCCTTAGAAAAGAAAAAAAAAATCTAGCTGCATGACCCTGGGCAAGTAACTTAATCAAAATTAAGAAAGAAAGAAAGAAAGAAAGAAAGAAAGAAAGAAAGAAAGAAAGAAAGAAAGAAAGAAAGAAAGAAAGAAAGAAAGAAAGAAAGAAAGAAAGAAAGAAAGGGAGGAAAGGAGGAAAGGAAGGAAGGAAGGAAGAAAGGAAGTATGGCTCTTTTCTAATGGGGCTATAAAAAAATCTTTGCTTTGAAGGACAAAAGCATGGCAGAGCCTCCTCTCCTCATATGAAAGAGATAGTACCATAATCAAAGACTTCAACCAAAACTGGAAATTGGAAACAGAGAGAAGCTCCCTATCCACATGCACAGCAGCAGAGCCCAGCAGAGCAATATCTGGCAGATTCTGGGCATTTTGTTGGGGTATCTAGGCGGCACAGTGGATAAAGCACTGGGAGGGGAGACAAGAAGACCTGAATTCAAATGCGATTTCAGATACTTACTAGCTGTGTGACCCTAGGCAAGTCACTTGACCATGTTTGCCTCACTTTCCTCATCTGTAAAATGAGCTGGAGAAGGAAATGGCAAACTACTCCAGTATCTTTGCCAAGGAAACCCCAAATGGGTTCATGAGGTGTTATAACTGAAAACGATTGAACAATAATAACCACACGGAGAGCAGAGACCAGCAGTATTAGTGAGGTACTATGATGCAATCACCAGAAGACAGCTTACATCCTTACAAGAGATGTAAGTGGGGATCTGCTAGATAGAACATAAAAGTGGAGTCAGAAAGACCTACTTGGCCTCAGACATTTATTAGCTCTTTGACACTAGTGAAGTCATTAAATCTGTTTTCCTCAGTTTCCTTATCAGTAAAACAGGGATAATGATAACCCCTACACACAAGATTGTTGTGAGGATCAAATGGGATAGTATTTATAGAGTGCTTAGCACAGTATCAGGTACATAGTAGGTACAATCTAAATGATAGCTATTATTATTATAATAATTTATTTTTATTGCCACACATTGCTCCCTTTCTTTGTGACCTTCCAAGTCTCCCCATTACATGGGTTTCCAGTAATGTGCTTTTGTATGTATGGTCCCTATGAACATCCACTCTTCTGACTAATAGTGTGTATATGGGAGATGGGTTTTATTAGAACTTTTCTTACTATGCCTTTTCATTTAAAATTTTTGCTTTGAACTAATCGTATCCTCTGACTGATTATTAAAGGCAGACACATTAAGTTTTAGTGATGTGAACTGATAGAGTAACCTAAGCCTGCAATAGCCCCCTCCAGGGACACACTTGGAGAGTTGGGGAGGGGGAGGTGCCCTTTTAAAATGAAAAAAAAAACAAAAAACAAACCCAGCTCCTCAATTTATTCTCTTTAAAAGGTTGAATTTCCATTTAGGTAGTTTCGTTTAAGAGCAGTATGTCTGTCCCCAGCTGGAGGTATCTTTTTTCTCTGGGTATTTTTTTTCCCGGTTTTTTTCCCCTTTGTATAATTTGACAGCAGGATTTTTAAAAAAGCAAATAAGTAAATAAATAAAAAGATAGATGAAGAGGGAACACCTTTGACTTGGAAGGGTGTAAGTTGTGTCTTTCCAAAGGAATTAATTCACAGCCTGAACTGGCTGGTTTAATCATATGCTACTGTGAGTATTGAACTTTAAGTGTTTGTGTCCTGGACTAGGCCCTCAGCTGTAATAAACTTGGATATAAGATCGTTTGCATGCAATGCATTCGTTTGTACCAGTACTTCTGTTCCTTTGAGGAACCTGTAACTCAGCTATATGTCAACTGTTGGCCTAAGAGTGAACTCTTCCAAATTCTCTAAGGCTAGGTAAATTGTCTCTTAAAAAAAATCAAAAGAAAAAAATATATTTTAACTTTCCTTAACTGCTGGCCAGGAATAAGCAGTGATTTGAATTCAGCTGTTTAAGTTTTATTTCTTCTTAAGGCTCGGGACATGTTTCTTAAGGTGATACATTTGCTCTTTGACCAGGTTTAAAGCAGGGACAAGAACCAAGTAACCATAGTAACTCATATCTCCATAGTGATTAAAGTGTTTCACAGCAAGTTGAAAGAAATTTCAGATTTGGAAGGGACCTGAGTATACCTCTCTGGTGTATCCCCAAATCTACATTAAGGCAGAAGCCCTTTCTCCCGAGGCAAACTATCCTATTTTGGTTAGATTGAATTCTTAGGACATCCCCCCCTCCCCTCAGTACATTAGGACATCCACTGCTCCTAATTCTGTTCAAAGAGATCAAGTAGGATAAGTCTCATTCTTCTTTAAAAATGATAGCTATTCAATTCCTTGAAGCCAGCTACAATTGTACATTTTTATTTTTTATGTCAAATGTTATTGGCACTTGTAATGAGAATGGGAATTTGAAGATCTTCCCTGCCCCTCAATAGACTTCGGGAGGAGTTTGAAGATCTCCCCTGCTTTGAAAGTAAACTCTGCCCCCAAATAGGCTGAATGTAGTCACATAGAGTCTGTGCTGGGTGGAGTTTGCTGAAGGGCAGCAGAGTCCACAGGAAGCTGGTCAGAGCCATAGAGACGGTGGGAGAGAGAGGAGGACAGAGGAGGACCTCAGGCAAGGAGTCAGGCTCCTGAGTAGATACTGATCTTGTATTGATTTGTGGGAAGACTGAAGGATGCTGTAGCTCTCAGCATTATTATGGCTTTTGAATATCTTTTGTACTATGATGGAATCAACTTACTGGTTTGGGGAATTGGTTTTCTGGTGAAGAAATGCTTCAGTTTTATCCTCTATCTGGAGAGTTTGGTATATTTTGTGATCGAACGTCATGTGATACTTATAGTCACAGTCTTTATCTTGATCGTGGGCACTGTAACTATTACATTGGCACTAAAGCACTCTATAGAAATTATCCTATGGCATAATCCCAAAGTCCTTTCCCACACTTGGTGCCCCTCACTGGACACATTCTAGTTTACCAAGGGATTTCCTACTAATATTTCCCTCCATTTAACACTATTCTGCAAATGCGGTCTGACCAAACAGAAGGACTATAACTTCCCTAAAATTATATATAGTGTCTTTTTTTTTTTAATTCAGACTAATGCCACATTAACTTTTGGTAGATGACATCACATTATTAAATCATAATGAGTTTATAGTCCACTAAAACTCTAAATTTATTATCTTATATAGACAACAGATCTCTCTTTAACTGATGTTCATGATGATAAGAATGATACCATTGCTCTTTTACATTTAGAAAGTTGTATTTTTCTTAAGCTACTCCAATTAATCAACATTTATTGAACTCCTGCTATATACCAGTGTAATGGCAAAGTGGTACTTTGCTGTTTGTTTCAGCTATTCAAGTGCCTTTGATTGTGTCAAGTCTTTGTTGAAAACAGTATACATTGAGTTGCCCTTGACAGGCCTAAGGGAGTTTGGAGACTTTCCCTGCCCTTAACAGGTCTAAAGTTATCACCTGGAGCCCGTGGTGGGAGGAGCTTGAACAGGAAAGAACAGAGCAGGTAAAAGCTCAAGCACTAGCCAGGACCAAGCAGAACTGAGAGGGAGAATGCTTGTTGTGTCAGCACTCTGTCTGTTGTTCTGTTTTGGTGTTACGTTGTCAGACAGAAGCACTCTGTTGATTCGTGTTGATGTCTCAGACAGAAAGTGAATTGAGATAATAGTGCTGGCAATGTGTATAAATATTGTTGTGGTCCTGTTGAGCTTTGTTCTCCTATAAACAGAAACTGTGAAGAGCTTGAAGTGTAGCAGTCCCTGTGAACTGTGATATGGAACAGTAAGATATTTTGTGATATTAAAAAAATAATAACAAAAGATGTTTCATGTAAGAAGTAAAGGCCTGCAACATAGTCTTTTTTGTTTTGTTCTATAATCAGGGCAGCTAGCTGATGCAGTGGATAGAGTATGGGGCCTGGAGTCAGGAAGATTCATCTTCCTTAGTTCAAATATGGCCTCAGACACTTACTAGCTGCGTGACTCTGGGCAAGTCACTTAACCCTGTTTGCCTCAGTTTACTATCTGTCAAATGAGCTGGAGAAGGAAATGGTAAACCACTCCAGTATCTTTGCCAAGAAAATGCCAAATGGAGTCCCAAAGAGTCAGATGTGAGTGAAAAATGACTGAACCACAACAACATAATCATTATATATTTCCTGTCTTTTCAAATAAATCGTAAATTTGTCTAAGACAAGAACCATATCTTATATTTCTTTGTATTCCCACCAATAGCAACACACATACTAGGTACTCAGTGAATACCTGTTTCATTCTTCCCTACAACAACTTTGAGATTTTATTCTTCTAATAACTTACTATATAGACTTAAGAAAGCTATGAAACCTCTGGGAGATTTGAGTTCCACTAAATCATACTCTAAGAGTCCATCCAGTGATTTTATTCATGGAGGGTCAGAACAATGATAAAGGCAGATGACATCAGGGTCAAGAATTAAGAAGTATTGGGTTGGAAAATGGACCTCACTATATTGCAGTTGTACCAAATTCTATTCTCTAAGGATATAGAATTACAGCAAAGCTCCCTTTCACATTATACAGAATTTCAGGGATTTTTTAAAAAATGTTGCTGTTGTTGTTATACCTCTACCATTAGTCCTATTTGAAACATTTTCTTTCATTTTCCAATATTCCAAGCTTTTTTTTTAAATAGATTGTTCTGAAGATTATTTTAAGAAACAAATATGGGACTTCCATCTACTTTCACTATATCCTTGATATTGCTGAAATCTTGATTAATAAGTAAGTAGCATATTGTGTATGATATACGTTCCAACTCAAAAAAAATTAGAATTTGAAAGTGTATATTAGTTCATCAAATCTTTCCCTGCACAACAAATTCCCAATTTGCAAGGGCACTATATTCCAAAAGTTTGTCTTTAAGATGGCAATCTGGAACTCAAAACCCATTTTGCTATAGAAATAATATTATTTAGAGAAAACTAAGAAAAGAAACTAAGAAACAAAGTCCAAGAATGATCATTTATTATCAAAGCTAGCAGTTGCCAATAAGTGAGATCCCAAAGCCACTCAGTGGCCAGGGATATATTGGACTAGACAGAGTGGTCTTTTATAGTTAGGAAAAGTGTAGGGTGGGCTTACATTTAACCTGACTTACAGAAGAGGATTTCAAAGACGTATGACAAAAGAGCTAAACATTCTCTGGAAAGTCTCATATTAAGCAACTGTAACTTATGACAGACCAGGAAGAGTATCTTATCCAAAGACTCCAAAGATTCCTCCCTCCTTCCTTCCCATCTGGAGCAAGAGTACAGGCTGTTGCTCAAACAAAAAAAAATTAAGGAAGTTAAATTTTAATTAAGAAGTCAAATTATTTCATAGACCTTAATGCAAAGTAATCAGCCTGTCCTTTAAATCAAACTAATTCCTAAGTACTAATTCTAAGTGAATAGACATAATTCTTGATCAATAAATACAGAATAAAGTGGAGTATCAATTTTCAATTTCACAAAGTCCAAACAGTAAAAACTTAGGTAACCCATAATAGTTTAATGCTATAGATCTGCAATTAAATTCAGCATAAAACAATGTAATTGCAATGGTAAACTAGAATATACAAGTAGTTGAGTAAATAGTGGTAAGAACACCTGTCATGTAAATTAAAAGATATGGACTTGAGTTTTGGCTCTACTATGTATTATTTGTATGATATTGAGTGACTCACTTAAGCTCTCAGTTCTTCAATTACCTCACCTGCAAAATATGGAAAATGTACATATTAATTCTGCCCCGTTTACCCCGTTTTAAAGCATTGTACTTGCTGTAGTTCTATTGTACTATTTTAAGTCCATGAAGTGAAAGAATTATGGAAACTTTAAAGTCTTCTACAAATTTAATAGGGAAGATAGGTAGCCCCCTAGACAGAACACAAGGCCTGGGGTCAGAAAGAACTGAGTTCAAATCTGGCCTCAGACACTTACTAGTTTGTGTGACCCTGGGAAGTCACTTGACCCTATTTGCTTCAGTTTTTTCATCTGTAAAATAAACTGGAGAAAGAAATGGCAAACCATTCCAGTATCTCTACTAACCAAAAAAAAAATGGGATCACAAAGAATTAATACAAATGAAACAATTGAACAACAAATTTAATAAATACCTATTTATACTAAATGTAGTTTTTAAAGGAAAACAGTTTTCATTAGAGGCAACCTTTGGAGATATTTGGGAACATTCTGGAAGAGGATTTTGGGAAACTTTCAAGGACTTTAGAGGTTCATTGCACTGGTTTTTATATCTAGTTACACTTGAAAACATATGGTTTTGGGGTGGCTAGGTGGCACAGTGAATAGAGCACCAGCCCTGGAGTAAGGAGGACCTGGGTTCAGATCCAGCTCAGACACTTAACACAAAAAATAGCCATGTGACCTTGGGCAAGTCACTTAACCCCAATTGCCCTCCAACAAAAACAAAACATATGGTTTTGTAATAGTAAAGTGTATGGAAATGGATGAACATGAAAAACTAATTGATGTGGATTCAGAGAGTATGACTATTGCATTTTATATATGGAAATTCATTCACCAAATACAAATAGTTGAGAAGCAGGTTTAATTGTTTTTGCTGATAATTAAAGTTGTTTCCTTTCTTCTTTCTTAATACAAAGTATGTGATTATTGTCAGCCATAACTGACAGCCTTTTTTGCTCACAAAAGAAACAAAAATAAGAACGGGAAAGAGAGAGAGAGAGATTTTTTTGTTTTGTTTTGTTTTGTAACAGGGCAAGAGAGGGAAAGGAGAAATGATAAAATCATAAAATGTCAAAACAAGAAAGACCTATGGAAATATAAGACTGTAGCATTGATATTTCAAGGATCTTTCAGACTTGGAGTTAGAAAGTCTGCTATTGATGTCTGTCAATTCTTGATTAGCAACCTGCAGCTCTTCAAAATCATTTTTATGGCATACCTTTAAATAAACTACCTTAATCTGAGGGATTGCAGGGATATTTTTATTTGGGTTTTTTGTTTGTTTGTTTATTTCCTTCAATCTACAAGATTGATTGTTAAAAAGAAGAGAGGTAGGGAGCCAAGTGGGGAAAAAAGAGCTATTTGGTATGGTTAGACACTCCCTTCTACTTCCACCCTTCACTCTAAATCTCTGCCTTTGTTATATGTGACTTTTAACATGCTTTCTGGGCTTTAAGCCTCCCTACAATTGTTTTGTTTGTTTGTTTGTTTGGTTGGTTGGTTGTTGTTTTTTTCTTTTGCTTTTTGGAGGGCAATTGGGGTTAAGTGACTTGCCCAAAGTCCACAGGGCTAGTAAGTGTGGCAAGTGCCTGAGGCTGGATTTGAACTTAGGTCCTCCTGACTCCAGGGCAGGTGCTCTATTCACTGCCCCACCTAGCTGCCCCCCTACATTTGTTAAAGAGATTCTTGTTAGAGCTAACTAGCCTATGAATGAGTAAAGGGCAGTTAGTTGGCACAGTGAATAGAGTGTCAGGTTTGGAGTTAAAAAGACCTGAGTTCAAATCCAGCCTCAGACATTTACTAGTTATGTGACCCTGGGCAAGTCACTTAACCCTGTTTGCCTCGGTTTCCTCATCTGTCAAATAAAATAGAGAAGTGAGAGAAATAATTATTACTCTCTTACATTAGTAATCAATTATTAAATTAAGATGAAAGTTTTCCCTTATTTCCTCATTCAGAAAGTATATTTTGTAAGTTATTCAGCCACTCTGGACATTGCTGGTAGAGGAGATTGCCCATATCCTGTGGATCAGGGGTGGGGAACCCGAGGTCTCAAGGTCACATGTAGTCAAAGGGCCACACTTGAAAACCTAGAGGAACACATGTGGCCTTGAGCTTACAGATTCACACCCCTGCTCGGGATACATATTTCTCAATCTTAGGTGTAGCCCCACTCAACTAGACCTTACAAACAGAATCCAGTCTAGACAAGATCTTGCCCTTAGGAAATAAGCTCCTGTCTTTTGAACCTTCCATTAGCATTTGGGGTGACCCAGTTCATGAAGGAGAAAGCCAGCCATAATATTCTGGGTAGAAATTATTTTTTTTTTTTGTCCAGATTGCTGGAATCAAATGCTGGAAGTGGCTGGGATTCATGTTTAGGTCCAGTTCTCTGCAAGATGAGTTAAAGACTTTTTGCCCACCTCCTCATTAATATGTCATTGATTGTTAACCAATCAGAGTTAATTTCTACCCTAAGGTATACCCCCTTTTCCAAAGGTTTTTTAAACATTCAATGTTCTTCAAGGGTGGGGTCTTTCATTTCTTAGAGTGCCGCTGACCTCATTTTATTACTTTTTTGCTAGCCACATTTATTAAATTGATTATTACCCAGAAATTGTCCCTCAGACTTTTCACTCATCACTAGAAGAAAATGGCATCATAGAAGAAAATGGCACATCACTCCAGTATCTTTGCCAAGAAAACCCCAATTGCAATCAAGAAGAGTCAGACATGACTGAAATGACAGAACAAAGTGAATGAGTAAAGGGGAGCATATGGGAAAAGTACAATGTGTGCAAAATCTTTCAGGAAATACTCCAGGAAAGGCTATGAATCAAATAAGTTTTACTCAGGTGTTACCAGAAGTCCATGTCACCTTGGTTGTAGACAGAGAATAGGGAAGAAGGCAGGAAGCATCATTCAGACTTATTTTTAGGACATTCAAAAATCAGAGGGCCTGTCTATTGTATTGTCTAGTATTCTGGTAGATTGCTCCTGAAGTTGAGCCCCCAAGGGTTCACAGAGACACACAGTACTTCAGTGGCATAATATAATGAAATAGAGACTAGCAAGAAAATGAAACTTGCACCAGTAGCTATGGGACCAGGAAAGACATTTAAGCATTTTGATTACAGGGTTATTTACTTATACATGAGCAATCATGGAATTAACTGGGCATCTGGTCACACAGGTAGCTATAGGTGAGCATCCACAGTTAAGCATATGCATATAATAAGCAGCTCAATGTGATCAAGTCCAATTCCATATAGTGACATTCTTTGGTGCTAGAGAAATTGTTCTATTGCTATTCACTACTGAGACTGACAAGGAAAAGTGATTGACAGTGCTACTTTTCACATTCGGTTTTAAGTAGAATGTCATGTGTTACAGTGAAAGAACACTGAATTTTTATCCAGAGGACCTGGATGAGCTATGTCGCATAAGATCTGTATGACCTTGATATGAGGATTGGCCTGTTGAGAGACCCCAAATGACATAAGTGATTTCATGTTTGACCAATGATTACCTGCCTATATGCTGGGAAGTTCCTATGTACCCAGCAATTGACTTGGTTATCTATATTTAGGGTAGGAAAACAACACTAGCAAACTAATCACTTAGCAAAGGTCATCTAATCTAGGTATGTAAGATTAGAAAACTACTAATTACAATGCCCTTGTGGTTGAAAAGGAAGTGGGTCTATGGTGTCACAGGAAGGGTGAAACAGGAAGGAGCAGAGCAGAGAAAAGCTGGAGCAGAAATGGAAGCACACAGAGCTAAAATAGAGAATGCTTTTGATGTCAGCACTCTGTTTATTGATGTTACTTTCTGAGAACTGAGAGAATGTTTGTGATTTCAGTGCTCTGTTAATCTGTGTTACTTTGTCAAACAGAAACACTGTATCTGTTGATTTCTGTTTAATTTCTCAGACAGAAAGTGAATTGAGCTGATAGTGCTGGTAATGTGTATAAATATTGTTGTAGCTCTGTTAAGCTTTGTCTTCCTAGAAATAGAAACTGCAAAGAGCTTGGAGTGGAGCACTCCCAGTGAGCCTAAGATGTGGAACAGGAGTGGAGAGCTGCCTACATGTGAATCTAGGCAAGAGATAAGAGTGGTCAATTCATGGAGGAGGAGCCTGGAAGAGGAGCCATGGGGCTTGAAAGTCAGCCTGGAGTCAAGATGAAAGGACTTTACTTGGATACTTTGTATTTATTGATGAGATTTATAACTTACTGTGACCTAGGGGTAGATGGTGTTTGTACTTTCTGCTACCCCTTAAGGATGATTGGCTTAAAGATAATTGGAGATCAGTTTCTAGCCAAGATGAAAAAGTACTTTACTTTACTTGAATACTCTGTATTGACTGAGAAGATTGTAACTTACTGTGACCTAGGGGGAGATGGCATTTGTATTTTTTGCTACCTCTTAAAGATGATTACAAGATATACTGAATAATATGCTTTGTTTAAGACTAACCTTAAAGTTATTCACAGAAGCAGTCCTGAGAAGAGCTGGTCATGACTGACTTTATACACAGTTCAGACCATTTACCAGCTGAATGTTCCTAAGGCCCCCCTCATTGGATAGCTAGGTGGTACAGTAGATAGAATATAAGGTCTGGAGTTAGGAAGACTCAACTTCCTGAGTTTAAATCTGGCTTCAAATACTTACTAGCTGTGTGACCCTAGGCAAATCACTGAACCCTATTTGCCTCACTTTCCTCATCTATAAAATGACCTAGAGAAGGAAATGGCAAGCCATTCCAGTATCTTTTCCAAGAAAACCCCAAATGGGGTCTGAAGAGCTGGATATAACAATGAAGATACCTCTCCCACCCAGTCCCTGTGATTCTACCCAATAAGAACAATCAGATATAAGAACAGAGACCCAGAAGATCTGGACTGTTGATTAGATTACAAGTACAATGTGTACCCAAGCCCCCAACATCATCACATGTTCCCACAGATCTGTAGGCTAAGGAGCCACGCATATAGTAACCAGCCTCTGAGTAATAGATTGCCTGATTCATGATCCTTTGAGTGCTTACATCCCTTCTCAATATCCCATCACCCATGGACATGTCACTTAATTGCCCAAAGCCTCAGATTGCTCACCAGCTACATGAAATGACCTTTAGGGTCCCTTCCATGGCTAAATTCTATGATCCTATCAGTTATCCACATAATGGCTATGATATTAGATAGTTATAAGAGTGGTACAAGGAGTTCTTTTTTTGTTATAGCTTCAAGATAAATAAAAGGAGTAGTGGATAGACTGCTGGTCCTGGAGCCAAGAAGATCTGGGTTCAAGTACTTCTTCTGACACATAATGGTCAAGTAACCTTGGGCAAGTCATATCGCTTTTCCAGGTAAATTTCAAAGAGTACAAGTTGGACAAAAGGTACACTGATAGAGGAAGTTTCTTCACTTGGCAGTTTCCCTTATTAGTTACATTATATCAGTGATATTTATAGGTCCCTTTCTAACCCTATTCTCATCATTCAAGATATAATCAAGATATGATAGATCTATTTGCCTGTATTACCTTGACTTTGTGGCCAGCACAAAAAGTACAAGTTTAGAACATACAGATGCTAGAGCATATTAGATGAATGACAAATGTTTATTGAATTGAATTGACAATAGTGGAGAGGTCAAATGGTACAGTGGATAGACAGCTAGAATGGGAGCCAGAAACACAGGGAAGTTTAAGTCTAACTCCTGACACATACTGGCCATGTCATCCTGGGAAAATTATTTAACCTCTAACTGCTCTAGACAACTCTCTAAGACTAGGTTTTGGAGAAGGTAACAATCTGCATTAGCGGAAAGGGTTTCCTCATCTGGTAGTTCTCTACACAAATGAAATTACATATTTATTCCATATCCTTATCCTGACAGCAGACTTTTTGCACAGCATTCTTGGTGGCTATGACATGACATAAAAGAAATATGCCCATGTGAAGAAATTTAAAAGCTAAGGAAAAAAACATTTATGGAGATAATTTGACTGAGAATCAATGGGAAGGGGAAACAAGTGTTTTTGTTAAAGGGTATATAGTTAACCTCTTAGACAGAAATATAAGAGTTTAGGAGGCAGAACAAGGTGTCCTAGGCATTGAGAGATAAACTAGGCAATGAGACATAAAATAGTAAATATTTTTACTATCTCTACTTCTATTGAATTACAGTTAAAATTCAGCTAAAAGATTTTGCTTTTGACTTACTATCATGATGATTTCATTTTTCAAAAGATGGAGGAGGTGATGAAGGAAGTGACTATCCTGAACTTCACAAAAGAGAAGGAGCTATCTGTTAAAAGAGAAATGATGGGAACTTTGAGAGTAACTGAGCCTGCCATCCTAGAGTCTGTGATAGATAAAGAAGAATATTACACAGTCTGATATACAGACTCAATTTTGAGAGAGGAGGTTTCAAAGCATTCAGAAAAAGGATGACAAGGATCTTCTGGCCTGAAATTTTGCACACATTAACCCAAGAGGTATGAAATATGATCAAAAATGAAATTTGGACAATTCAAAAACAACAACTTTTAATTAATGGGAAGAGAACAGCAAGTTTTATGTTGGCCATAATTAAGCAGAAAAGTCAGCAATTTGGTTGTTGGCAGATACTCATAATGGAATGTGGAATAAAACTATAAACTCTATTTGCTTCATTCAGCTCTCTGTTCTTGACCTAACTTTATTTTTCTTGCAATCAAGGAGAATAATGAGAGTTGAGAAAAGACTTGTCCCTCTAGCCTGACATTACCTTCCCCAGTTCTTGTGACATATTTATTGGAGGAATCTGCAAATAAGTTTGGAAGAATGCAAATTGAAAATCAAGAATTTAAAATAGCATTAAAAGGAGTTATCTATCCTGAAGCTATATATTTGGCTGGGGTCAAGGACATCAAGTAACCACCATGAAAAAAGCAGTCAAAAGTATAAACTTAGTCATAGGCTAAAGCATTTTTCTGGCTTTTGTGGGCTACTGGGGAGAGGCATACTAGCTGATTTGTACTAGAAAGACCATGTAGTATTATATGGTCTTAAAGCTAAAAACTAGTAGAAGGTAAGAGAGAACAGCTCAGGGACCATGAGACCAGGAGAGAATAGATACCTCAGATTCAATGAAGATGATACAACACCCAGTAGACAATGGACCAAACCCCCAATAGAAAAAAATAATACAGCTGCATAGGGAACTCACTGACCAACTCACACTTTTAAAGGGGATTCACAGCAGATGGAAGCAAAGGCTGATAACCAAGGATAAATACAAAAGAGTAGTAGAGTCCCTTAAGACCAGTATTAGGAACATGAAAATTCATGGTCAGCTGAGGTTTCTGATCAATGATCTTTGCAAAATAATGAAGAATAGAAGAGATGCTAAAGGACTGGAAGGGGGCAAATGTCCCAACTTTCAAAAAAATAAGAATATAAATCCTTTAAAGCATATGCTAGCAAACTTGGAATCAATTCCAAAATTCAAGAAAGTGTTATTAAAGGAAAGCCATGTGCTTTGAAACATATAGTGATCACTAAAAAGTAAACCTGGGTTTATCAAAAAAGAGTCACACCAGGCTGAACTCATTTCCTTCTTGAATAGGGTTTTGGACTAGAAGATCAAAGTAATGCTATAACTGAATTCCAGAAGGCAGACGGCAAAGTTTCTCGTGGATAGAACAGGCTTAAAGCATAGTAGAATTAGGTTGGCTTAGTACTGGAAGAATGGCTGACCAAAATGTGGTGATTTGTGTATCTATATCAACTTTGAGGGACTACTTATGTGGAGAACTCTATGACCCTCCTCTGTTTAACATTTTTATCAATTATTTGGATAAATAGACAGTTGGGACAGTTGTCAAATTTGAAGATTAGTAAAAGTTAATGTATTAGGTAAACAAATTAAAATCTGAAAATATTTTGATGGCTTGAACAATGTGTGGAATCTAATAAGATGGATTTTGATTGACATTCATAAAAAATTGTCTATACACAGATGCAAAATATATGGTTAGATTAGTGTTCACATTAAAAATAAAAGGTCGGATGATGTTAGCTTAATATGAGTTAACAATGATATATTATAGAAAACAAAACCCAAAAAAACTAATTCTATCTTTGTTGTTGTTGGTCAGTCTTCTAGTTGTGTCCAACTCTTTGTGATCCCATTGATCATAGCACACCAATACTGTCCCTGAGGTTTTCTTGGCAAAGATACTGGAGGGGTTTGCTATTTACTTCTCTAAGGGATTAAGGCAAACACGGTTTAAGTAACTTGCCTAGGTGCACACAGCTAGTAAGTATTTAAGGCTAGGTTTGAATTCATGTCTTCCTGACTTCATGCTCCATGTTCTATCCACTGAACCACCTAGATGCCTAATTTATATCTTAGATTACATAAAAAATCTCCAAAATGGGAGTGGCTAAGTGGCACAGTGAATAGAGCACAGGCCCTGGAGTCAGAAGGACCTGAGTTCAAACCTGGCCTCAAACACTAAACACACACACACATACACACACACACACACACACACACACACACACACACACACACACACCTAGCCATGTGACTTTGGGCAAGTCACTTAACCCCAACTGCCCTAGCTTCCCCCCTCAAAAAAAAAAAACAACCTAAAATCTCCAGAATGAAAGACATTATATCCTCTTCCCTGGTCACATCTAGAATATTCTAGTCAGTTCTGGGTGCCATATTTTAGGCAGAGCATTGGCATACTATAATGCATCCAGAGGAAATTTATTGTAAAGGTGATAGACCACTAAATAATCTAGAGAAATGAAGAATTAAAGAATACATATAGAATATATGTCTATAAATATCTGAACAACTGACAAGTGTAAAAAGGAATACTTGGTCCCAGATGACAGAACAAGGAACAATCTGTGAGAGATGGAGTGAGGCAAATTTCAACCCGACATAAGGAAAATATCTTGAAGATTGTGGCCAGATGGGGCTTCTAAGTGGTGCAGTGCACCAGCCCTGGAGTCAGGAGGACCTGAGTTCGAATCCAGCCTCAGACACTTGGCACACTTACAGTGTGACCTTGGGCAAGTCACTTAACCCCAATTGCCCTACCTTCCCCCCTTGAAAAAAAAGAAGATTGTGGCCAAAGTCAGACTCAAAGTCAATAAATATCTATTAAGTACCTACTATGTGCCAGGCATCATCCTAAACTCTGAGGATAAAAAGAAAGACATAAGATAGCCCCTGCCCTCAAAGAGCTCCTAATTTAAAGGGGAAAATCAACGTGTAAAAAGATGCTGAATAAAAGAGAGGAAGGAGCAAAATGAAGTCCTGCAGGAGGGTGGGGAATGATTAGAGGAGGTGAGAGTTTCCGAATTGAAATACAGAATGATAGGTTTCTGGAGATGATGAAATTCAGGAAAGCAGCCAGTGAGAAATGATCTCTGCATTCCCTAGGTACTCATCTTAAATGTCGAAGGATCAGGGAATGTCTCCCAGATGCCCAGTCATCCACTATCTCCAACCTTTTTTGGGCTTCTGAGGTCCCTATCAATGCTGGGATTCAGTGATTCTATGATTTGGGGGCTGGGAAAATACTCTGGAGTTCTCCTGTTTGCATTTTTCTCTAGAACCTATCTCACATCATGAATGTGTCACAATGTGGGCAGTGCCTAAATTTTGAACAGGTCACAGGAATGAGGCCCCTCTTATCAGGAAACTCTGTCTTCCCCTCTGGTTCTGATTGAGGTAGAGTAGGGAGAAAAGTTCTAGCAAGAAAGTATAGAATTTCTAAGAGGGAAGGGTGAGAACTAAGTCTCTGCTCCCTCAGGTAACAAGGGCAGAAGAGAGTAAAGGCATGAGGTGCAGGGGGGAGGAGCAGCAGTCATATCTATGTGTAGATGGTTCACAATTATGTGACAGCTTGTTCTTTTTATTCCATTATATTTTTATTCCATTATATTCCATGCTTCTATAAGTAGCAAAGCAGGAATTCAAATCCACGTCTTATGACATCAAATACAATTATCTTTACATTTGGTCAAAAAAGTGAATTACAGTCAGGTTATGATTTGTCCGGGTGGAGATTAACACTAATGAAATCACAGGCCTTTGATATCTGCTCCTTCATTTTTCATCTGAAAATATTTGTCTCATCCTGATAAATTAATTCTGGGAGTTCATGCCTCTTACTGAAGTCTACTGTCCTCTTGTTTCACTTAGGTAGTCTGATTGCACTGACACAAGAATAACTTTGCAAATCTACCCTTTCATTTCCTTAACCACTTCTACTGTCATTCTTTAAGCTCCCTCTCTCTTCCATCCAGAATCTTTCCTGATCAGAAACCTCTTTAGGTCTATTTGTATTACATCTCAATTTTTATTGGCACTTTCCAAGCTTGTTTTCAGCTCAAGTGGCTGTGTTACTATCCAGGTCAATTTGATTTATATTTACAAGTTTGTAAGAAACTATATCGAATGTTTTCTCTTATTTCATCATTCAGCTGAACAGGACCACATTTCCGGAGCAAATTTTTCTTTACTTTAAAAAGATTCAGGGAGGAGTGATGGATATGCCTTATTCTTTTTGTGCTTTTTCTGGTGATATTTTTATTCTTTCTCATGCTAAACTTCAATTTTAATAGGTCAGGTTCTCAACTGATGAAACTCTATGGGAGTTTGGACATCCAGTTATGAAATTTATTGCCTTCTCTCCAGTCTAAGTGCTTATTTTTTAAGTTCTAAATTCTAACATACACAGAACTGTATCCAATCCCAAAGTAACTAGAGCTTTTTTTTTTCTTCTATAAAGAATTGCTTAAAAAGCATACTTGGAATATAGCTTTCTTGTTCCTTAATTGGATTGCATTTGGGAAATTGTGCTGTGCTTTCAATGACCCTAAGATGCTCACTGCTGCAAAAGTCCATTCTCTAAAACACAAATATTCTCCCAATAATGCTATATAATTGCACTACAATCTCAGGGAAGTCAAAATTGCTGATCATATAAAGTGTACATGACTAACTCATCATGGATACAAGTCGTTTCCCAAATATTGGCATTATAGTTGACCATTCCAACTATATACTATCCTCTGCCCTTGAATCTCTTACTCCTTTGTCCTATCACCAATCACAACTTTCAAAATAACTCTAATAATGGGTTATCTCCATTATTGTCTATTCATCTTCTCTGCTACTATTAGGGTCAGTTAGATAGAGAAGCAGGCTTCTCTAGTGGACTCCAATGTGATCTCCCATCTTAGTGCCTGGAGTCAGGGAGATCCGAGGTCAAATCCAGCCTCAGACACTTACTAGGTAGGTAACCTTGGGCAAGTCACTTACCTCTGTTTACCACAGTTTTCTCATCTGTAAAATGGGGATAATAAGAGTATCTCTCTCCCAGGGTTGTTGTGAGGATCAAATGAGATAATTGGAATACATTTAGCACAGTGCCTGGCATATAGTGAGGGCTATATAAACATTAGGTATTGTTGTTGTTGTTGTTGTTGTTGTAATTCACATGCTACTGGAGAAATTCATGCCCCTGGGTCAACTGGGTCCACTTCCATTTCAGTGTTATCTACTACCAAGTGGTTCTTCATTAAAGCACCTACCTATGTAAAGCAAATTGGTTAATATCTCTTGTACTTAGTTTCCTGATCTGGAAAAAAAAAAAGATTGTTGGAATAAATAATCTTTAAAGTCTCTAGCAATTCTAATGCCATGACTTAGATTGACTGCTTTTGTTTAGAGATGAATAAAGCACAAGAAATAAGAAAAAATCAAACTGTGGCTAGGGATTAATTTTAATAAAATCAGAACTGTAATCCATAGGAAAAAAATGCTATACTTTTGCAGACAACCAGTATTCATAGACATGAGACTTGACTACTAATACTCATGATATTATGTGTTTGTTTAAACATTAATAATGACATATTTAGGGCATGTTTGCCCTTTTTTAATACATGTATTTTTTATGTCTGTTCCCAAGGTTAACATTATATTACACTTACAAAATGACTGACTACCATGATGGGGTCTCCTAAAGAACAGAATGAAGCTAACTAGTTCATATGGGAATAGAACCATGACAGAAAAATTAATCTCATTTGCAGCAGTCTCTAAGCAACTGAGCTTAATATCCAAGGACTAATGTTATAATGTAATAATAAGGATATGGAGGATGTTTGTATTTGTTCTTCCTAATGGGTTCTTCAAAGAATGTACAGATATTTTCTGTCTGCTTTCAAATTTGGAGGCATCTATCTACACATGTTCTGTATAACCCATAAAGACAGGCAAATCTGAACATTCTTCATGCCTGTATTTTAGTAGAATTATTTTGGTCCACAAGAGTATGACTAGTTAATGTTCCTTTAAATCTTTCTTCCTTAAATTGAGACTAGAATGTACCCTTTGTTTTGTACCTTGTCATGAAGTACTTACTGGCAAGATTTCCTTAAATATGATTGAATTAGCATTCTTTGGCACATACTAATCCAGGAAATCCCTGAGAGTTGAAAATTGAATTCAATTCACGAAATATTCATTAAGCATTTACTGGGTAACAGGTACTATTCTAGATGCTTTGAGATGCAATTTTTTAAAAAATAAAATTATCCTTACCCTCAAGGAGCTTACCTTCTAAGGGTCTTAAAAGAGACCAATAATATTCACAGCTCTTTATAAAACATCTTATTTACAGGAAGTGAAAGAAGTATTATTATCCTCTTTTTCTAGGTAAGGAAACTAAGGCCCAGGGGGATCCTGTTAGTTGACCACAGTCAAAAGCTAGTAAGTAGTAGATTCAAATCTCCTTACTCCAAGTCCAGTACTCAAATGATATAATATTTGTAAAGCTCTCAGTAAAATATATAGTAGTACATAGTAGGTAAATGTTCATTTCTTTCCTTTCCTTTTCTCTTTTCCTTCCCTTTCCACTATACAACGATTTCTTTTTGCTACTCAGTGAGAACAGGATAGAAATACTTCCCTGATTTGCACTCAAAAAACTAAAACCTCCCTAAAAGAATATGTAGTTAAATATTCTCTGGAAAATATGATGTTATTTATGTGTTATCAAAGTAACAAATAGTATTCATCTCCAGTGTTATTTTAGGAGTATGCAAAAAATAAGTATTTCTTCCTGCCTCCCTACTCCCATTAGTAATGAGATTTAACACTGTCTTGAGGTATTTTTTGAGATTCATTTGGATGGACACCCTCTAGGGCTTTCCAACAATACATTTGTCTCATTTAGACTGTATAAATGGACAATGAGCTGGCCCCAGAGAAGAAAAGGAGGAAGGTGGACTGGATTGCTTTCTTGAAAGGGAAAAGCTCTTTCACTGATCTCAAGTTTCCTGTGAAAACAAAGGCCCATCTTTTCAATACATTGTACTGGTGTTGCTGTGTGACAGCAAGGCTATCTGAAGAACTGGAGATGAGCACTACCCAGAGGGCAATAGAAAGGAGTGTGGTGGAGGCAAGTGGGTCCAACCTATACCCAACCATGAGCTCTGAAGGGCAGGAGTAAGAACATCAGGAAGGAAGGGTTTGACCAGAAAAGCTGATGAGCTTGGTCACATGGCAAGAGCAAGAGAAGACAGGTGAATTGCCAGATTGTTCCATTAGTACCCTCCCAATAATGAAGCATTTCAGTTGTGTCCAACTCTGTGACCCCGTTTGGGTTTTCTTGGCAAAGATACTGGATTAGTTTGCCATTTTATTTTCCAGCTTATTTTTATAGATGAGGAAACTGAGGCAAACATGGTTAAGTGATTTCCCCAGGGTGACACAGCTAGAAACTGTCTGAGTATACAAGTCTTTCTGAGTTCAGGCACCCCATCCTCTATCCACCTAGCATCCCCCTTAATAATAATAGCTAACATTTGCATAGTACATACTATGTGACAGCCACTGTGCTAAACACTTTACAATTATTATCTCTTTTGATTCTCACATCAACCCTGAGAGATAGGTTAATATAGTACTCATTTTACTGTTGGGGAAATCAAGGGAAACAGAGGTTAAATGACTTGCCCAAGGTCATACAGCTAGTAAGTGTGTAAGGTCAGATTTGAAGTCAGGTCTTCCTGACTTCAGGCTGGGCCTTCTATCCAATACATCGCCTAACTGCCAGCATGTCAGGAGAAATCAAAGGTCCCCAGCATGTTGGACAAATCCTTTTTTGTCCAAAGCCTGGGGAGAACATGGACAAAAGTCACACAGGGTGAATGGATGTAGATAAT
Source organism: Gymnobelideus leadbeateri (assembly GCA_011680675.1). Lineage (NCBI taxonomy): Eukaryota > Metazoa > Chordata > Mammalia > Diprotodontia > Petauridae > Gymnobelideus > Gymnobelideus leadbeateri. The sequence goes on along the minus strand of WOXC01007699.1, from coordinate 18,906 downwards.
TTGCCCTCTGCATCATTAGAGAGAACTACTAAATGATGAGTTCACAGATCTCTTTGAATATTTGAGTATACTGACTTTCAGTCTTATGCTAAATATAACTTTCCTCACTCATTGTAACCATCTCCATTTTAACTTGCCTTCCAGATCCTGACCCAGTCATAAGAAAAAGAAAAACAAAAGGTCCAATTTGTATTTTTCAAGTATAATAACATCCTGTTGAATATTACTAAAGCTTCTTTCCTGTTAAATACAATATCCACTCTTGATATTGCTTCTCTGTTGTTATGTGAATCCATGCAACCCTCTTCTCCCTAAAGGTACTTGCCTACACTCTAGTAACTAGATCATACTGTTTTTAGGGACATGTCCACAGTTTATGTAGAATATTATACTTACAAAGAAAGGCAGAAAGTAAAGGCTAGGGAGATGGCCTGAGTACACATCTCATCCCTAACCAACATTGGCTACTTGACTCTGAACACATCACTGAAGCTTTTAAGGGTAAAAAGTGCCTCCCAGGAACTCTCTAAGAACATAAATTGCACAATTGCTGATCTCCATTAGTAGAGAAGCTCCCCATGTCGATGAAATCATAGGCCTAGACCCCAATCAACTTATACTTACAAATAACTCTATATATCTCATTTCAGTAGATCCTCCAAACAACCCCATGAGATAGATAAAAAGTATTAAGAGTTGCATTTGACAGATGAGGAAACTGAGGCTCACACAGTCTAACTTGACTTGCCCAAAGTCACGCTTGCCAAGTATGGGTACCAAAGCTTAGATCCCAGTTTCCTAATTCCAAGTACAGGGCTCTTCAGACTGATTCAAAACAAAAAGCTTATGTGGGTGCACTGTCATTTTATCTTCAAAGTTAACAAGATAAGTAAGTTTCTCAATTTAAGGACTAACTCCAAAGGATTAAACAGATTGGAGACTGTTTATAGACTTGAGGGTTTGCTTTCAAAATAGTTTAGTTTATACAGGAAAGAGTATGATGTAATAGGGAACCACAGGCCCTGCACTCAAATCCCAGATCTGTCATTGCCTATTTGTCTGACTTTCTAGAGGTCCCTTACCCCTCCCCCAGCCTCAGTTTCCTCATCTAGGGGGAGATAATACAGGGAAACTGGAGTTAGCAAGACACGAGTTCAAATTCAGCTTCAGATAATTACTAGCAATGTATCCCTGGGCAAATCATGTAACCTCACTCAGCCTATTTCCTAATCTTTAAAATAGAGATAATAATAGTCCTTCCTTCCCAGGTTAGTAGGAATGAAACACAAATGAGATAATATTTATAAAGTTCTTTGCAATCTTAAACTGAACTATATACATATGTGCACATGTGTGTGGTATGTATATGTGTATTTATGTATGAATGCATACATGTATATATATGTATGTGTGTATATATATATGTGTATATATATGTGTGTATATATATATATACATACATACTTTAATGTCCATTCATTTGCTATTGTAATTTAGAAAATGGGGATAACATTTCTGGTACTGCCTGAAAATAAAATGTTTTGTAAAATGCCAAATGGATGTATTACTGTTCTTAGGTCCTTAGAAAGCAAGCTCCTTGAGTGTAGGGACAGTTCTATTTTTAAAATTGCTTTAACTGTTATTATTAATAAAATGAAAAGGTTGAAATAGATGGTCACTAAGGTTATTGCCTACTCTAGGTTTATGATGCTATGTTCTTTACCACTTAAACTAGTCATTCTAACAATTATAGCTAGATAAAAAGAACCTGTAATGCTAATACTCTGAATGGAAATAGCACCTTCCTCTCAAGTTATTCAGTCAAGAAAATGAGCGGCAGTAGAAGACACAAAGTGTCTGCCTTTAAAGAGTTTATAAACTATTAGGTTAGAGACCAATAGAAACAAAACCAAGGGTAGCTGGGCTGTAATCTGCTGGAGTAATGAATGACTAAAGTTACATCCATTTCATTTGAACACATATCAGAATAATGCCAATTAGATTTTTTTATCTAATAATCTGAATTCCCATCAATCAATAAGCATTTTTAAGTTTTTACTATGTACCAGGCACTGGTAGGCACTGGGGATATAAAACAGTGAATGAAATAATCCCTCCTTACAAGGAATTTATATGTCAAAGGAAGATATGACAAGAACACTTATATAAGCATATGCAAAACAAATATACAGAAAATAAATACAAATAAATGTCAAGTAGTTAAATATAAGGTTGTTTGAGAAGGAGGACACTAGAAGTTAAGAAGAATCTGGAACAGTTTCACTCAGTTTATGGTAATGGGGTTTATCTCTAGAAAGAGAGAGAGATTCTATGAGGCAAAGGAAGGAGAATATTTGTAGATTCCCAGGGGACCCTTAGCTCTGGAGCCACCCACATCTCAGGTAGACTGAAGTGGCCTTTGTCATCCCCAAAGAAACAGTGGTTTAGTGCCTAGAGGTCTATTCTATTAAGATAGCCAAGAGATCAGGATTCACTTCCCAGTTCTTCGGGTCCCCCTAGTCATGGTGACTGATGCCGGCACACTCACTCAGCTCAGACTCCCTCTCTACTCTCTGAATGCTTCCTGCCTAGATTCCAGCCAGGCCAGTAGAGGGGAAGCAGACTGAAAAATTCACAGTGCAAGAACCCAGACTTTAATAGTTGCCTGCATTTAAAGAGTTAGAAACTAGGTTTGGAAGAATGAGGAATGAAGGGACCTAGGAAGCTTTTCCTCAATCCCTCTTCATTCCTTCTCTCTATTGATTATTTCAAATTTATCCTGAATATAGTACGTGGCAATTTGGCTGCATCTGAAAAAAGGAGAGGATATTCTATGAGGCAGAGGTGAGAATGGAATTGAATGCATCTTTTTTACATGTTTTCTTTCTCTGTGAACTCTAGAATATATTGTGAGAGCAAAAGTTTGTTGTTGGTGTTATTACCTTATTTCTAACCTGCAGTGCTTAACACAGTGGCTGGCACATAGTAGGAACTTAATAATTGTTTATTGACTAGAGGACAGGCTGAAGGTGAGAGAGACTTGAAGGAGGGAGATTCATTAGTAGGTTGTTGCAAGAATCTAGATGAGAAGGGATGAGGGCCTGAACTGAGGTGGTAACTATGTGAGTAGAGAAAAAGAGTCAAGTCTAAGAGATGCCAAGTAATGTCAGAGCTTCTTGATTGTATCTGTGGACTCAGTCCTATGCATGCTCTGGCTCCTTTTCTACCCAAAGGCTGGTTCAATACCAAGGTCTCTTATTGATTCTGGTAACCTGAATTTCTTACTCAGATCCAATATCCTAGTCCTGATTTCTCTGGCCTATATCCATGACTCTTTGTTTTCTGCAGAACCTCTTCCTAGGTCCCTTCATTCCCTGTAATTCCAAACCTGGAATCCTACTCTTTAAACACAGGCAACTATTAAAGTCTAGGTTATTGCTCTGTGAATTATTGATGTGCTTTTCTCTTCTACTGGCCTGGCTGGGATCTAAGCTGCCAACACCAAGAGAGGAGGGAAACTGAGCTGAGTGTGTGACTGGATCCGTGACAATGATCAGGGAGACCTGAAGAACTGGGAAATGAATGGAGATCTCTTGGCTATCCTAGCGGTCCTCTAAGTACCACCCCATGATGAATGCCAGTTCAGTTTTCTTGAGATATGGTTCTAAGGGTCACCTAGGAAGAGTGGTTCTTAACTAAAATTGCTCTACTTCCCAGAAAGCAGAAACAATCATCTCAAAATGCATTCCTTCTGTTTCTTTTTCTCACAGCTGTGTGAGCTGATTCCCAATTACAGTGGTTGGAAGAAAGATCCAATCCCAGAAGGGGAAATGAGGTCTGTGGGAGGAAGAAAGATCTGGCCAGTCATACAAAGCTTCTTGGGTGACCTACCACTGACCTGGACGATGCTATTCCACAGCTGTCTATTGATAGAGATTGTTTATGACTATTGCATCTCCCTATCTTTTTACTATTTGGGTGTTTAAGCCTCATTTATTTTTTCTCTTTCATTTCTTGTGTTCTCTCCTAGTAATTTTTATATAATAATAGTCTACATTAAAAACCACTGATGGATCCAAAAGGCTGAGACACTGTACCCACTCCCTTTCCACTAAGGAGACCAACTGCTACTACCCAGACCTAGTTCAGTTCTGGAAGGGCAATGGGGTACAGAGAGAGAAAAGGCTTGCCCTCTGAGAGATAGACAAGGATCCCCTTTCTCATATTCTTTTCATTAAAGCTCTCCCCCATAATTTAAAGCCTAAATTACAGCTTATTTTTATCCCCAAATAAGTGAGAAAAAAAGATGTTCAATACATAATATGGATCAGGTGTGGGACAGATATTTATTACCTACACACAGAATAAATGAAAAACAGACACAAAAGACTTGAAGTGTGCTTGCTGATAGAACAACTTAAAACAGGATTCAATAATTTAACTTTTAACTGCTGTTATGCTGTCTTGGAGACTGATGTGTAAATGTCAAAATATAAACCAGTGTATGGGATTTCTGATTAGGCAGGCATTTCAGAGTTCACCTGTTTTATACTTTCCAAACAACTCCTTGTTCGTATCTTCTGGCTAAATGGGCAAACTTAAGTCGATCCTCTTGGTGGTGGTTGTGTTCTACAACAGTGCTGGTGGAGTTTCAAGGAACTCCTCCCCTTGCCACCATTCAGTTGTGACTTAATTGGTCCCAAAAGCTATAGCATGCACACAGGCCACACCTCAGTAAACCATTTTGGCAAATTGGATAAACCAGGTTGAGGGTAACCAATAGACCTCAAACCCATTTGTGAGTTGGATGGGGTAGGGGGAGTGTCTACCCCAAGCATGTGAAGATTTCTTCAAGTGGAGTGGGTGAATCAAAACAGTTTGTTCCAATGTCCATGAAGGCAGTTGAAGCAGGTGCTACAGAGTGCTTAGAACTTGGTCAGACATCAATGACACCAAGGTCATCCACTGCATCCTGGGTCTTGCCTGTTGCCTTGAGTTTTTCTTTACCAGAAGACTTTGATGATTCTGGAAGAAAGAGTGAAGCTTACAACTTTGTGGAACTCTGCCCCACTTAAATCCAGTTCACACACAAGTCAAGATGTCATTGGGCTTCTTTGAAAACAGACAAGCAGCAACAATGGGCCCTGGGACCTCTGGTCCCCTCTAACACTCAAGGTATCCACAGCCCAGCCCTCCATCCTCCTCACAGGAAGTCTAAAGACAAAGATCAATACTCACCACATGGGGGAGTCAAAACAAAGAGTCCAAATAGGAGATGTCTATTAAAAAAAAAAAAAAAAGGTTCTCCAAGTCATTGGCTTCTCTGGCTCCACAGCAAGTGAAAGAATTTTCTTTGGAATTTCAAAGCACCCATGTACTTGAGAGTTGAAACAAAAGATGTCCAGAGGCAGCCAGGAAGTTTGTTTTCCCCAAAAGGTCCAAGTGCTGATTTATACAAATGGTTAGCCTGAAGCATGCAGGGAATATCTGTACATTCTCTGTACAACCCAAGAAATAATAGTAATATGTTAAATTAGGTGTTGCTGTTGTTGTTATATTAGGAAAACAAAGTCCAGAGAGTGAAGATTCAAGATCACATGCCAGCTATCTTATGTGGTCCTTGTAATGTTAAGCAGAACCTGTATCATTATCCAATTTTACAGATAAGGACACTGAGGCTCAGGGTGACTTGTCCAGGGTAACAAGACCAGTAAATGATACTGCCAGGCCTTCAGTCCATACCTTCTGACTCCCAGTCTACTTCTTTTCCCTGTGCCCTTCAAATCTTTTCTTTTTAAAATATATTTTAATTGAATGACTCAGAGCTTGACTAATCGACGGGAAAAATATATTTGAATTATATCTGTGTTCAAAACACCATGCCAGGTGTTTTGCCCTGTGGAAGGAATTCCCAAGCCATTCATTTTAGTAACTCTCACTAACATTTCTTTCTCTCTGTCTTATCCCCTGAGATCATTCCAATTTCCTTCTTGGCCTTTACCCAGCTGAATTGAGTTTAGTGATCACTCACCACTGACCCACACAGTGCCAGATTTCTCCTTTTCTCATGGGACAAACAGCCACAGATGCCAAGAATAAAATCAATTAGTTTTTTAAGACATATACTCTGTTGGGATATATCATCACTCTGGCTTGTATCTTCTAGCCATAGAATAGAAACATTTCAGTTCCACATAATTTTTTTTCTATATCAGACCTCGTGTAAGAAAGAATGAGAGAAGGAACAATTCACTTTTGACCTATTCTTCTCCCCCTTTCCCCCATCACCAAAAAATAACACCACGTTTAGCTGAAGACAATTCAAATACACTTCCTAATGCCTTCATCTATTCACATCAGACCTTTGCAGTTACCATAATTACACTGTTTGCTGTGGGAGATCCATTTTGGAATTTGACTTGAAGAAAAGATGATGGTAGCTCTATTGTAAGTTTGAAGTTTATTTTCGAGACACATAAATAGACACAGAAACACTGACCAACAGAGATAGAGAGACAGAGAGAAACAGTGAAAGAGATGGGAGAAGAAGGGAGAAAGAAATGGAAGGAGAGAAAAAAGGAAGGAGGAAGTGAGGAAGAAGAAAAATGGGAGAAAAGGGAGACATGGAGGTAAAAAGAGACAGATAAAGGAAGAGCTTGCTTAAAGGACAAATAATATTATATTGAATGATTTTGTTTACAGATGATGATGCTGTTTACTCTCTTTGAGTTTTAGAAAATATCCAATCCTCTGTTGGAATATACTTCAAAAATGATAATACTTTCCTATTTGTCTCTTCTTAACATATTTATGTATATTCATCTACTATAGTCAGGGAATAGCCTGTCCTAAATCAAATATTAGGGATCACAGGATTTAGAGGTAGAAAAAGCCTTAGATTTCTCTACAAGAAAATAGAGGGGAAGGGGATAAGAGAAGAGGTTGTGATAGAAGGAAGGACAGATTGGGGAAAGGGGTAATCAGAATTCACATCATCTTGGGTTGGGGGGAATGGAGAGATGGGGAGATAATTTGGTACTCAAAATCTTGTGGAAGTGAATTTTGAAAACCAAAAAATAAAATATGTCAACTAAAGATAAAATAAAATGCAAAAAAAAAAAAAGCCTTAGAAATTACTTAATCTGGGGTGGCTAGGTGGCGCAGTGAGTAAGAGTGCCGGCCTCGGAGTTTGGATGACCCGAGATCAGATCCAGCCTCAGAAAATGAGCACCCACGCATAAATCAAATGACTAGCCATGTAACCTTGAGCAAGTTACTTAACCCCAATTGCTTTAAAAAAAAAAATTACTTAATCTAATCCTTTAATTTCATAGAACCCAGAGAAACTAGGACTCAGAATATTTAAGTGACTCACCTAAAGTAACTGAGATTGGGGTGGCTAGGTGGCACAGTGAATAGAGCACCGGCCCTGGAGTCAGGAAGACCTGAGTTCAGATCCAACCTCAGACGCTTAACAAAAATACTAGCCATGTGACCTTGGGCAGGTCACTTAACCCCAATTGCCCTCAAAAAAAAAAGCAAAAAAAATGTAACTGAGATTATAAATACTGAAACTGGGATTTGAATTCAGGTCCTCAGATTCCAAGTATCTACTTAGTGGAGAATACTCTTTAAGGTACTATAGTAGATACAAATATAAGAAAAGGCATGGTCCCTGACCATATGAGTTTATAGTAAAGAAGGAAAATATAGTATACATTAGATTATTTTAATTTCTTAATAATATACTATTTTGCATTACCAATATTCAAAGAATCAAACTAAAAGACAGCTAACACTAAAACTAAATATTTACTAAATACCAAGTAATCTTTCTTTGATCAAAAAGTATTTTAAGCTTTTTTAGTGGTTCATGACCATCATTTAGACTGCTGATTATCACTGTATTATGGACGTGTAGAAGTGCCAGTTAAGAGAAGTTTTATGCTTTACTACACAGACCAACCTTTACTATAAAATGCAATATAAAAGTGCCATTGCTTATAAATGTCATAGACTTTTTCAATGTTCACACTTTCTGTTGTCCATCACCAAGTAATTTCTGAAATTCAATTCTAAATTTCCTTATAGCTCTATAGGAATGTTAGTCTCCCACAAAAAAAAAAAAATCAAACATATCCTAGAAGGGCTAATCAAAATGTATTTATCTGGAGTCTTTCAATCTAATCAAAAAGGTCTTCAACTAAAAAGGAAGAAAAATAGGGAAGACTATATACATAAATAAATATATAAGTATATAGCCTTCCCTATATATTTATAAACACACACACACACACACACACACACACACACACACATATTCAGTGAGGTTTAGTGGGAAAAGGACTAATTCAGGAGTTGGAATAAATAGATTCACATCCGGCTACTGACCCTTTCTGTGTGACTTTGGACAAATGTTTGAACCACCTTGAGCCTCAGTTTCTCTATCATATGAAATTAAGGGGTTGGATTAGATGGCCTCAGTCATCTCCTGGCTAGTCTATGCTCTATCATTTCAGCTATCTATACACAAATACACAAGGTATATGCCATAACCCAGATAAATTAGAGATGATAATGCAAAGAGGTAAATTTGACCTCACGGGTTAATACCTCAGACATCATGGCAGAGGATTCCTAGCTGAAATATAATGCTAGGATGGCATATTTTATTTAAAAAATATTAGGAAAAGGAAAAGGGTAAGTGTAGTAGCCTCATACATTAAGAAAATATACTTCTGGGGAAATCCAGAGTCCACAGGGAAACATTTGGGGAAAGCTTGACAGACCAGGGAAACAAGTGATATTGCCAGTGTGCTACATATCACCTAGACATAAAAAGGAAATTGATAAGGAATTTGGAGAAAAGGTCACAAGCCTGGCATAACATATTTAGTAACTGGGGACTTCAGTTATCCAGACATCTGCTGTAATTCTTTCTCCCAAAGGCAGAGTAAGTAATAATTTACTGACTTGTCTTAATGATCATTTTAGCTTTCAAAATTTTGAGGGAAAAAATGAGGGGTAACCACTATTCTAGACTATTCTCACTTAAAAAGAAGAATTGTTTACTGATCAAGAAATGATGACAACCTTGGTAAAATCCATATTATATATGATGGAAGATGAGAAGAAGTTTAAAGTAGTCTGATCTACTCCCTAGAGTTTGTGGAAACAGATTTCAAAAATATAGGAAGAATTATATATAGGATTTCTTGACCTAAAATTCTGCAGTGGAAATAACTCCTCAAACCTATCAGCCAAGAAGAATAGCTATTCTGGATGCACAAAGGGAAAAATAAACTGAGGGGGAAAAGAGGAAGAAATGTCCAAAGAGAAAATTATGGATGCTTAGGTGACACATCAGTCAAAGACAGGTAATAAAATGATGAATACAAAAAATATCGAATGGTCTTATAATAATAATAATGACATTGCAGGATTGTGTGAGACTGGCAAAGAGTACCAAAGACAACACAAAGCAATTTGTTTGGGTTTTATTGGATAGAAGAAGAAGATCAAAGAAGGTATATGGCCATTTGTGGGTGGGTAGGAGAATAATACAGAAGAGAAGAGTGAAGACAGAGCTACTTACCTCTTCTTTTGCTTCAATTTTCCTCTTTCTTTTTCTTTTTGCTTTTTGGAGGGGGTAATGTAGGGCAATTGGGGTTAAGTGACTTGCCCAAGGTCACACGGCTAGTTGTGTTAAGTGTCTGAGGCCAGATTGAAACTCAGGTCCTCCTGACTCCAGGGCTGGTGCTCTATTCACTGTGCCACCTAGCCACCCCTGCTTCTATTTTTTCTAAGGAGAATTATCTTTGGAATGGAAATGATAGAACAAAAATGACTAAGAAGTGACTTAAAGCCATGAAAAGTAGTGGACTAGTAAGAAATTACCTAACTCCCTTCATTAAATTTAATTCAATAGGTTGAGATGATGTACATTCCAGCTTTCTAAAAGAATTGGTGAAAATGATTGTTGAGACATGGTCAATGATATTCAAAGATCATAGTATTTCCCATGCCCGACCAATTGGGGTCTTAAGACTGAAAATAGGTTTTATGCTTGATTATCTTGAGTAACATTTCTTTTGAATATGGAGGGTTTAAGTTTATCTTTTTTTCTTTTTTTCTGTTTGTGGGCTTGAATTTAGAGTCTATGATTTCTCTTAGAGATGAAGAGAAGAGAAATATATATATATATATATATATATATATATATATATATATATATATGTGTGTGTGTATATGTGTGTATATACATATATATGTGCATGTATATTTATATGCACATATATACATATATATGTATGCATTCCACTGTTCATTCACTGCAGCATAATTTTGGCAAAATGGTAATTTGCTATTGCGATTAAACTTTATTCTTTCTTTTAAAAAAATTCATGGAAAACATGAGAGTTACCTCCAGGTGTGCTGATGCCTGCTCACTGCTTTACTGAACCTAAATGTTAAATTTTCAATATGAGCATTTACAACTCAGAAATCAGCAAATGCTACAAATCAGGGCTTGATTTGTTGTTTTGTTGATTGTATAGACTTTAAAAAGTGATAGGGAAATTGTTAATAATGCAGATTGAGCTTTAAAATGTGTGTCATGTATTTTCAGAAAGTCAGTCATTAAACAGTTACCAGCCTATCTCTGCTTACTATAGGATAGAAAAGGGCAGATAACCTGATTTTCAAAAAAGGAGAGAGAGTAGATCGGAATCTGTAGGGTTAGTATAATTTGTTTCTATTCCTTAAAAAAATTCTAGAATGTTTTATTAAAAGGATGATTAACCAACATCTAGAAAAGGAAGTGGTGATCAGAAAGGAAGATGGCTATACCAAAAAATAGGTCATGCCAGACTAACCACTTTTCTTTTTATTGACAGGATTGTTAGACTGTTAAATCAAGGAAATCTACGCAAGTAGTTTACTTAGATTTTAGAAAAAAAATATTTGACAAATTTTCTCGGTCTATTCTTGCAGACAAAATGGAGCCATGTTGACTAAAGGCTAATAACTATGTAGATTTGGCATTATTGAATGGTGCTAGACCCAAGGGTCATTTGCTGGTACATTGTTGAGAGATTCACAAAGAGAGACTGGACTAAAGTTTCTCTTCTAGCTCTGAGTGAGTGCTCTAATACACTTAACTGCTGGGTTAGTCAAGAGGAAATAAATGCTGGATGAACTGGATTGGAACAACTATAACTCATTTGCACAAGCATATGAAGCAGTCTGGTTCCCCACTCAGCCCCTAAGATAAATGTCAACAGATAGAGCACGAAATACACAGGCTTGTTTTGCATTTGGTGCCCGTTTCCACAGCTGCCTACTATTTCTGTACAAGCATATTGTAAGGCTGCTGATTTTGTTGTTGTCATTGATGATGATGATGCTAATGCTGTTTCAGTTCTCTGACACAGCATAATGATTATAAAAACTGATCAGATACTCAGACATGACTGAAATGCATCCAAAATCCAAACGTCTGTATTTGGAGAAATATAAATGCTAATATGGCAGAGAGAGCAGATATTCCTGTAAACACCTTTATGAAACTGTTCACTTGGGGAATTTAAATTATGCTCAAGACATTTAAACACCACAGATAGATCTAAGAATGTTACCATGTACATAGTTGGCAGCACTTATTTAAAAAGAATATTAAAATTGAAAGGTACCTTTAAGACCATCTAGTTCATATATAATATAAACATATGTTATAAACATAAAAATAAATGAGAAAACAGAAACCCAAAGACAGCAATCAAATTGCCTAAGGTTATACAGCTTTTACTGGAGAGTGCAAATATGGGACCTAAATCTTCAGACTCCACAATTCAAGTGCATTATTGTGCACTGAAATAGACTTTATTATATCCACAGTATAGTGGTCAATTGATCAAAAATATTATTAAGTACCTCCTCTATGCATGACTCTGTGCTAGGCACTAGAGATATAAAGATAAAAATGAAACAGTCCTTTACCTCAAGAAATTTATTTTCTATTAAGGGGGCAAAACATGTAAATATATACAATATAGGTTAAAAATTAATACAAAGGATTTTGAAGGGGAAGGCGCTAACCACTTGTAGGGTAGGGGGGAGAAGGAGAATCAGGAAAAGCCTCATAGAGAAAGTGGTGCTTGAGTTCAGTTTTAAAGAAAATTAGGAATTCTAAGGCATCCTAAGATTGATGGACAATGTGTTGCAATTGTGTGAATATGGGAGATGAGAGTCAATTGACAGCCAAGAAGTCTGGTTTGTCTGGATCATAAAGTGTATGAAGGTAAGTAATGTACAATATAGTAAAAATGGAAAGATGGAATGGGGCAAGGTTTTTGACTGACATAAATATAAGAGTTGGCATTTAATCCTAGAGGCATCGTTACTCTTGCCCCCAATTTCTCTCTTAGTATAGGGTACAACACACACACACACACACACACACACACACACACACACACACTCACACAATCACACTTAAATGAGGTCATTAGCCAAGAATGCTCTCTTTTCTGCTCCTCTGCTCCCCTCCTCCTCTTCTCACATCATTCAGGCATCTTCCTCACTAACTCCTCTCTCATTCTGTTGTCATATGCAAAGGTGGTCTTGCTGCTTGCTGAGACAGATTCCTCCACATGCACATTATTCCATCCCTTCTGCTTTTCCAGCATATTATTTCCATTATTATCTCTACTATCTCTCTAATCTTCATTTTATTCCTATCTACTGTCTCCTTCTTTGCTGCCATTCATTCATGCATCCCCAACCTAAAAAAAAAAAAAAAAACCCATTCACTTGATCTAACTGCCCCTTCTAGATATTACTCTGAAAAACCTGTCTACACTAAGTGCTTCCATTTCCTATCCTCTCATTCATTTCTAAATCAAATTCTGCTCTGAATTAAATCTAAACCAATTTTTCCTAAATTCAATCATGCTCCCAAACTCACCCTTCAACTAATTCTTCTCTCCCCAAAGTTATGAGTGATTGCTTAAATACCAAATATAATGATTTTTTTTATCTTCATCCTTCTTAAACTCTGTGAAACTTTTGACACAATTAATCACCTTTTTCTCCTTATTACTCTCTAGATTTTCATGACATTGTTATCTCATGCTTCTCTTCCTTCCCATCTTCTCAGTTTCCTTTGTTAGACCTTCTCCCAGGTCATCATAGGTAATCATGGTTGTACCCCAAGGTTCTTCCCTGAGTACTCTTCTCTTTTCCATTGATACAATCTCATTCAGGGATCTTATCAGTGCCATGAGTTCAACTACAATCTCTATGCAGATATTTCTCATATCTGTACATCCAACCCAAGCTCTCTCTGGAACTCCAGCCTTGTATCACCAGTTATCTCTTGAAGGTATCAAGTTAGACATTAACCTTTCTCTTCATGCTACCATCCAGGCTGTTAGCCTGGCAAAGTCCATATGACTACCCAACCTCTCAGGGCTGGTGGCAGCAAGGTGTAATAGTGGATAGAGTGCCAAGTTCGGGGTCAGAAAGACTCATCTTCATGACTTCAAATCCAGCTTCAGACGTTTACTAGTCGTATGACCCTGAGTAAATCATTTAACTTCGTTTGCTTCAGTTCCTCATCTGTAAAATGATCTGGAGAGGAAATGTCAAACCACTCTACTATCTTTGCCAAGAAAACCCCAAATAAGGCCATGAAGAATTTGAAATGATTGAAAATTACTGAAAAACAACAACAAACTGCTCAGGATTCCCTTTAGGAAATTATTTTTCCTTCAAGGCTGACTTTAATATTAATGTTAATTTCATTCCCATATAAAAAATGAATGGGCAAGGATTACTCCCAATTTACCAAAGCCATAATGAAACTATGGAAGACTGGATGTGCCCATACCTTATTATTACTTCCCCAAGAAACACTGAGAGAGACAAGTATGTGAAACATCAAATCATAAGGTTTAGAGCTAAGAAATCATATATGCCAACCTTCTCATTAAGTGCCTGCAGTCACATAGAAAATAAATAGCAGTGTAGGGATCCTGATTCCATGTCTCTAATTCCCAATCCAGTGTTCTTCTCCAGAACATACAATACTTTATAATCCCAAATGTCAATAGTCAAGAGATGTCTTTTTCTTTTCTATTTTTTTTTTTTTTTGCATTGACCCTCTACAAATTTGCTGTCTTTCAGGTAATTCCTACTGGTCCCTAGCACCACTTTTATGCATCATGTTATTTCTACCCTAATTTTCTTTCTATCTTTTTTTTGGAGGGGTGGGGAAGGCAAGGCAATTGGGGTTAAGTGCCCAAGATCACACAACTAGTTAAGTGTCAAATGTCTGAGGCAGGATTTGAACTCAGCTCCTCCTGACTCCAGGGCCAATGCTCTATTCACTGTGCCATCTAGCTGCCCTCTACTTTCCTTTTTTAACTCAGGGAGGTAAAAGTTCTTCTAGTTTTCAGCTTCAAAAGTCTTTTTAGCAGTTTCACTTAAAATGTCACATGATGAGGGGCGGAGCCAAGATGGCGGAGTAGAAACAGCTCGTCCAAGCCTCTCTGCCCCCAGATTCTCCACAAACTATGTAAAAAAGGACTCTGAAAATCTTCTGGAGCCCCAGCACCCACAGAACGACACAGAGAAGCTAACCTCCCGCTGAGGACAGCCCAGCACCCTGCAGGAAGGACCAGCGCAGTGGTCTGGGAGCCGGCAGTGCGCAGAGCGCAGGAACCGAGCCGAGCCCAGGTCCATGTGAGCCGAGGTTTTAGCCCCAGGGCGGCAGGGCCAGCAGCCGGCTGGAAGAACCCCAGAACACCAGGAACTGTGGAGACGCCAGAATTATCAACATAGACTTGCCTAGGACAAAGTAAGAGGTTAGTGTCCTATGGACTTTGGGACCTGTATTTGGGAATGCGTCAGCTCCCTCCCCTGGGGGCTAGAAGCCACTGAGGAGACACGCCATTTTGTAGTTTTCAGAGGCATTTCCGGCTCCCAGCCTACAAATCGTGGGGAGATCCAGCGATCAGTCTTGGGGGGTAATCGCTCTTGCTTTAACCTCCCTGGATCTGGATTGTGATCTAGGGTGGAAGTTGTGGATGGGTTTACAGCTTGCCAGAAACGGAAGTTGCCCCCCACACGTTCGGGACGAAAATTCCTCTATCTGGCCTTAAAGCCATAGTGTGGCAACAAGCCCAAAGTCAAGCAATTAAGTGGCAACATGCCAAGGCAAAGGAAACAGAAAAATGCAACCCTAGACTCCTATTTTGGGGGCATAGAGCGGAAAAGGACTGTGAGGTCAGAAGTCCTGCTCCAAAAGCCCCAGGGGAAAACATGAGCAGGTTGCAGGCCATAGAGGACCTTAAGAAGGACTTTAAAAATCAAATAAGAGAAGTGGAGGAAAAATTGGAAAGAGAAATAGAAGGATGCAGGAAAAGTATGAAATGAGGGTCAACAGCCTGACTGAGGAAAACAACACCTTAAAAAATAGACTAGCTCAAATAGCAAAGGAGGCCCAAAAGGGCATTGAGGAGAAGAATGCCTTAAAAAGTCGAATTTGCCAGATGGAAAAAGAGTCTCAAAAGTTCACTGAGGAGATTCATTCCTTCAGAGTTAGACTGGAGCAAATGGAAGCTAGTGACTTTATGAGAAATCAAGATGCTGTTAAGCAGATCCAAACAAGCGAAAGATTAGAAGGCAATGTGAAATATCTCATGGGAAAAACCACTGACCTGGAAAATAGATCCAGGAGAGACAATTTAAAAGTTATTGGACTACCTGAAAGCCATGATCAAAGAAAGAACCTAGAAATCACCCTTCAAGAAATTCTCAAGGAAAATTGCCCTGATGTTTTAGATCCAGAGGGCAAAATAGAGGTTGAAAGAATCCACCGATCACCTCCTGAAAAGATCCCAAAAAGAAAACTCCTAGGAATATTATAGCCAGGTTCCAGAATTCCCAAATCAAGGAGAAAATACTACAAGCAGCCAGGAAGAAACAATTTCAATATTGTGGAAACACAATCAGAATAGCCCAGGACCTGGCAGCTTCTACACTGAGGGATCGAAGGGCATGGAATATGATATTCCAGAGGGCAAAAGAACTAGGAATGAACCCAAGGGTCACCTACCCAGCAAAACTGAGTATTTTGTTTCAGGGAAAATATGGTCATTCAGTGGAATAGAGGACTTTCAAGCATTCTTGAGGAAAAAACCAGAATTGAATAGAAAATTTGACATCCAGACACAAGAAGCAAGAGATGCCTGAGAAGGTAATCAGGGAAAAAGAAATCAAAAGGAACTTATCAAAGTTGAACTATTTACATTCCTATATGGAAAAGCAATAACTGTGACTGATGATATCTTTCTCACTATGAAAATAATGGAAGAAGGGGGTGTGGTCATATGAATATATATGTGAATGTGTGTGTATGTGGTTACAGTTATATATGGATAGAGGGCATAGGTTGAATTTGTTGGGAAGGGAGAATACTCAAGGGATGAAATTATGAGGTGAGAGAGGAAAGTGGCAAGAGGAGATGGGGAGAGACATGATAGGGTAAACTATCTCATGTAGGGGAAGTGGGTGCAAAGGAGGAGGAGAATAAGGAAGGCTAAAAAGGCAAAACCACATTCACATTGAATTTGGTTCAGGGAGAAAATGACATACATACTAAATGGGATATCTCAACCTGCAGCAGGATAGGGGGAAGGGGGATGAAAGGAAGGATGATGGATGGGAGGGCATCCTTGGGGTGAGGAGAGGTTGGAAGTACCCACTATAGAAGAGGGACAGGATCATGTAGGGAATGGACCAGGTGGGGGGTGGGATGAGTGGGAGGGAATTATAAGCAGCCTTATACAATATATCTACCATGATAATGTTTTGCATAGCTAGACATGTACAACATATACTGAATTACTTATATCCCAAGAAGGAATGGGTGACAGGGGAGGAAGGAAATGGATCTGAAATTCAAGGTCGTAACATTAAATGTTTCAAATATATATATAAATACTATTATTAATATTCTTTTGCCTATAATTGGGAGATAAGATGTGCAGGCATTGGGACACAAAGATTCATCTTCCTCTAATGGAAAAGTCAATGGGGGTATGGGAGAAGGTATGGGAGAGAGCAGATTGGAGGAAGTGATATCTTGTGGGACTACTATTCTGGGAGGTTAGGTAGGGGAATAATGGGGGGAAAATGATTGTAACTCAAAATCTGGCGGAAATGAATGATGTAAAACAGAAGTTAATAAAGTATTTGTTTAAAAAAAAATAAAAAAATAACAAAAAAAAAAATGTCACATGATGAGAAAGGGAAATCTCAGAAGAGGACAGCAGCAAGGATTCTCCTGGAGCCAGGACAACTACATATCCCCTTCATAGTCCTAGGGAAAGTCAGAGGTGCTTGTGGGTATCTCTTCTCTGGTGCTACTGGCTCAAGCCCTAACCATCTGTCTTTTCCACTGTTAGTTGCCAGTGACTAGTGCCTCAGTTCCATTTAAGTACTTAGCATCAATTAGTTTTTTATAAAGCAACATTTACTTTGATGTGAGGAGAACCATCAGATGTACCAGTCTTTTATAGGATATTTAACTGGGTTGGTTTTATTATTCCTTTACTCGTCTGCTACAACTGCTTCTAGTTTATCCATTGTCTCAGAATTAAAGGATGCTCCACTTTCCTTACATTCTGGTTCCATTTGGGCTAATGGGGCTATTCATCAAAATGAATTTTCTGAAGCTTTTAGAATATCACTTCCACTTTCAATACAATCTGTGATTTAAACCCCAAGGCATTCATTTCTATTTACATGCTGACTTTATTATTCAGTAAACTGAGAACAGATTGACTCTTCTTCTAAAGGGAATCCAAACTATATTCACCAGAAGAATTTCATCTGTCTATAAAAGGTAGTTTGATACAATAGAAAGAAAACTGAATTTGAAGTCACAGGTCCTGGGTTTGAATCCTAACTGTGCCATTTATTTGCTACATTATTATGAACAAATCACCTCTCTTTGCCTCTGTTTCCTAATTAGGTAAAATAAAAGGAATGAATTATGATATCCAAGGACTCTTCTAACTCTGCTGTAGATCTGTGATTCTATAAACAGTCTTTCCAGGTTTGTTTGTTTTTTAAATGAGGCAGCTCATTATTTCTTATAGCAGCATAACAGTATTCTCTTACATTCATATACCACAGTTTGTTGAGTCATTCCACAATTGATGGGCATCTCCTCGATTTCCATTATTTTGCTACCATGAAAAGACTTGCTATTTTTTGCACATGTAGGCACTTTTCCAATCTTTGTGATTTCTTTGGGATACAGATATGGTATTGGTATTACTGGATCAGAGGACATACACAGTTTGGTTGTACTTTGGGCATAGTTCCAAATTGCTCTCCAGAATGTTTAAATCAGTTCACAACTTCACTAACAGTACATTAGTGTTCCAAATTTTCCCATATCTTCTCAACATTTATCATTTTCCTTTTTTGTCACATTAGCCAATCTCAGAGGTGGGAGGTGGTTCTTCATCTTAAAACTACCTGTAATTATCCTTTAATCATTTGTCAATATGGAAATGGCTTTTATCCATATATATATATATATATATATATATATATATATATATATATATTACTCAGTTCTACATATCTGAGAAATGAAGCCTTTATTAGAGACACTTAATATAACGATTATTTCTCAGCTTCTTGCTTTCTTTCTAATCTTACTTGCATTGGTTTTCTTTGTGCAAAAGCATTTTATTTTACTATAATCAAAATTATATATTTTGAATTTCACAATACTTTCTATCTCTTATTTGGTCATGAATCTGTAACTCATTTAACTTCTCCCTTAAGAAGTTGGATGCTATACCACATGGTGCATATATGTTTAGTATT